>VZTZ01020211.1:0-42464 GCA_013400955.1 Drymodes brunneopygia | reverse complement strand
AAAAAAAAAAAAGCTGTAAAGCTTAGCCTCGCTCGAGGACCTGGGGCCTGGTTTTAGTCTTCTGTTGATGGCTTGATGACTGTGCTGTGTGTTCTGCCCCTGAGCAGGCAACTGTGACCTGGCAGGCAGTGGCCACTGCCTGTAATCCCAGGCTGCAGTGCTGGGGGTGATCCCAAGCAGGACTAAATTCCATTTTGCTTATCTCTACAAAAGCTGATGCAGTCAAATAAACCTGTTCTGACAGCAGCATTTAATAGCCTTGCTGTCTGCAAAACCCTGGGTTCCTGTGCTCACCGGCAATGAATGTGTGTTTTCAGCAAGCTGAATTTATTGTCTTGGAACTGGATTTACAGCTCAGCATCTGCTGAGTACCTGAACACCCAGACTGCTATAAAAGACAGTGGAGAAGGGAGGGGGAGGTGTTCCATGCTAAACAGACCAACAGGAAAGAAGGCAGCAGCTTTTGTGCACCTTGATCTCCTGAAGTCGACATACAGGTACCTCCTCCATGCTGGGGTGAGGAGGGAGGCAGTGAAGGGAGTCCAAGCCCAGCCAGTAGCAGGCAGACATCTCTCCTCCCCCAGTGCTCTTGTCTTCTGGGGCGTGGGAGGGATGTGTGTGGGGAGGGATGCTACAAGTTGCAGTGTGTGGAGCAATGGCTCCTGCCAAATCCAACAGGCTCTTCATCTTCCTGGTGCTTTGCTCTGTCCTTACAGCATCTTCAACCCCTGCCACACTTATGCCAGTGAGGAAGGTGCAAATAGTTGGTAATGGGGGTGTCCTCAAGATGGGGTGTGAGCCTCTGAGGTGCCTTTAGCCCTCAGAGTCACTAACGAGGGTCACTGTGCATCAAGGCCAGAGGCAGGGTTAATAACAAGAGTCCTACTGTTGGTTTCTCTCCTCAAATTTTAGGAACATTGGGGCAGGGAGGAATTTTGGTGCTCTCTGCCTTGTTACACTGCTGTCTCCTGTTTTGGCTGGTACAGTCATGCTTGTTTCTGCCTTTATAGATTAGGTGCTGTCACTGCTTACAGTTGCATCCCACCCTGGGGGTGGCTGCATTTTGGTGATTCATACTAGCCCAGAGGACCGCCTTCTTCTTCTTCCATCAATTTGATGGAAAGAGGCAGTTGAACTTGTTGTTTACATGATTACTAGAATGCCTGCATGGCAGAAAGCTGTATTTGTAATTAATATCTGTACCAATGGCCTAACAGTTAGTCATCTTTCATTACTGTATGGGCATTCTCTCTCCGACAGCTGGCAGGGCCTTTCCTTGATGTTGTGGCTACCAGCCAGTGAGGGCAGTCAGCTGTTCAGAGAGCTTTTGGGCTCAAGCAGAAGTGGTTTCAATGTGCTGCACGACAAAGAAGGCATTGCAGTGTTCCTCTTCTTGCTTCATATCTAAATGGAATTTTCAATGAATGTCTCAGGGAACATATTGGAGATCTGCTCTGGCTAGCCCAGCTAAGGCAGAGGGTTTGTTCTGGTGTTTCTCCTAGGAGCATCTCCTATCCCTTTGGCGGCCAGTTGATGCGGTGAAGACACAAACATTTCTCCAGGCCACCAGGGTTTCCTGGCCCATTTCAGGAGGCAAAGTTAGTGGTAACTCATTCGCATTTTAGTATCAAGAAAAAGGGACTGATTTACAGATCATTTCCACATGGGCTTCATCAGCCTCTTGCTTTTCTCCTGCTGGATTCTTTGCCCTGCACTGAGGTGCACTGCTCAACTCCTCTGTTCCTCCTGCCTCTGCTCTCCCTTCTGTTCCACTTTCTGTTTTTTTTCCTCACAGCTGTTTGTATTCAGGGCTCTCCTGCTGTGCCAGGCTGCTGGGTTATCCCTGCACGAGTTTCCTACAGCTCTCCTAAGTGTTTGTGTGCCAGCACATCCACAAATCATATGGATGTGTGGGTGAGAACTAGGGATGGAGCAGCCACTGGCTCCCATGGCATCACAGGCTCTCAGAGCTAACAGAGGGGAGGCAGGGCCTTTCTCCAGGGACTTGGCTGCCCAGGAAAGGGGAAAAGCTCCCTGGGTGCTGGAAGCAGCTTGTCAGCTTGGCAGGGAAAAGGGAGGGTGGAAGCAGTTGGGAAGGAGGACAGGCAGCATTGGGCAGGGTGGGGCTGGGGAACTGACTGACAGTGTCATGGGCAATGAGGGAGAGGGTATGAATGAGGAAATGCCTCCCTTTGAGGGTGGCAGTCTTGTCACATGGAGCCCTCAGCCATTTTCCAGCTCAGTCATGCTTCTCCTGTGTATGAGTGACTGCTGATCACAGTTTGGAAGTGATCCTCTCCACAAGGTCAGAAGCCTGACACTCTTCTTGCTCAACTTCAGGCCTAGTGAGCTTTGTGTCACCCCTTTCCCCTTCAGCACTCACCTCTGCCTTCTCAGCTGGCTCTTCCTTTGCATCCTTTTTCCCAGCCACTCCTGTGGCTGCCACAGAAATCATGTTCACCTCTTACGCCAGGCTTTGGCTCAGGCTGAGGGAAGCACTTGAATGGGCCCCCAAAAACATTTTGGTCCTGTGTTGTTCTTTGGTCTGCTGGAATTTTCAGGGGTGTTAAATGGAGGCAGATGTGTGAGTGAAGGAGTAGAGGAGAGGGGGGGAAATACTTTACTTGGGGGAGCAGTGGAGGGGATGCTGGTCTTGTATGGAGTTCTGAGGCAAATCCATCATGGGAACAGCCTTAGGTAAAAATAAAAAAAGCAAACACAGCTGGGTAGGGCTGGGTGGCAGGTTTGTAACAGGCCTGCAGGAAGCTTCACTTGCAGGTCTCAGATGTGCTGCCATTCTCAGTCCCCTTGTGTGCATTTTCCCATCTCTCCCTCTTCTCCATTCAGAGTGAGTGCTTTGGGACAGCAGCCTCATCTGCCAGCGTGTTTTGCAAACACTTGATACATACTTGGTGCTGAGTAAATTACTGCCATTGTTGTTATTGCTTCGATAGCTCAGGGCCCCTTAGCAGCACAAGACCAGATCATCACAGAAATTTGTTTATAGTGCGTGGGCAGGAGGGGTCTGGGCTGGGGTGGGCTGGGTTGCAGCGTGTCCTCCTGCTCCTGTGACTGCTTTGTGGCAGCTCCCACGCCAGCCAGTGGCATCAAGTCCTTTGGTACTTCTGCCTTTCTGCACTGTTCCTTGATTCCCCCTCTTCCCCCCGCAGGTTCATGTGACAAGCCATACCTGTTGGGTGAATGCATTGTTTGGTCTCAGGGTTGGTGTGACTTGTCCAAGACAACACACTAGTCAGGAGTAAACCCAGGCACTTTTGCTGCCCAGTTGTGTGTTTTAACTGCTCCTCTTGCCCCCCAGGATACTTGGATACTGTTGGAAGCACAGCAGATGGAGCCAGGCAGCAGGTCCAGCTCCAGCCGCCTGGCAGGGAAAGGGCGAAGCAGCAACACCAGTGACCTTGTTGATTTATTCATTAGACAGTGCTTAGAAGAAGGGGAGGATTGATTTGTCTGTCAAATACAACACCAAACCATGTGGCCTGCAAGGGGAGGACTAATTGTGCCGCTGCCACACAGGCCAGAACTGACTCACACAGCCAAACACCTTTTTATTATGTTTTCCTGCTAGTCAGCTCTTCTTTTCATCTATCCTATTATCTAGGGCAATTTATTGATGCAAAGTCAAATTTAAGTGGTTATTTTGCCTGTGAAAATGAGGAAAAAATGTCTGAATTGAATGCAGTGAGGTGTTGGATCAATCTCTGTGTTATGGACCCAGTTTGAAGCCATCCAGCTGCAGGACCCACAGTAACAAAATGCCTTCAAGGGGCCAAGTCCTTTGTTCAAAATCACTTTGTGGGCTCTTAATAAGTGTCTCAAAACATTTAGGTTCTTGATTCTTGAATCCAAAGGATTCTTGAAAGCACAACATTGCCTGCATGCCTTTGAAATCAGTGCCAGAGCTGCTTTAAAGATTAAAAAAAAAAAAGAAAGAAAATTTTCTGTATGTACAGTGTGATTGCTCTGAGGCTGCTGTTCTTGAACACAGGCAAGGGCCAAATTTAAGTTGGCTGTTTCACAGGCAAGTAGTGGCACTGCTGCAGGAGCTCTCCCAGGCAGCACCAGAGGCCTCTGGCTGTGCTGTGGGCAGCTCAGGCATTGCTGAGCCCACATTAGCACAGTGCTGGGATAACGAATGTGTGCCTGGCTGGGTGAGCTGTGCCTTGTGTTATGGCATGACAGCCTCCACTGCCGCTCCCTGAACTGCCAGCAAGTTGCTCTCCATCCTTGCAAGGAAGATATGGCATTGTCCTTCCTAAAGACAGTGACCAGTCATGCAGTCGCAGATGTCAGCCTGCTTTTTTTCAGTTTCCTGTGTTTATCAGCAGCTTTGCCTGCACTCCAGCAGAAGACTCTGGCCTGTTCCTCACAGAGCTGAAGAGATTCTTGTGTATGTGGGATCCCTTCAGAGACTGCAGGTTTGGTTGGGCCCTGGACATCTGCTGTGGTTCCCAGCCCAGGCCTTGCTCGCAGGCTTTGAGGGTCAGTGCAGACATTTGGAAGGTTTCCAATAGCTGCAAAGGGTGCTGAGTTGAGCCTGCACCAAGCACACAGGGAAGAATTCATTGTTCTTTACTAATTTGGTTTTCAGATTCTCCCCCGCTGCTCTGCTAAATGGACCTCAACCCTGCTCTTGAAGCAAGTACTTTGCCAAAATGTACACCCCTACAAGACTTGAATAACCCCTCCTCTCACTTCCAGCCTCTCCTTTCCTTGCAATTTCTGTTCCTCCTCCACAATTTTTTGAAGACCATTTATCCTCTAGTTGCAAAATGTGCAACTCTCTCTCCCCTACTTTAGCTTCTTGCTGCCAACAGAATGTTGAATGTGATTCTATCCTGTGTTGCAAAAATAATCACTTTTTAATTATGTATTTTAAAGCCCAGAGTCCTCCTGCAGAGCAGAGGCAATGCAAGCCTGTTGTTTGTGGTGATAGTGAGCTGTTCCTTTAAACCACATATTACAACTTCCACCAGTGTTTAGTCATGGACAAAAATGCCAACTGAGAGATTCCTGGGCTCTTTTGAAAGCAGAGGGGGATTCATCTGAGCAAGAACTGGATTCCTTTCTCTTGGCTCCTCTCATCCCCACAGAGATAAATTAGGGATACTCTCAGCATGGAGGCAACATAGTTGGAAAGCCAACTGTTCTGTACAGGGATTTCAGAAAATCTTGTGGATTTGGCAGGGACAACATCAGTAAAAATGGCCAACTACTTCCTAAAGGGTAAAACTCCTCTGGATCAGGGAAAAGCTGCTTGCAGTTTGTTTTGGTGCTTTCTATCTCGCTATGGGGCTTTTAGGACTTTAGAGGGAGTAATGAATCAAGGGACTCAGCTCACTCTTAAGACTTCCTTTTTGCTGTGATGCTCGTGTGAAAAAGTAATAGCAAAGGCCTGTGAGAGCTCCATTAATGTCTCTTATTCATACTGCCTGGTTTATGGGTAGTCACTAAATTGGATGCTTGCTAATAGATGCCATCTTGTGCTTACTTCTCTTATAGCTGTGCCCTGCTGCTTCTCCCTTCATAGTTCCTGTACAAATCATCTATAACAGAGCAATATTCTGCATTCATGTAGCACCTGGCAGTCACAGAGGCTTAGGGAGCAGCAGTGGAGTTTGCCACGGGACCCTGACCCTTTTCTGTATCCCAGGTGAATGTTCCACTGGGCTGAATTATTGAGGCATTGCACAGTTTTTCTCACCCTCCTAAAAACAAAATAAATGGGAATTTATGGAGCAATTGCAAGCATTTCTTACAAGTGAGAACACCTTTTCACCCGAGCCATTCAGGTAATTCAAGGGCTGATACAGAAACAGGTCTGGGATCTCCCGTTGCTGGGTCATGTGTGTCATAGTAGATCACACTTTCTGTGCTGAGGCTGAGAAGGAGCAACTCCAGACTTGGATACTTACCTGGATTTCTGTGAGTACCTGCTCAAAGGGGAAATCCTGTGTGCCCACATGTTCTGCTTATTCTTTGCACTTGAGCTGTGACAAAGTTGAAAAAGCTACAGAAGTAGAACTTTCCTACCAGCATCCTGGGGTGAGAAAGCCCAGGAATGGGTAAGCCTGAAGAACAGAGAGTCCTGGCAAAAGCCAACAAACTGACTTGAGCTACTGGCATGAAGGTTTGGGAGAAAGGTGAAAGGGCAGCTAAGATGGTGAGGGACAGGAAGGAGGAATCTGAAGGTTTCTGTCCCAGCTCTGTACCTGCCTAGAAAGACCAACTTGGATCGGCGTGTTCAACCTACCTTGCCTCTGTTTCCTATTTGTGACACGTGGTGAGTGATTCTCAGCTGTCATATGGAAGCAGCTCTGCCTGGGGGGACTGGGATCTACTGAGTGTTGTGATCCTTGTGATCCTTGGTGTGAAAGAAGGGCAAAGTCTCCTTTATTGACACTGTATTATATCACCAGTTAGCAAACAGCTGTGCTCAACTTTGGAAGTCTTTCTGCCCCAAGAGAGGCCCACGATTAAATCCTCATCCACTATTCTGAGGACAAGAGGGCCCTGGAGTTGAGGCAGTATCTTTCCCTGGCTAGGCTGTGTGCTGCAAGCCTGTGCTAGCAGTTCATTTACATCTTACCCAGGGCTGCAGGCCTCACTGCAAGCCTGGGAGTCAGCCAGAGCACTGATGCACTCAGCTGGCACGCCAGGCTTCAAATCCTGTACAAGTCAGTTCATCTCCTGATCTTGAAAAGACAAAAGTAATGAACCTCTTGAAAGAAGGTTGCTGTTTTTCCTGTTGTACTAGCACAATGTTTGGACACTGGTTAGAGGAGGCTGGAGTCAAAGCAAGAAACTGTTGAATGAATAAATCGGCTTAGAGGGCTTTGTAGCGATTTATTCCGCTCTCTGGTCCTTTGGGCTTGTGTGCGGCTCATAAACGAGCTTATTATTCTATCATGATTCATAGCTCTGTGGCAGAAGCAGAGGGTGGATGTGCCGCCAGGGAAGACAGAGGGGCTGGAGATGGAGCATGTGAAGTGGAGATCAGGCAAAGGTCACCTGGAACATGGGGGGAGAGGGAGAGGCTGTGGTTGAGCCAGCCCGTGAGCGACAGGGCAGATGGATCGCTGCACGTGCAACGCGGGCACTGGGGGATACGACCCTCCCTGATCAAGGTTTAATTCTGTGGCTGCTCTTTGGCATTCATTGTAGAGATATCTGAGATCTCCCAGTGCCAGGAAGGTGCTTTGTACATTTCCTGATAGGAAGCTTAGTGATGGGTTACACACAGGCTGTCTTTAGGGAGACTTCAACCTTCCCATCTGTATGCTGGGACTTCTCTGTTCTGCTTCACTGTTCACAACAGCCATTTCAGCCTTTCTTCGTATCAGTGGCAGAGTTTTGTACTGGGATGTTCTGCACTGGCATGCACCAAGGCACCTCAGAAGTCCCTCATGCTCCCCTTAGCATGTATGTCATGATGTCCTACTCACAGTGCTGCACAGCTGGTTTCTGCATGTTGGGGAGCCCTCTGTCACTGGAGATTAATGCTGCAAACAGGAATCGGCTTGAGATGGGGCTGCAAGATGTCCCAGCCCATTATCTGTGTGTCTGATCCAATCTGTCAGTCAGTCGCCCTGGCAAGGGAGCGATAGCATGCGCCAGGCTGCTTAGCCAGATGCTGTGGTATATTTCGTGTTTCAGAGCTGTCAAGGAAAAAAGGAGAAGCCCT
Source organism: Drymodes brunneopygia (assembly GCA_013400955.1). NCBI lineage: Eukaryota > Metazoa > Chordata > Aves > Passeriformes > Petroicidae > Drymodes > Drymodes brunneopygia. The sequence goes on along the minus strand of VZTZ01020211.1, from coordinate 34,759 downwards.
GGCCTTTAGCACCTCCCTTTGTTTTTCCAACATGAGGCTGAATGCATCTGAAAGGATGCTGTGCATGCAGGGAATGAGCAGGTGGGCTTTATTCTCTGTGCCCAGGTCACAGGAGCCTGAAACATGCTGTCCATACCTGTCCCTGTGCTCAGTGTTGTTCTTTGTGTCCTACAGACCTCCTGAGCAAAGGCATCTCGGCACAGCCTGACAGCTGCTGGTGCAGCTGTGGATGTGGTTTCTCAGCCATGACCTTGGGAGGCTTTCTTTGCCCATCCTTCTCCCTAGAATCACAGTGGGACTCTGGTCTTGTTTGCTTTTCCTTTGGCCAAATGCAGGGGTTATTCTGATCAGGTAAGTTCCCTGCAGTGGCCCAAGACACAGGATTGTTTGAGAACAGCCCTTCTCAGGGTGTTCACAGAGAGGCTGTCCTGTAATTCCTCAAAAGCAATTTTGATGGAAGACTGAGCCTCCAGCAGTGCATTACTTCATCATCCAGGGCAGTGAGGTGCAGGTTCTGTTCTCTGTGTATACTGTTGAATTTGGGATTCATCCCATCCTAGCTGAGGAATGCAAATGAACTGTGAGTGCAGCTGTTTGTGTTGTTGCTGGTATCACAGTCACTACTCTCTGGGAGAGAGAGAAATCAGCTCAGCTGAGGCCACTTGCCTTCTGGCCACGCTCTCCACACTTGCTGGTTGTAAAATGAGCTTGGGATGACTGTTCTCTGGTACTCCCTTGGGTGTTGAAGGTAATAGAGGTTAATGCAGGTCTCTGACCCTAGACAGGAGCTCTTTCTGAAGTGTATCAAGAGGCAAATCATTCATCATGGCACTGTGGCTCTTTGTTGTAGCTCCTGGTGCAATGTGGTGATGGGGAACAGCCTCGTGAGGGTTTGTGCAGGTAGTTTAGGTGTACAGGTGTATTCAAGGGTGCTTTGCTTGTCTTAGCCTAAATAAGAGCATCCAGCCAGCCAAGTGTTCTTTCTCCTGCAGTGGTGAATAGTGGATGCCTGAGGATGAATGTAGGAACAGGATAAGCATGTGGTGACACCTCTTAATATACTCTCTCCATCTCTGGAGATTTACGACTTTCTTAGTCAAATGTCATTTCCTACATTCAGTAGCTCTAGATGGGGTTTTCTCCCTTGAATTCATTCAATCTCTCTTTCAGCTTACAAGAATTTATAGCATCCAGCCCCCTGAAACAAGGAGTTTCACTGCTCAAATCCTGTTGGTGTCCAAAACACAGGATTTTGTGTTGGCTTCTCAAGTGAAGCAAACCTAATAACTCAAAGAGCTGAAGGTCCCTGAGCAGATATCATTGATGCTTCTGAAAACTGAATGGCTTTCGTGGAAGTGAGTCAGCAGAGTGTTGCTTGGAAATACTTCCAAGGCTTCTGGCACAAATATATCTTCTAAAAACCAGGCTCTGGTTTGTATCTGCGTGTGCTCCGGGACTCTGGGAGTTCCCAGAGGATGAATCTGCAGACAGGCGTTTCTTCAGTCAGTTGGGAACCAGGCTGGAAAGGAGAATGAGCTCATTTCCCCTTCTCCCCAGGTTACAGTTACTGCAGCAGTGCAGCCGCAGGTGCCTCCTGCCAGCTCCAAGCTGCAGGTGCCAGGGACAGGCTCTGTCTGCCCGTCTCCCTTGCCTGTCCAGTGCTGCAGCAATGTCAGTCCAGAGAGGTCAGAAATTCATTGTGTGCTTGACGCCTTTGCCGGGAGCTGCAGGAAGCACCGCAGCCCTTTGGCTGGGAAGGGACTCAAGTGGGAGAACCTGGTAATGGGACAAGCAGGGAGAGCACAGAGAGTGATTTGGTTGTGAGAAATATAAATGAAGGCTCTGCTGATACCACAGGAGCTCTCAGCATGCTCATCAATCCCTCTGACCCAACGCCCAAACTGAAAAGAGTGCATTTACATTTCAAAGAGAGGGAGAAGGTGCACAGAATGAGGCAGATTCATCATTTGGTGATCCTTGGGTAGGTGAAAGAGGCAAGAGCTGCCTCCTCTCCTGTGTTTCAGTCACGTGTGCACCCCATCCGACTGTGCTTTCAGAAATGCTGGGGATCAAGAGGTCTCCTGCAGGAAGACAACTCCAATTCAGGGTGCACACAGACTGATGTCACTTTGTCAGAGCTGCACCTGCTTGTGTCAGCTCTGAGGGTGGCTGAGGGCCAGGCAGCACTTGGGTAATCAGATGGGAAATAAGGAAGTGACTTTGATTAAAGCTGAGAGACAACATGTGGGGGAACAGTGGGAGGACCCACTCTGAGCCACTGGAAGGGAAATCTGCTGGAAAAAAAATGATGGGGAAGGATTTCTGGTGTTTGAATGGGTGAAGTAATAAGAAAAGAAAGGCTCAGAGAAGGCTGCAAGTGTTTTGGCGATATGATTGTTTGGGACAGTAGCAGGAAAACAGCCAAATTCTCCCGTCATCATGTTTCAGACCCACTGTGGTTGAGTGGCACAGCAGTTTTTGGAAGAAATGACAAAATACTAAACCCCAAAGACTTTTCCTAGCAGAGGGCCCCTCTCTTTGGGGGGACATGAGGAATAAATCAGGGGTCTGGTCCTGGGATGTGCCAACCACTGTTGGATGTCTAAGGTCCTCCTCAGCCCAGAGCTCAGGGTTTGGCCCTGACTGGGTGGTTTTACCCCAGAAAGTGAGGCTGGGGTGCAGTGGGTGAAGCAGGAAATTCTGGCTGACCTTCCAGAACAGTCACCTGACCTTCCTCTAACCACACCTAACAAGGTGAGACTTGTTAGAACCATCGGATTTAGACAGGAGCAGGGATGGGGGTGTGGAGCTCTGTGGAGGACACAACCTGAGTTAAAGCCTTTAGCAAACCATTTGAGACCCTGTATGATTGAGTCACTCTGAAGAGAGGTAGAGTCTGTCACACATACCCACTCTAATGAGTATGAACAAACCCAGAACAGCTGGCTGGAGCATATGGAGCATCCAGAAGGGAAAAAAGCTGAAATAATTCCCTTTTCTCTGCTCTTGCTTATCCTGGCCTTGATTCAGGAGCACACTGGGGACTGTGCTCATCTTTAGGCCTGCACTTTAGATGGCAATGATTTCCCTTTCAGTTTTACTATCCACTTAATGAGTTCTCTGTGCAGATAAGCACCTGCCTGAGTGCAGTTGGGGTACAGCATCTTTAATCACAGGCTCCATAAGGAATCTGGCTCTCCCATAACCAACTGGCTCCTCTGTGGAGGAATGGGAGTCCAGCCTGCACCCTTGCTCCTGGATAGGAATTGGGCCTGTTGATGGGCCTTGGTGAAGAAGGCAAGGAAGAAACACAGGAATGAAGTCATCTTGTCACAGTTAGCTAATGGTCCACTTTCTGGGCTCTGATGTTTTCACTTTTTGTTTTCACCTCAGAATTTATCAGGTTTTTAATTTTGGAATCTAATAGTTTCCTTCATCTGTACAATGCACATGTGGGAATAACTGCTGCTCAGAGGTGGCAGGTTTGCTTCAGGGAGTTTGGTAAATCTTTTTCACTTTTTTCCATGGTTTTTTCCATCTCCATCAGAAGGGACAGAAGGGCACCAGCAGATAATTGTTCCCCATTGCCAGTATTTCTGTAGCAGAGCAGTGACAGAAGGCCTGAATTGTGCCATAAGCAACATATATGTGTGTATGAAAAATGGGAATGTGGCATAAATTATCTCACCCATCATTTCTGGCTTTGATGCCCAATAGTGGATAATTATCAGCTGCTCTTGCACAGAATGCACGGGTGAAATCAGGGAGAGTCTGTCAGAAACCAGTAAGAGGAGCAGCGGAATTCACAGGGAAGTTGCTTGCTCCTTGTTGAAAATCCCTGTGTCTATGTGCACATAAGCACGTGTGTATGGATTTTGCACTTGCCTCAGCGTTTTTGGGTGGGCTGTGAAGTAACTTTCCTAAGCAGTCTGCAGCTCCTGCTAAGCAAAAGCTGGCCTGAACATTTGTTCCATTAGTAAAATGCATCTTTGTGGTACCCTTTAAGCAACTGCCTCATTTTAGATAAAAATCTATTTGCAATTTTTTAGGGCTCTTGCAATTTATTGGTTCCTCTGATATCCTAAACCTATTAGTTCCCTACCCATCCACAAAATCTTCCAGAGAAACAGAACTGACAAGACCTGAATGTCTAATAAAAAAAACCCTGAGCAGGAATGAAAACAACCAAATAAAGTTTAAAAATCAGCAAAACAAAAGCTGGCCTAAGGGTTTCAGGCTCTACTTTGTACAGCATAAGAAGGGGGTATAAAAGCAGAGCTGTTTTTACCTCTGCACCTCCCTTTTGTTCGGAGCATCCCTGAGCACTCGAGCTCCCAGTGGATGGGCTGGGACTGTAACCTGGAAGCAGCTTGTGAGTGGCTGGGGCAGCACTCACAGCCTGAAGTGAGTCAGAGCAGCTGCATCTCATGGTCATTCTCACCCAAAAGTGCTGCAGTTTGGGGTCCTGTGGCCCCCAGCTCTCCTTGAGCAAAGGCCTGAGGAGACAAGACAATACAGAGAACCTGGAATAGGAAAGAATTTTTCAGCAAACCCCAGCATTGACATTACAACACATTTCTCACATTTCTCAGCCCACAGGCAGAAGCAAAGCCTTGCTATTACCTGCTATTCTCAAAGGTGCATTTCATCTCTATTCAAATAGTCATTCGACACCAGGTTTTTAAATACAGTCTCCAGAAGACTTTAATGTTAACATTAAAAAGATAATGAAAACAGGCAAACAGACAAATCATGATGCCCAGTGCTCTGCTTCTTCATTGATAAAACATGAGAGCAGCTCCCCCCCTGCAAGATTTTGCCTTTCCAGACTGCTAGTCATTTATAGTTTTATTTATGAAAAGAAGAAAAAACTAGTTTCCATCACAGCCCCTAAGCATAATAGAAAGGGAAAGCTTTCATGCATTCTGCATGGGGCTGTGCTGTCAGGCTGTGCAAGTGGGTAATAACAGGATTTCTTTCGTTACAGCCCAAAACCTGCCTTCCAGGTCGACCATAGAGCTCAAAAATATGTTTGCATTTGATAATATCCCTGTTCTGCTCTTCCAGAACTTCCTGCTTTGTACTTGTTTCCCTTTGCAATGTTCCTGGGGTAGTGCATCCCTGTTCAAGCCACTGCTGCATGCATTGTTGCTGTTAACTACTGTAAGGCAGATAATTATCCTAAGAGGCCCCAACTGCTACAGGCTCAGTGCATGGAAGAGACAGTCTCTGTCTGAGGAGCTTGAGCTCTAAATAGGCAAGGCAGATAGAAGAGTTATCAGTCTCATTTTTACTGAGAGCTTCAATGACCTGCCCAAGGTCACACAGGGAGCCTGTGGTGGAATCATGCCTGCAACACAGATTTCCCAGGTTTTATTTAAGCATCCACCCCAGGCTCCTCGTTAAGAAAGGCAGTTGTGAGAATGCTGCCTGTGTGTGTGTGAGCCTGGGTGCAGTTCTGGGCTGGGGAGTGGATTTGCATGTGACCTCCTGGTCTGAACACGTCTGCAGGGAGCTCTGGCTGCTGGAATAAAGGCACAGCCAGCAAACAGCAGCTCCACACTGCAGCTCACCTGGATTGTAGAGCTCTGAGCAGAGCAGGGACAGAGCCTACACCAAGGTGGCAGAGGTTGGTGCTCCTACTTCGGCTCTCACTGTTTTGACTCTTACACAAACCTGAGCAGTACTTCCAAAATAGGACAGTGATTGATCTGATTTTAGGTTGATGAATAACACAGTCCTGTGGCTGGGGTGCTTTGTTGTGTGGGCCGTGATGTTCAGAAGCAGCTAAGAACCTCAAATTTTGCATCAAAGCTGGTGCTTAAAGTGCTGTTGCAACGTGTTGAAATGTTATGACAAAAGACACGTTTTAAAAACACTTTGAGGTGCACAGGTTCAGGTGTGATGGGAACCACACAAGGGCTGGAAGCAGAATCTACCTAGAAGAAAAACTGTCCTTGCAGAGCTTCCTTCTGCTATAATGGTCTGAGGAGGCCTGGAGGAAAGGTGATCTTCCCACTGATTCCCTTCTGCCAGCTCAGGAAGGTTCCCTGGGCTGTGTCTCTGCTGTATCTGAGGGTGTGAAAATGCTTTCTCTGGAGCTGAAATCCTGGGCAGTGTACAGGTCCTTTGCTCTGTCTGGCTGAGGAAATGCTGTACAATAGTTTTGTCTGTCTTTGATTGGGAACTAGACACAGTTGGGGCCCTATTATCACAGAATTAGCACAACTACCTTGCTTAGCTAATTGTTTTAAATGACATTTAAAAGAACTATTTTCCTTAGCGTTTCTAGTCTGCTTTTCCATTGTCTGCAAGTACAAAATTCAATTTTCCTAAGTGTCAATTTTTATCTAAAATAAAATACTTATTAGCAGTCCCAATGTATTTAATGTAACTTTGTTTTTTGAAATGATTTCACAAAACTCTTTACATGTATAATTGAAATTGACTTTAATTTGAAACTCTGCCTTAACAAGGTCACTATTTCTGCAATCTGCCCTAGCTTGTTTCTCAAAGAAAATGTTATTTCTGTTGCTGCAAAGGAAGCACATGAGCTAGTGCTGGAGACCCAGATTTTAAGGAACTTTGGCCAGCTGTGACTATAGGATTTCTGAAGCCTGTGCTCATGTTTTCAGCTCAGTATGTGCTATGGTCAGGGTACAGCTCCACAGAGCTTTCTGTGAAATGTTGGCCTTGCAGGAGCAATGTTCATGGTTTCCTGAGAAGTAAACAGTTTTTATCAGTGGCTGAATTGGATTAAGGTACTGGAATTAATTGAAATGTGAAGGCAGGCATTTGAGAGCTAATGCATAATGCTGAATGCAATTCCTTTCCTTTCTTTTGGATACAGTGTGTTCTGAGTTTAAAGCTGCCGTTATGGTCAAATAATTTCTCTTCAACTCCCTTTTGTAACTTAGCTTGAATGTGTTTTGCCATTGTTTTAATTTTAAAAAGTCTAACATTAAAAAGCTTTTAGCATGATGTGAAAGCACCCTTAGTGTGGAGTCCTGGAAGTGCCTTCCTATGTTGGACAGCCTGAAAGAGCTTAAAAATTGCTGCTGAACAATCTGATCCTCTTCCCCTGCACCACAGTCACTTCCAGCAGCTTAAGAACATTTTAAAAAGCCCTTTTCAAATGTAGTATATGCAAGGGCCCTGTGGGAAAGCTGAATCACTTTGGGAGAGGAGTTAAAAAAGATTTAAAACTTTTCAATGCAGCCTCCTTGATCAGAGGATGATACATCCGTGGGATACTTGCTATATGATATATTCCTGTATTCCATTAGCCTTGGGAATTACAACTCCATGTACAAATGAACGTTACCTGTTACAAGTGGAGACACTTTGCCAATATTGAAATAATTGCATTACAATAAATCTTTAACTTTTAAAAATATTCCAGATGAAGTTTCAGCACTGCTGTCAAAGTCATCGTGAAGACAATGGGTTGCTTCCTATTCAGCTTTGGAGTTATAAATGATTATTGAAAATACTTTTATATTTCCAAAGGTTGTAATGCAGAGACAGCAAATAAAATTGTCCTTTTCTAGGATGTCTTTATTTCCTGTACTGAAAAAGAAGTTAATATATTTTTGTCAATAAACAAAGATTTTGCCTTATGAAGATGCAGCATTTTAGCTAAGAGTTAATCTTGTAGAAACAACATTATTTAATTTGCTACCGATTCAAGAGATCTCTGCAAACAACTAAATAGTGGTGTTGTGTGCCTTTGTGGTTTCACAGGAGCCACTTTGTTACTCTCTATTTGCAGGCAATAATCCATTTCAGAAATGTTCTGTACTAACCTTTACAAGGTTTTGTTTGTGTGCTGTCTCTCATCTGAGTCCACCACAAGCAACAGAGAAACTTCTTCTGCAAAACCTGCCATGAGTCTTATGATAATTATAGGTACCTTCAATGATTTGTGCAAAATAATTTCTCTAATCAGTTTAGAAAACACCAAATCTTCAGGAGATCTGCCTTCAGTTATTGCTGTAGTGCTGCTGGCTGTGCCATTAAGGTTGTTACCTGAGCAAGATAAAGGAAAGTAAATAATTCTCAGATTAATTTTTTATTATGGATCTCTAGTTTTTTGTTCTGAGTCATTCTGGTTCATGGGCCAGCAGCCCTCCAGATAGTGGGACTTTGGATTCAGGCCATGGTAAATATAGGAGGGGAAATAACACTTAGAGATCAACAAGCTCAAAAAATGTGATAAACTGGGTGAATTTAGCTTTTGAAAATCTTGCTGAGATAGTTGAGGTGATTTCTATATGAAATCTGTGAAGACTTTAAGTTCCATTGGTGTTGAGGATATTGTACAAATATGAAGCTGCTGCTGTTTGAGATCACTTACCCACGCCTTGATCTCAAACAGCAAGGAAGTCTGGGGAAATGAAGCAGGCTTTGCAAGGCACCCTGAGTCACTGCACACGGCTCTGGGGGAGTGAGCATTTGAAGTGCCTTTCTCACTCAGTTCCAGTCCTTCAACTTGTACTCATTGATTTTCTCCATTCTCAAGTTCTAACCTCGCTGCAGGATTGGAGGGAGGGCCTGTGCTGGCTTTTGAGGAAATCTTCCTCCCTTTTGTCCCCAAAAACTCCTGTCCGTTTCTCATCCTGAGCTACAAGAAAGCTCATTATTTCTGCTGTGCTGCCAGCAGCTCTCCTGCGGCATCAGGAATTCCTGGCACAGGGATGGAGCTTCTCTCCGTGCACAGGCAGCTGAGACTGGGCAAATATTGTCCCAGGGCTCTAGGGCAGCCTTCATTTTAAAAGTTTCAGGACCCTCAAACCCATTTTGCACATGGCAGCGTTAAATCTGTGCAAGAAAATGAAATACTTGATGTGGCAGTTGTTTGCTTTTCATGTTGTCTTAATAAACTCCTGCAGAATTGTTCTTCCTCGCCTTTAGTGGGGTTACAAAGCCAAGAGCAGAGCTCTGGGGTAGCATCGAGCAAAACCACCTTCATGGTTCTCATTTCTGGCCTCTGGTGCAGGCTTCGCACAATGATTAAAAAGTTTTGTTTTTATCTTCCTGGAAATGCGTGGATTAACTTTGCTAAAATTTTAAATATGTTCAGGTTGAACTCTCGACTGAGACAAAGTTTAATCAGCAGTTACACTGCTTAGTGGGGTTTCATGCAGTTTTTTTCTTTGTTTCAATATTCTCCTTTCTCTAGTGATAAATGAATAAAAAAGGGATATTTTCTAAAAGAAGTTATGCTGGGCTACTCTTTGCATTGAGATTAGCTGGAGGGAGTGAAAATGTTCCCTGTGGTTTCTGTCCATTTCTATTGTATGGGGAAAATGGATCAAATGTCCACCAGATTTCAAAGTGTTCTGTAATCCAAAACAAAATATCTATATATCCAGGCAAAATATCTATATATCCAAATGTACCCTTATTAAAAAAAAACCACAAAACACAAAAAAAACCCTCCAAAAAACCAAAAAAACCAACAACAACCCCCCCCCCCCCTCCCCCCACAGAGTAAAGGGAAATGTAAGCTGAGAGCTTAGACTTTGGATTTCTCCTAAGGAAAATAGTTTAGCACCCCTGGTTTGGGGGTCTAGAGTGAACAAGGTATATTGGTAAAATTCAGAATTTGTTATTGTTGAATCACTTAAAGGTAAAACAATATTCTGAGAAAGAATCATTCACTCAAACATGCCTGAGTAAGAAATATTGTCTCTGTGTGCACCAATCCTTCAGCTTGGCCATGTCATAAGCTGGACTCCTTGAGGGGTTTTGTTCATTTGTTTTGTGGAGCTTCTACTGAATTCAGCAGGTCTCCAGTGAGGTCCCTGGTGAGCTGACAAAGAGGACCAGGATGTCTGAAACATTTTTCCATCTCAGGCTTGCCTAAGACACTGGTTCTGGAGTGTGGAGGTGCCAGTTGGATTTTCTGTTTTACTGGTGGTGTTAAAATGGGCCACCAGGCTTGGAGTAGCTGCTGAGGCAAGTCAGGAGTCAGAAGGAGAGAGATTCATTGCTGAAGCTGCCTTTTTGCCTGGCTCTGGTCCTCACAAGTATTAAAAGTTAACCAAAATTATCTGACAAGGGAAAGATGAAAACCAGCTGAGGCCTGCCCTGAATTACTGGTGGTTGCAATGGAGAGCAGATGTGCAAACCCCTCCCAGAGCGAGGCACTGCCAGAGGTACCCACTGGAACGTTAGGAGGGAGAGAGAGAGGACAATTTTTCTGCTGATGAAATGCTGCTTTGCTCAAGGGACCACATTATTGCTGTTATTTATGCACTGCCAAAGGTGTGCACAGTGCTTTATAGTGCAATAAAGCAATGACTGGTGTCCAGTCCCTCGGGGTGCTGCGCCACTGCTGAAGGATGGCAGAGGGGCAGGATGAAGGGTTGATTGTCCCTCTGTGAGGATGCAGAGCTTTGTTATTGTCAGGGCGTATCCTCCTTGGCCTGGCTGGGGACATTGCAGTGGCTCTGTCACTGTTTTGCACAGTTGCCTCTGCTGACGATTCCAAGGGCACATACCCTGTTTGATATGCACTTGGAGTCTGGTGGCACTGGGAATGAGTGAACAATACCTGGGGCTGTGACAGTGGCACTTTTTAAATTTTTTTAAACTTTTACAGATTCCCAGCCATCTGCTGCCTCACCAGCTGCTCACAGTGCAATGCAAAACTTACCTCCTTTCAGGAACTCAGCCCCTTGAGGAGCGCCAGGACAGAGGGTGCACAGCTAACCTCCTGTGCACTGTCTGCAGGACAGACCCAGAGCCAGTGCCAAACTCCAGAGAGACAGGGAATAAATGCAAGGAAAAGGTGGAAGAACAAACATATGGCTGCATGAACTCTTGTTCACCCCTTCCCAAATCCTGGCCCTAGAGATACACTGGCCTGGAGAACCGTGGGAGTGAGGCTGGGGACTGAGAAGACCACAGGAGGTGGCCCAGTCCCAGATTTGACACTGCTTTAGCCATTATTAGGTAGCCAGGAAGGAGGAAAAGACGTTCCCTGAGGGCATGGAGAGGTTCTGGCTCTGGCTGTTGTGCTGCAGTTGCTGAGATGTTGCTTTTGCTTGGGAAGGGCGCTGAGGCCTGTGGCAGCATCACTGGAGGCAGTGGGGAGAAAGCAGCAAGTTCTGCCTCAGGGAAGCTCAGCAGCCACCAGCATGTGTAGGGGAATAGAGAAAGACTCAGCTACTGAAGATCTGTGGGGCCAGAGGGCCCAAGGAATCCTCCTGCCAAGCAAGTGGCATGCATTATTACCTGCTGTCTTTGAGGCACCTAGCTGAGAATTTCCTAATTTCATTAAATCTTATTTTTATAATCCCCTTGGGATCAAGATGACTGTGCTGGATGCTCTCCAATCCTACCCCTCCATCTCTCCTGTGCCTGCTCCCCAGAAATGGAGGTGATGCTGGAGTAGGCAAGGGAAAAAAAGGCAGCTTGGCCACAGGAGCTGGGAGGGAGTGACCAGGTTTCCTCCTCATTTCCAGAGAGCTCCTGTGCTTTGCGTGTGCCACTTCAGACCACTCAGAGCACCCTCCTCCCTCCTCATGCCTTTATGCATTTTCCAATTAAATTTTCTCCACGAGAAGGAGAGAGGCACTCTGAATCCATTAGCATTAGTAATTATGCAAATGCTTCAGGGAGTTGACTGCCCATCATTACATATAATTAATGTTTCTGGTTATGAATGAAGGGTTTGTTACTCTTGTTCACCCCCCTCTCTTTTTGTGCCGGAATGGGGCGGGGTAGAAGCGGGGAGGGGGACAGGTGGCGGTGGTGTGTGTATTGGTGGTGATGATGGTACTGTATTTAATTTGCATAATCAGGAGGCCTGATTGGGTATGCATGAGGGTAGGGGCGGGGGGACCTTCTCCAGCCTGCACTCAATTAAGCTGGTGGCAAATCTCAGGAGGGAGACGCGGCGTGAGGAACGAGTGAGCACAGTGACTGCAGGCAGCAGGCTCGGGTTTAGAGAGCATCACCGAGCAGGAACAGAGGTGCCCTTGGACTGGCAGGGCTCTCTGCACAGGTGTTCCGTGCCTGGAAATGCTCCTCTAACATTTTGCTTTGCTTGCCTGCTAGAAATGACACGGGGATTCTGCAGAGGTGCTGTTCCTGGCTCTTTCCTTGGGCAGCACTGTGTACTGCAGAGCTGCATCATTGATACCCGAGACTGCACCGGGGGAACGGGCTTGGCACCGGCAGCAAGATCAGCACAGCCTCATCCTGTGCCCCATTCCCCAAAGCTGTGCACAGAGACCTGATCTGAGTGTCTGAGCAGGCGTGCTGGTTCTGGGAGGGGCTGTGGATGCCCCGTGCCTCTGGAAGGCAGGGGCTTAGGGGGAAGTGCACGGGGATGGACTGAGCTGTCCAGTAAGAGTGGTCAGGACAGACAGGGAAATTGTAAAGTTTTAACTCAGAGTTGTACCTCTGTCAAACTTTACCTCCCACATCAAACATTACAAAGTTGCGGTGGGAAATTTCCTCTGTGTGTTCTAGTTAAAATGAATGCCTGGGAAGCCTCCCTGGAGATCTCCCTGCTTTCAGGTCCATGTGAAACAAATGTTTCTGTCCACTGGAGAACATCTTCTTCATGTTCTTCCCATTCCCTGTCACTATCTTTTCACTTTTTGTCTCTTCTATTCCTCTTCTCTGTTTCCTTCCCCAAGAAGCCTGTCCTTGGTCTCCATCTCAAGCCTATCTTGTGCCCTTTACCACAATCCTGGGATGTAGGCAGCCCATCACTGGCCTCTCCAGACTGCCTTGGTTTTTAAGTGTCAGCTGCTGCATTCCCTCACTCCTCCATGGAAAGGATATAACCCTTGGTTTTGGCTGATCAAAGATGTCCAGAAATAGATATTCAGTGAAGGGGATCTGGAGTGGGGGAACAAAAGATTCTGGAAGCAATATATGCTCAATGGAATAATGCCCTTGGGAGGGCACTGAAAGGATCCAAGCCAAGGAGAACACAGATCCTCAAAACAGAGGGTTATGAACCTAAGAGTACCATGGAGATAAGAAAAACATACCTGCAGCAGAGATCAGATTGGCCAGAGAGTCTCAATAAAAAAACAAAAAGGGGCAGCAATTGCTGAGATGGAGTCTGGGGAACTGTGTCCCCCTACTCTGTAACTATCATTATTTTCTGTCTTGATTATAATCCACTGTTTGCAATGCAGACACTGGAAATTGGATAGATCTCTTCTGACATCTCTCTCCTTGGTCACCATGGGCAAGGTGTGAGCTCTACCCAGTGATGCAGGAATTTGCAGTAGCTCAGCAAAGGTTCCCAGAGCAGCAAGTAGGGAGAAAATCAGTTTTATTTCCTGCCATGCTCTCCCCACAGCTTATAGAAACATGAGATAGAATTCCAAAATGAATTCCACTATTACTTAGAAGAGGTGAGGAATGGGATACATAAAAGAAAGAAAAGATCCAGAAAAAATTAATGTATTCCTGTGCTTTTATTAATGTATTCCTGTGCTTTTATGTGTGTTTGTTCTTAAAGCAGAAGAAAGTTCTCTGTGTGTGTTTGTGTATAAACTTTTAAAGGAGGAGAAAAGTGAGGAAAACTTGAAACATCAAACTTCCAAAACTCTCTCAGACTGTTGATAGATGGCATTATGAGCTGATGCCAGTTTTGCTCTAAAGGTTGTCTTTTGGTACAAGAAACTTGAGGCAGTTCTGGATTCTGTTGTTGACAAGGTTTTGTTTTCTCTGACTTGAAGCTCCTTTGGAGATTTATAGTTTGGAGGTTTCTGTTGTTCAGTATTTTGTAAAACATTTGTGCACTTGGCCTTCTGTTATAGAAAACCACTGGGGAAGACAGGTAGAAGCACCTGTAAAATCTTCAATGTACACAGAACCAAGAGCTCTGATTCACTCAGACAAAGAATTTCTCTTAAGGATGACCAAGGTACCGACACTGATGGGAAAGGTGATCCCTGAAGGATGGGGTGAAATCCCAGAAGGCACTTGCTGGGTGCAGAGTGGAGGTGTTGGGGAATCATGTAGTGAGCAACTGCTGTAAAATCATAGCAGCAAGTGATGGTGCTTCCTTATGTGCTAGAGAGGGAGCTTTCCTCCTGTGGAATGGGAAGATGTCAACGGTTCTGCTCTGGTTTTGCTTTCTGTGATGTTCATCCCACAACAGAATGTGTGACCAAGGCACCAGGACAGCAGTGACCCATGGAAACAAGCTGGGCCCAGGCTCTTGAGGTGACCCATTTGCCCAAGCCTGGCTTTGGGTTTACTGAGATCAAATCTGCTGATTGTGCTGTATCCTCAAAGAAGACACAAGGTGAAGAGCTCCCTGTCCCCCAGAGCCACTACTGAGGTCAGCTGGGCCTAGTGAAAGGATGAGGGAAACAATTTCCAAAGCAAGGAGAGACTGTAATAAGAACAGGGTAGCCTGGAGCCCAGCTGAGGGAAGGAGGGGAAAGGACAGCAAGTAACATGGTGACACTACAAGCCCAGAGTGTCCCATCACCCAGAGGATGTGGCCATGGCCCAGGGACTGTGGCCTGCAGGAACAGGCTCCCAGGACACAGCTGACCTTGTGCAGGGTGCCAGCCCCATCCCAGACTGTTTTGTGTGCACTGACAGGTAAAGTGCTTGACGATGGCACTGTGGGGGAAGGCAAAGAACAAGGTCCCCTCTGAGCTGTGCTCAGCAGTAATTCCACGAGGGTCTCATCACTCTTCTGTGTGGCTGTGGCATTTGCTGGTTCCCCTTGCCATTGGATTTATTTTTGTTGCCCACGTGGGTGGGTCAGGCTGTGCCTGGGCACAAGGACACACAGAAACACACCATGGGCACACGCTGGCACAGAGCATGGTGCACAGACACTGGGGATTGCTAAAGGCAGGAGTTAAATCCCACATCAAAGCACAGAGCTCTCGGAGCAGCAGTGTTCAAAGGCGCCAGCTTCCTGCCCAGGAAACACAGATTGTCACTTTGATTAAGAGATTTTAACAAGAAAGAAAAAAGGAATGAAAGAATGGAGGAGAGAAAAGAGGGAGTTTTCATTTATACCTTTTTTCCCCTTTGGCTATCCAAATAAGATTTTAGTTTGATGAAAAAAGGACCCCAATTTAAAATAAGTTTAATGTAACAATGAATTATTTAAAGGAGAAGAAAATACAAACTGCTGCTTAAAAAAAAAATAGAAAAAGCTATTATTGAAATGTCAGAACAAATACCCAGCTTGATCTGCATTAATATGATAAATACTAATATATTCATTTCCCCTGGTGCTTCTGGGCTTGCAGAGGTACATCTGCAGCGCATTGCTTATGGTAATCAGGTCACAACTTCAAAGGGAGACACGCGAGGTATTCTGGGGGATGTTGTGCAAGCAGCAGTGAGACCTCGTGGATCATCATGTAGGCTTGAGATGTTCTCATCAAGAGTCTTCTGGAAGCTCTCCAACTGCTGAAGGAAATTGAGAATCTTGTCATGTTCTTGGGTGGCCCACCAGTTGTGGGACATCACTGGTGTCTGGCTGTCAACCTCAAAGTTGCCATTTTCCTGTAGACAACTTATCAAGAGAGAAAAAAACACTGAGATGGAGAAAGCAAATGAGCTTCCCACCTTCCATCTCCACAACCTAATTCCCAGCCCCTCTGTGACTGGGAAAGCTGTAGAACACAGCTGTGAATCAACCATCTCAGTCTGTGCTTCCAGAGCTGCACAGAGTGAAGTTCTCAGGAACAACTCAGTGGAGCTGATAGCTTCAGCCTTGAAGAAGCTTTATATAAGAATCCTTGTGGTTTTGGAATTCAACAAGCTGGGAAGGATGTTTTTGATAGGGACAGATACTATCTTCTACCAGGCATCATGTCTGCCTACCCCACCCTTCTCATCTGCTGGACAAGAAGTTCTGTTGTAATGTGCATCAGGCTTACTGGTATCAGCACCCCCCATGCCCTTGGAAGAGCACCCTGGAGATCAGACCCCTTTATGGGGGTCTTTTCTATAGCCAGGGACTAGATTTAGACCAGAGTGATGCAGCCAGGTACCAACAGAAGCCAACAGCTCAGACTTCAGAGAGCCTTTTTAGGAGTGGTGTGGTGTGGTGTGAAGGCTATTGAAGTGTTGTTTCCTAACATTACTGCTGACAGTTGAGTGACAGATTGAGAATGTGGTTAAATTAGGATGCAAATGAGTTTAGCTGGTCTTCTGGTTGGTAGAATAATAAGAAAATGTTGGACAGAAACAAGGGAGGGTCAATTTTACATGAGAAGATTGAAATAGAGAAGCTCAGAGGCAGAGAGTGGAGGAGAGGTGTGTTTAGAAAATCATAATATAGTTACCTAATGTGAACCTATCATAGAATGGTTTGGATGGGAGGGACTTTACAGATCATCCAGTCCAACCCCCCTTCCTCTAGACCAGTTTGCTCCAAGCCCTGCCCAACCTGGCCTTGGACACTTCCAGGGATGGGGCAGCCACAGCTTCTCTGAGCAACCTGTCAACATGGCAAGGTGAGTTAAGGTAAAACCATGAGACATTCAGTTAGATTTTTACCTTCTTCATCGGGACAACTTGTTAAGCATCGATTCAATTGAGATAGCTCAAACACAGTTAATATATTGCTAATCTCCTGCCACACTGAAGCTGTTATCTCATGAGACATTGAGCCTTTCCTCCCAGTGGACATCGAGGCCCAAGGCTGCAGCGTGATGTTGTGACTTGGCCATGTGCCCACCTCAAGGAAGGAGGGTTTGCATCCAGAGGAATTCAGCTGCTGCTGGAGCCTGGAGTTCCCAGGTAGACAGAAGTGTGCCCAAAGCCCAGGCAGGGCTGGTTAGAGATCTGCAGGAAACATGCCTCAGAGTTTGCTGTGATAGTCTGGGCTCACTTGAGAAGCCCCTCTGTGTGTGTGTGTGTGTGTTTCTCCATGAAATGCTCCAGTTTCCAAGGAGCTCTAATGTGCTTTTCCGGTAGATTTTACTCACAAATGCAGAGAGTCTTAGCCCGTCTGCTTCAGTCCCTCTTTCCCTCCATTGCCTGCATTTGAATGTATAATATTGGCTTTTGGGCATGACTGTGCCGTGCCCAGTCTACAGACCAGCTCCTCAATTAAAAGATGCATAAGCTTTATTATTTATGCCATTATTTTTCTAATTATTTTCTTTTCCTGGAGATGCCCCACAGGGTCTGTAGTTTGCTGGAAACCCCAGCAAGAGCTCCTGGCTTTCGACTTGAGAAAGTTAACTCTCCCAGTGGCCATTTTTGATCCATTCACTGGGAAAATGTGATTACTTCTTATTTACTGATGTTAAGTATTCCTGCTTGTAGCCACTGTGGTATTAAAGTAAAACGTTCAGCATTTAACACGATGAATGCGGAGACATGAGGCTAAATGCACTGCATAAAATCTTTATGGGGCTGTAAACAGACGCCCTGAATATTTCCCACTGCTTTGTTGTGAGTCAGGCTGGGGTCCCCTCTCTGCCAGGCAGCCTGCCCCAGGTCTCTTGGGAATCAGCCAAGATGTGTCAACACAGCCTTGGCTTCCAGAGGGGAAGGGGCCTGGGGGACAGAAAATGAACAGGACTGGTTCTGGCAGGTATTGCACTTGCCAAGACTGGCCTTGGCCACACTTGGTGGCTGTTGCTGCATCAGTGCACATCCAGGGGGTAAATATAGGCTTCAGAGCTGCTTTCTTCAGTTTTGGATAAACAGAGCTCAAGAGAAAATCAGTTTAGAGTGAGTTTGGTCAGCTTCCAAAGAGATTCATTCCTGGGGTTGTCAGTCATGGGAGACTGATGGCTGAGATTACTGAGGAAAGCAAGGCCTGTGGGCATTAAAGCAGATACTATTACTGGAACTCGGGGTTTAAAGATGAGATTTAATCTGGAATGTGGATTTGTACAACATCCCTTCCTCCTTCCAGCTTCTCACTCAGAAGGTCTGGTTCCCATGAGCACACTCAGCTTCCAGTGCTCCATTTGCACTCATTAGCTGTCTGGTCAACACCAAAATCTGCTCCTGAATCTCCTGTGTGCACTGAAGGGCAAGGGCAAACTGAGAGCTGGGCTCTTGCTTGACCTTGTTCTCTGTTGGGGTGTGGTGTCTGGGCTGTGTCCTCACCCAGGGATAGAAGCTGGGAAATTCTCAGCAAAATAGGCACCTCCTGTTCCTGGGGAGAGCAGCTGGGCTGCCTGTGCTGGGCTGCCCACAGCTCAGCAGCTCTTCTATGCTGAAACCCAACCAATGCCTCGTAGTATTGGGGCATGATGCAAACCAGTTGTGCTGCACAAAGCACTGCTTGCCAACCTTTGCTTGGGGTAATCCGTGCCACCCTTGGGCATCTTGGCAAGTTCTAGGTATGGTTCATGGTAAGTGAGAAGGCAGAGCTGAGTCCCAAGCTCTGGGTATCTTTATTGCTTTAATAAAAGGCTGCGGAAGGTATTTAAATAGCCTCCTGAGAAGCATTGAAAGAGCAAAGTCAAAGGCCGCAATTCCATATTTCATGATACGGAATAAAATTGGTTGTGTTTGTGCTGCAGGGAGGTTCACACAGCTCTGACCTTCCAGAGCTCCTTTCTGCCATGTGTGAGGCTTAATGACAAACCTGAGAGAATTTCTCCCAGGGGCTGATTTATTTTTGATTGTTCCAAAACCGCGTCCTGGAATTTGGAGTGGCATACCCCTGGAAAGTTAACATTTTGCAAGCTTTACTCCTGGTTAAAAGTGTGATGTACCTGTTGGGAATGGCCCTGCCTATCTGCAGTGGAGTGATCAGGACAACTTTACATCTTTGCCCTCTCTCATTGCTTTGGATGCTTCACATTGGGGTTCCCAGCACAGGAAGGACAGGGAGTTGTGGGAGTGACTCCAGAGGAGGCCTCCACACGATCAGAGGAATGGAGCACCTCTCCTGGGTGAAAAAGCTGAGAGAACTGGGATTGTTCAGCCTGGAGAAGAGAAGGCTCAGGGGGTCACCTAGTTGCAGCCTTCCAGTACCTGAAGGAGCTCCAAGAAAATCTGAGTTGGACTTTTTTACAAGAGCCTGGAGTGGCAGGACAAGGGGGAATGGATTAAAACTAAAAGAGAGTAGGTTTAGATTAGATATTAGGAAAAATTTCTTCCCTGTGGGAGTGGTGAGGCACAGGAACAGGCTTCCCACAGAAGTTGTGGATGCCCCATCCCTTGAAGCATTCAAGGCTAGGCTGGATGGAGTTCTGAGCAACCTGATGCAGTGAAAAGTGTCCCTCCCCATGGCAGGGGGTTGGACTTGGGTGATCTTTAAGGTCCCTTCCAACCCAAACCCAAATTCTACAGTTCCTTGCTACAAAGGTTTGTATCCCACATCCATCCCGCACCCCTCTTCCCCATTGCCTCCCCCTCCATTCAGTGTCTCTTGCCTCTCACATATGGTCAGAGCATATTCTCAGCGATGCTGACACTTCTGCTTCTTCACTCCAGCAGCCACGGGAACTGTGGGACAGGAAATCTGTCATTTAACTCCACCGGTTGCAGTCAGTCACAGAAGAGAAGTAATTACAGTGCCTCTAATTGGCTGACTGCAGAGCCCCTGCCCTAGCAGACCTAAATACTCCGTGCTTAGGGATCATTGCCAGGGTCTCTCCTCCTCTTCTTCCAGCAGGCTGAATCCCGTTCATTCTGGAAGCTAACAGGGATGTTGGGCTGCTGCCCCGAGGATCTAGCCCTTCCACAAAAGAGATGCTGGTCAGCTGAAGTCTGGGAGGCCTCTCCTGAAACTCTTTCAAGGGATCCTGGCAGGGCAGGCTCTTGGCAGCGCCAGTGCTGCCTGCTTCTGCCAGGCTTCCCTGCCTTCCCCTTATCCCACTGCTGCCAGGCTTGAACATGTTTTTTTCATTAGCAGTGATGCAGGCAGAGCAGGGCCAATTACTCACTGCTTTATGCTTGCTGGAAAACCCACCCAGGACTGGTAATAGCCATTAAGTGAGGGTGCAGCTTTAACTATGTGCCATTACATTAAGTTTCAAATTGATATATGGCCAGAGCAAATTGAATTCCTGCTGCTATCCCGTCTGACATTTGTTACATTACAATGCCTGCTCTTTTGTTTTTGAGTCAATAGCTGCTACTTTCGAGAAATATGGATTATTAGAATTTATAGCCCGTCCTATGCGTCTTTTCAAACACTCATATCCTTTTATCATTTCGTTTTGTTGTTATTCTGCCCAGCACAGTTTGTATTTCTTCAGGTTTTAGCACCTGGGACTCTTGATACTTGTGCTAAATCAATACCCTTTGTCCTCATTGCTTTAATATACACAACCGTTTGTGTGATGCATGAATTGCAGTGGGTTTTGTGCCTGCGATAGTCATTTACTCCTCCTGCTCAAGCATTCCTTCCCCTGGCTGTGAACAGGTCGTGCTTTGCAGTAAATATCACACATCTACATTTAAATTCCTTTATATGACGATTTCCAGGTACCTGGCTGCGCATGGAAAGTGAATTTGCTGGCTCCTTTTCAGGAGGGAAACACAGGTTTGACAGTATTCCAGGGTCTCCTGGAAAGTGCTGGTAGGCTGAGTTTATAAAAATCCACCTTTTTCTCTTATAGTGGGTTCACACCTTCAAAATCTTTGATTTAATGCAGTTACACCTTTTCATAAAGCAGATGTGAATAATCTCAAGATCAATAAGAGGGTAAAAAAGGCTTTTGGACTTTACTTCAGATGTCCTCAGGTCAGTACCAACTGAAGTTGTCACTCATCAGTTGGCTATTCTGGAGACTTGTGGGAGAGGAATCGTTCTGATTACTGTCTCACAGCCAGTTGTGCTGGAGTGGAGAACCCCAGCCTTGTGACTTGGATCCACCCCTGCAGCTCAGAGTGGATTTACAGCAAGAGCAGAGCACAGCCAGTGCTGTCCCTGCATCTGCTCTGCCCTTCTGTGCTGATGGAGATGTTCCCAAGGCTGTTCATCTCACACGTTTGATGTGTGGTGGACACTGGAGCAGGCCACCATGGCACATGGCAGACTTGGAGCTTTGGGTGTCATTCACCTGCTGATCCTTCTGGTCTGTTCCACCTTGCCTCTGCTGGCTGTGGAAGTCCAGGATGCACAAGAGCAGCAAAGCTGCATGTTCCCTCTGAATTTTAACTTTTTTTTGTCTATCAGGAAGGGCAGGAAAGAGACTGAAAGGATGAAGGCATACAAGATGAGGTCAGAGAAAGAGAAGGCTTAGCTTGACCAGTCTACATTTCCCACACAAGAAGGAAAACCTTGTTCTCTGGCCATTACCCCTTTCCAGATGCTTTTCCTTTCCTCTGGTCCATATACTGGCCACCACACACCCACCCCTTCATCCCCCAGCTCCCTGCCAGCCCCATGGCCATCCCATCAGCTGCCTGTACTTCAAGTCCTTGACTCAAGCTGCTCAACGTTGTGTTTCGAGGCCCTGTGCTGCTGCTCCCAAGTGCTGCCAGCCCAGCCCAGCCCTGCCATGGCCCCGCAGCCCCATTCCCCTCCCAGGCTGAGCAGCTCCTGGCTGTGCCTTGCTGCTTGAGAAGTGACAATTGAACTAAGTGCCATTTCCGAGAGTGATGAGTGTGATTTTGAACGTCTCATTGAAACGCAGGGCAAATCCTTCATCCCCAAAGGGAGATGTGTTAAACACTGCTTCAGAATTAATCTGCGGATCGTGAATCTCCCTTGCAGCAGCAGGGAGAGGCACCACGGTGTCCTCCTTTGTCTCCGTGTTCATGGCAGCCTCCTGGTTTATCTCTGCCACTGCTGCTCTTCAGGGCTCTCCCTCCCCATCCTGCCCATGAAAAATGAGGTGTCAGCTCCCTTCAGGGCATGGGTATTCCTGATAATATATTTGCCATGTAAATAATGCCAGTGATTTGCCTATCACTTACATTAATTGCAGTAGAAACTGGGGGAAGCAGGAGAAGAGGTGAGCAGCTCCTCTGCTGGACTGACCCTCCAGTGCTGCACCCTGCTCCCAGGGGGCTGCAGTTTGGGCAGAGCTGTGGTCTTCTGCACAGAGCATCAGAGCTGCTGTCCTGCAGATTTGTAGCAACACCACTAGAAATGGAACCCAACTCCCCTGGCTCAGGGATGAGGTGAACCAGCCCAGCATCCGACCTTGACGGATGGGTTTTCCATGATTTTTAAGTTCTCCCCTCAATCCTTTTATGTTCCCAGTGCAGCCTTTTCCTTCATAAGTGGTTTCAGACCTTCAGATGAAGCACCCATGTTGCAGACCCAGGAGGCAGAGCCCAGCAGGGATGTCAGAAGGTCCTTCAAAAATCTGTTGGTACAGGTGGCACGTGCCTGCCTGTTCTGTGAAACATAAATGCTCCTGACTATAAAGATTATTTACATTCCCAAACAAAGCTGCCAAACACTTTTAAAATGTGCTAATGCTGCCTCTCTCTTTCCACTGCACTTGCTGATAAAGGGCCATAAACAAGCTTGACACATTTATAATAACCTTTCTCCCCTCCCTCTGCCTTGTTCTCTCCTCTTCCTCTCTTGCCTCAATCGCAGGCTGCATTGGGTAAATTTTTATTCTACTGCCATTAGCTGGGATATATTGTTTGATGGGGGAAATAAAATGTTGAATCTCATTTTATTTTTATTTTTATTTTCTTGTTCTAGTAGCAGCTGCTTCAAATGCCAACAGCGGATGTTTGGTTTTAATATTATTTCCCCCAGCATTTTTTCCTTTTCTCTGTTCATTTTCTTCCCCTTTTCCTGTATCTCCCTTCTAAAAGGTCATCTTAAATGATGCAAGGATACATGCTTTTGCAGGGTGTTTTTATCACTTATCAGCCTGTTCCAAAGGCCATTTAGTCTTCTAGGCAAAGGTTGTAGCTTTCAGCCTCCACTTCCCATTTAGAAAGGAAAAATGGATGCTCCATTCCTAGGTATATAAATTAGGTATAGATACAGATATAAACCAAAATGCTAACCCATCGAGAAGAAAAGATTCTTGTAATTTCTTTGTCTCCAGTCTGAAGAGGTCTCAGGTTCACCTTTTTTCATGTCACCTGCTCCTCTCAGAGATATTGATGGAAGTGCCGCATCTAACGATTCCTGCTCCATCCTGTATTGATGGTGCTGTAGCAAAGCCTGTGCGCTGGAGATGAAAGGCAGGGTACAAACTGTTCCTTTGGGGCTGCTCTGGAGCTTTTTTGCTCAGTAGCTCGTGGCTGTGAGAGAGGTTTTGTGTGCAGTGGCCAGGGGGGCACAGGGGGCCCGTGGAGTTGAAAGTCTGTTTCTGGAGCCATCCTGGCTTTGCAATTTTGTAGCCATAATGATAAAGCACTTATTTGTTTCATCTTCCCTTGAAGCCCTGGCTACAGGCAGAGAAATGGATGTGGTAGAGCTGGCCTGGAATTGCTCATCCTCTGGCAGCAGATGAAGCCTTGGTGAGCTGTGCTCAGCTGCTGACATTGGGAAAGCCTGGCTTGGTGGGGGATGTGTTGATTCCGGGAAATCTGGCAAAGATGCAGCAACAACTAAGCCATTGTGTAAGAAAACATTATCTAAGATATGGTTAGATAAGGTGAAAATGCCCCTCACCTCTCCCCACTCTGTCTTACATAATATGTATATAGTATGTATGTATATGGTACTGGCAGGGCAATTAATCACAGTGTGCAGACCTTGGCTGGAGCCACTTTCAGGGCTTGAGTCTTTCAGGTGAGAGTTGAGGAAAGAATTTTTTATTATTGATACATTCCTCTTTTCCTCTTCACTTGGTGTATTTTGTTGTACATGGTCAATAAATTTGCAGAGATGTGCCTGTGGTTATGGAAACCACACAATGGAATAATTAAATGGCCTAATTGTATACTGTCTTCAGCATTGCACTCATCAGCTATTCTACCACACCTCATAGAGGAGGGCAGTAATTAGGAAAATCTGACAGAGACTTGCACTCAGCAGGTGAATCCAGCCAAATCCAAATTTGATGAACTGATCCTACCACCCGTGGGGATGGATCCCACTCCTCCCTCATGGTGGTTTTTGACACAGTCAGTGATTGAAGACATTGAGGGAGGGGGATGATAATATACAGGGGATAAATCACAAAGCATCTGCAGCACAGAGAAGGCAGGGACCATTTCAACTTTGGTACCACCTTGGCCTTCTAAATCTGTTCTGTGGGACTCAGGTCTGTGTCATGTCCAAGCATTTCATCCTCTGTGGTCCTGGATAGAGTTCTGTGAAATTATGCCTGTGGTAGATATCCTGGGGCTCCTGTCAGCACTAAGGGCTGATGCTGTCTAAAAAATGAGGAAGGAATGAAGTGTCCTCTCTAATATGACACAAAACCCCCATCACCTAAGCCATTTTCTAGCATATTAATATTAATTTTGCACTAATGCAGGATGAATACATTTCAGTGTTTGGCCAGAGCACATTTGTCATTTTTATGTCATACTCACAGAATGCATCAGTGTGATATATTGTGTATTTTACCATAATAGTAGACAATATACCTCAGTATTTCATTTGGACAAGTAGCAAGTATGAGGCAAGGAGACAGTCACTGCTGGACCAGGGCTGAGCTCAGGAAAACAGAAATAAATTAAAACATATTAATCTGGAATGAAAAGCCATTTCTCCAGTAAATTAACAGCAGAAGCCTTCACCTCTTGTCGAGTTGCCCTATTAGGCTGCCTGAGCCAGGCTTGGCCAGGAGCTTCTTCTGGATGTGACTTCAGGCATTGTGAGTTTGGAGACAGGTGGCAAAAGGCAGAAGCTGAGAGTGACAGGGCCTGGGGAAAGTGCAGAGCTGGAGAATCTGAGACAGAGTCAGGTGGGCTCAGCACCTGCTGCCAGGTGTGCCATAGGAGGCTCCATCCTGCCTGTTCCCAGAGCAGAGCTGGGGCAGGGTGAGGGTTCTGGCAGGGAAGGAGGATCCCTAGGGTGCTCACAGAGAGGAGGCTGAGGGGCAGCAAAGGAGGGAGGAGGGGCAGCAAAAGCACCAAGGAAGTCACAGTTACTGAATGGACTTTCCCCTACTGCTTTATTTGTTCCCATGCTTTGCCCTGGGCACTGATGTTTAGTAATTTAGACCAAAGGGATCTAAAGCGTTGCCATAAAGGGTAGTTCAAAAATCAATGGATGTTAGAAAGGGTCAAATGATGCCATAAAGAGATTAACAGCAGCATGGAGAGATAATATTCCCCTGACTGCAGAGCTGGCCCTGAGAGCTTTATGACAGAGAAAGAGCAGAGGCAGCTCAGCACCTCTTTCCCTCCTTGGCTTCTCCCCCTCCTCACAGCTCAGGGCTGTTGGGGAGAAAGAGGGCAGGACTGCTGGGAGCAGCAAGCAGGGAATGGCCATGGAGGTGGGAATGAGAGGAGACAGGCAGGTGCCTGATGAATTCTTCTGATCCAGACAAACTGCAGCTCTGTGGACAGTCCCTGCTAAATCACCCAGGAGGAAATTACTTACTCAGCAATCAGTCACAGGTTTATAGCATGAAGGTCACATTTTATGGGGGTGCCCTGGAAAAGCATTGGGGAAACACAACATGGCTGTGTGTCACTCCCCTGGCATGGGACCTAAAGCCAGGGCAGGCAGTGTGCTGGGTAGGGGACAGAGCCAGCCAGAGCATTCTTCCCCTGTCACTTCCTCCCCAAACCCATCTGCATGGCCTCCTCACAAAGCTAGGAGATAAAGTCAGGAGCCCAAGGAACCTGAGGGCTGAAGCAGAGGTGACATTTGGTGATCAACTGAATGTCCTTGTCAGGAGCAGGAAAGCTGCTCTCTGGGGATTTGTTTTTTGCTTTGTTTTCAGCTGTTCTTTGGTTCCATGGAATGTTCTCAGCACTGACAAGGCTCCCATGTAGGAGCACATTGGAATGAGCAGCTCTGTTTTCCCCTGTCATTCTCATGGGGAACTCTCTCTATGGGGACAGGAAGGAGGAACTACTGGCATTTTTTGCTTAGAAAACACACTTGATGCACAAAAATTTGTTCAGGACATGTGGAGGGGCCACTGCCCCTCAGGCTTGCAGTTGACTGGACTCATGGAAGGGCCCTAAAGGAAGTGAAGAGGCTGAAACCCATGTGATCAGCAAGGATTGCCTGGGAAATCTCAGCCTGACCCTCCCTGGCCTCTGGAGAGAAGCCAGAGGCAGCTTCCCCATGGCCCAGCTGATGCCTGGGAAGCCTGGGCAGGAGGCAGTTGTCTGCACATGGGGATCTTCCCTCAAAGCTTGTGCAGTCCTTGTACACACAGCTCCCTGAGCCTTCCCATGGTGGAAGTTTATGGCAGGATAAAGCCAAGGCAGATAATAACTTGTTTTCCTGGCATTGCATTGCAGATCTTAGTTTTGCAGGAAATTAAAAATCACATCCAGAGGTACCTGATATTGCCTGGATGGAGGGTCCTTTCTCCTAGAGGCTGCAGGTCACAGCCCTGGCTGGCGCCCAGAGGGTGGGGGCTCTTCATGTGGGACAGGCACCTTTGGGGTCTGCCAGGGGACTCCCCAAGGTGGGAAGAACACATGAAGAATGGGGTTGCATTTGGTGCTGCACTTAAACAAATCAATGTGTGAATCGATGTGACTGGAAGAGCTGTGTTGAAGAGCCAGCTGACTGATGGACCATATTAGCAAATCTGAAGGGAAAGGAAAGAGATGGCTAAACCTCGGGAAAAGATGACCTTGATCCGCTGCCCTTTAAAGCCAGCAAGGCATCTGTTTGCTGGAAGAGACAGCTGCCATTTTATGTGGGTGCACTTGAGTCACCTCGTGCTAAGAGGTGACATTCTGAGCTCTTCCTGCTGCCATATTTGGGTGGCTTTAGACCAGCTCAAAGTCCATTTCCCCCAGCAGGAACCTGCTGTGATTCTCTTGCCCTTGGCCAGAGGGACATTTTTCTCTCTCACTTCCTTGCTGGATGCAGCAGAGACCCTGGTGGCCATCAGGATGCCTGGTCCATCCCAGGGGAGCGTTGACCCTGCTGGGGGCACAGCAGGGCATCCATTCCTATAGCCTGGGACAGAGCAGGCAGGAGCCCTGGGCAGGGCTTCCAGACCCTGGCATGGAGCAGTGGTTTGACCTTTGGTGCATCTCCAAGGAAAGCAGCATTTTACAGATAGGTTTTAAAGTGACGTGTGCTGTGTCATCTCTTCCTTCTCTTGCTCTGTTCCTTGATACCAGGGTGCTGTTTTGCCTTGCTCCCTCTCTTTGCATTTCCCCTCCTTTTATAGCTTTGATTCTGATTATTTTCTGCTTCCTGTTTTTTATCCTTTTCCATGTCCTGCTGACCCTGATCCTGCTCACCTGCAAGCCAGCCCTACTGCGACTAACTCTTGGACTGCCCTCTGTAAAGATCTGTTTTCTTGCCTCACACCCCAGTGACAGCAGATGAGAGAGTAGGGTGCTGCTACGAGATTTCTGTGCTTGCTTCCATCAGTGCTTCCTGCAGAGTCTGGGTGATGATTATCTCTGTAAATGACTGAAAGAAGTATAGTGATAAAAGGATTAAGTGAGACGTATTTAATTTTATTTTATTTTATTTATTTCTATCTTGATGCTCCTCCTCCTCCCATCCCCCTTGACAAGCTGTGGAGCATATTGTGCTGCAGCTGTTCCAGGGAGGAGTGGTGACACAGAGACCAGGGCATGGTGCAGAGGGCTCTGGGAGCAGGCAGAGAACACAGATGGGTGTTTGGGCAGGGGGTGCAAGGGCCTACGGCAGGAGGGCAACAGACCCCACTGTGAAGGGGCTGGGGATGCAGTGAGGCAGCTTGTCCTCTTTTTTGTTTCCTAGTCCTTCTTTTCAAGACAAGGGTAGAGAGCCCATGAGAATGCAGTCATGGAGCTGGAGCTGGATCTGGAGCTGCTCAGAGTGAGAGTTTCAGTGAGTTATGAACCAGCAGGGCTGACAGAGTGTCTTTGGACAGGAATTGTTGCACAGAAATCCCACAAATTGCTGCTTGTCTGGGGCCCCTGAGTGCACAAGGCAGTGGCACAGCACCATTCCCATGAGCAGTGCTCGCCAAGCTGTTCCTGTGGCAGATCCCTGCAGATGCTACTGGAAGCAGCCTATTCCCAGCTGAAGTTTATTTCAGGTCTCCATATGTGTCTGCTAAATAGCTGACAACCTATAGACTCATGAGGACAGCCCAGTCCTGTCTGGCAACTCGCAGAGCCCTGCTTGTGGCTGTGGCCTCGCTAATGGTCCTTACAAGGGTTCCCATGGTTGGAAGCCCAGGTGATTTCCAGCCGTTCTGGTAGCATTAGAGTTGGATGGGGCTTAAACCAAGACAGAGACTCAGACAAAGCAATTTGGCTCAAATGTTCCAGTTTTGGTATTGCACCCCCTCCCAGCTCCTTGGCACGGAGGGAGCAGTACATGATTGCAAACTCTCCTTGGATTGAGCCCTAGAGGAACGAAGCTGGAGATTATATTCTTGGCAAAGAGTCCTCTCTAAGCTCATTTGTACCAAGGCTGTATCTATTCTAATAAATGTAATGAGCCTGGATCCGGTCTGGTCCTGTGGGGGTGTCATATGGTGTGGTTTGTGCTGATACAACTCAACTTTGGCCTGGCTCATGCCATCTCCTGAACTGTGTCCAGGATCCTCTGGGAGAGTGCTGGCCTGGAGAGGGCCAGGGAAGCATGTCCTGGCTTGGATGGCCATGACAGTGTCTGAAGCCTGGGCTCTGGCCCTGGCTTTGTTACCAACACAGATCTCTCCTGACACACTTTCACAGGGTAGAAGGAGTCTCATGAACCTACTGGCTGGAGCCAGGCACATGGGCTCTGTCTGGAGTGCTGCTCACTGGCAGCACAGGATCACCACATATGGAGCAAGAGCAAGGGTGGGGTTGGAAGAGAGTGAGAGAGTTTGGATGAGGAGGGAAGAGTGATTTGTGGCATGCTGGGAAGCCTCAGCAAGCAGGAGTGGAGGCGAGAGGACCCTCTGAGTCTTTTCCCCGTGGTCTCAGTGCTGGCATGATCACACTGCCTGTATCAGCAGGAAGAACTTGGCAGCCGCCATCTCACTGAGTGCTGTGTGGAGACAAATCAGCTGCAGTGTTTGTGTGACTAAAGAGACCCAGGAGCACAATCAGTCAGGAAGTGAAAGAAAAGGATGGCAGCATTCAGGCCAATACCTTCAGCAGTCCTCGGGATAGGGGAGCTCTTCAGGCAGGTGGAGGAGCAGCTAGAACTATGTGTAATGATTGTGTATTCCCCTGAAGCCCTGGGAGCATGAACTGGCCCTAAAGGGGCAACAGCTGCACCATGATATTCCCTTAAGAAGTCCAGTCCCTGAGGTGGTATCACAGACATTTTCCTGGTAGGCGTGTGGTGGCAGCAGCACCCCTTGATTAGCTCTTGCCATTTGCTCTGCCTCGTGCTGCAGCTGCAGAGCAGCTGATGTTCACTGGGCTGTTGGTGCTCCTGGACCTCGGCCTCTGTCTCTATGCCCAGAGTGAAAGGCCCTCTCTGGGTTTATGGTCACAGCAGAGGCTGGAGGAGGGACATGGCCCATCAGCTGTCACTCTGAGAGGCAGCCCAGGGACTCAAGGCCAGGGTCAGTCTGCTGCCTCTGCTGCCTAAGGCCCTACCCACAGGTCTAAGCAGCAGGAAGAATTTTGTCTCTTCAAGCAAGACCTGTGGGAGATGAAGCCACGTCAGAAGGGTCTCCCATGGATTCCACTCGACGCTTGGAGAATGTGAGGCTGGAGAGATGGGCAGCTATCTCTGGAAGGTCACCTGAGGAGTGGACATCTCACAGCCTGACACAACTCTGCCTAAAGTCAGACCTGGACTGACCCTTGCTGTGGTGGCTTCTCCCCACAAATCCCCTCTGGCATTTGCTTTTCCCTACCTTCTCTGCTCTGCCATCTCTACCTTCCCTTCCACCAGTGCCCATAATGAGCAGAGTGAGCAATCCAGCATGGCCCAGTTTAATATTTCACAGATCCTCACACACTGATAAATGAGAACGAGAGAGGGAAGGGGGGGTGGGAGCCTGGTGCATGGGGGGGATATAAAGCCCTGAGCCTGTATTCAGAGCAGCAGAGATAACAATAAGCGAGAATAATAGTCTAACAAGTCGGAAATGTCACACGCGATCTGGTGCCATTAACACAACATGGATCTGAAATATCACATAATTAGTTTTGTGCCTGTTGTTCTGATTTGGAGAGAAAAAATATTAAAGGGAAAAGATTTGGGGGGGCAGAGAGGGAAGTGCCAGCAAAGTGAACTCATAAAAGGGTGAAGCCTACAGCGTCTAATGTTTTTGGAATGGTATAATAAAGCTCTATCTCCTTACCCATGTTTGAGGCAGAGATTTTTATCTGGCAGTTTGGGATAAAAAGAAATGAGAACTTGAAAAGGGTAGATAAAATTGCAATTGATCTCTCTAGGGCTGCCTTGCCTCCTTTCAGGGAAGCTTGTGGGCCTCATGAATTGCTCCACCACTGAGACACACGATCCCCACCCCTTCCCATGCCACCTTGCTAAAAGATGAAAAAACCTGATGATTTCAAGACTTCTTTCCCCATCTTTTTATAACTAGTGCACAAAGCCCGTGTTTGAAGGCTGTGCAGTGACTCAGGAGCTGTTTGTCCCCTGAGAACAGGCTAATGCAGGGTGTTTGGGGGACCCCCACTGCCCCGAGGCGTGTGAGTGCCTGTGCCTGCAGACAGGCTCAGAACTTTGGGGGCTGCTGTCTGCCACCAGCTGCTGGGAGCAAAGCTCCTGCCTCTGCTGCAGAACCTGCTCCATGCTGGGGGCATTTTGTCTTCCTCAGGGATACAGGCACTATCAAAAGAGACAGAAATGCTCAGGTCTCAGTGAGCACTGCTTGGGGATGGTTGTATAAGGATTGGAACATGACTCGTCCTTTTCTCTGAGATGGCAGGAAAAGAGAAAATTGCAAATATCACAGGAGAAAAACACTGTCAGGCCTTTTCTGCCCTGCAGCCTGTTGGGGTATGAGGAAAGTGGTGTTACATGCCAAGCTCTTGGGAGTCAACTCTGGTTGTGTCAACTCTACACCTGACTATTAGGTGTCGATATTAGGTGACTAATTAGACTACAAGGTGACTAATTAGACTATTAGGTGACTGTACACTCCTCTTTTTCTGGCAGGAGCTGCCTCTTTCTGCAGGGCCCACACCTCAAACACACTTCTTTGAAGCAGGAGCTCTTGAAAGAGGGGGTGGGGATTGCACACTTACCCACCCCTCTATCCTGGAACAACTTCAAAATCAAGTTGGATTGGGCTTAGAGCAACCTGGTCTAGTGGAAGGTGTCCCTGCCCATGGAAACGGGGTATAACTGGATGATCTTTAAGGTCCCTTCAAAACCAAACCATTCAATGATTCTATTAACTTAGAATTTTCATCATCAATAAGATCATGATAGGGATGGGGAAGGATTTCTTGTCCATGCTTCATTTTAAGCATTCTCCTTTGTACATGCCTCTTCCAAAAAGCCCTTTAGCTCTGGTGCTCAATGGGACATGAACAGCAAACTTGTTACCTCTTCTTTGGTGAGAAAGCTGGAGCTGCTTGTACAGAATCAGGCATAGATTTTGTTATCTCCTCTGGCAGAGGCATTCCCTTCTCCCTCCCCTGGCTGTGGCAGGTTGAGGGGTGCCTCCTGCTCCTGTAGGCAGGGACTAATCACCCANTGCCATTAACACAACATGGATCTGAAATATCACATAATTAGTTTTGTGCCTGTTGTTCTGATTTGGAGAGAAAAAATATTAAAGGGAAAAGATTTGGGGGGGCAGAGAGGGAAGTGCCAGCAAAGTGAACTCATAAAAGGGTGAAGCCTACAGCGTCTAATGTTTTTGGAATGGTATAATAAAGCTCTATCTCCTTACCCATGTTTGAGGCAGAGATTTTTATCTGGCAGTTTGGGATAAAAAGAAATGAGAACTTGAAAAGGGTAGATAAAATTGCAATTGATCTCTCTAGGGCTGCCTTGCCTCCTTTCAGGGAAGCTTGTGGGCCTCATGAATTGCTCCACCACTGAGACACACGATCCCCACCCCTTCCCATGCCACCTTGCTAAAAGATGAAAAAACCTGATGATTTCAAGACTTCTTTCCCCATCTTTTTATAACTAGTGCACAAAGCCCGTGTTTGAAGGCTGTGCAGTGACTCAGGAGCTGTTTGTCCCCTGAGAACAGGCTAATGCAGGGTGTTTGGGGGACCCCCACTGCCCCGAGGCGTGTGAGTGCCTGTGCCTGCAGACAGGCTCAGAACTTTGGGGGCTGCTGTCTGCCACCAGCTGCTGGGAGCAAAGCTCCTGCCTCTGCTGCAGAACCTGCTCCATGCTGGGGGCATTTTGTCTTCCTCAGGGATACAGGCACTATCAAAAGAGACAGAAATGCTCAGGTCTCAGTGAGCACTGCTTGGGGATGGTTGTATAAGGATTGGAACATGACTCGTCCTTTTCTCTGAGATGGCAGGAAAAGAGAAAATTGCAAATATCACAGGAGAAAAACACTGTCAGGCCTTTTCTGCCCTGCAGCCTGTTGGGGTATGAGGAAAGTGGTGTTACATGCCAAGCTCTTGGGAGTCAACTCTGGTTGTGTCAACTCTACACCTGACTATTAGGTGTCGATATTAGGTGACTAATTAGACTACAAGGTGACTAATTAGACTATTAGGTGACTGTACACTCCTCTTTTTCTGGCAGGAGCTGCCTCTTTCTGCAGGGCCCACACCTCAAACACACTTCTTTGAAGCAGGAGCTCTTGAAAGAGGGGGTGGGGATTGCACACTTACCCACCCCTCTATCCTGGAACAACTTCAAAATCAAGTTGGATTGGGCTTAGAGCAACCTGGTCTAGTGGAAGGTGTCCCTGCCCATGGAAACGGGGTATAACTGGATGATCTTTAAGGTCCCTTCAAAACCAAACCATTCAATGATTCTATTAACTTAGAATTTTCATCATCAATAAGATCATGATAGGGATGGGGAAGGATTTCTTGTCCATGCTTCATTTTAAGCATTCTCCTTTGTACATGCCTCTTCCAAAAAGCCCTTTAGCTCTGGTGCTCAATGGGACATGAACAGCAAACTTGTTACCTCTTCTTTGGTGAGAAAGCTGGAGCTGCTTGTACAGAATCAGGCATAGATTTTGTTATCTCCTCTGGCAGAGGCATTCCCTTCTCCCTCCCCTGGCCGTGGCAGGTTGAGGGGTGCCTCCTGCTCCTGTAGGCAGGGACTAATCACCCACCAGTGCTTTTCCAGGCTGAGAAACCTTGTGGTGCACAGCAGCCAGAGCTGGTTTTGCCAGCTCATTCCAGGGACTGTATTTTGGAGGGGAAATGGGAAGGACAGGTGCTCCTGCTGCTTGCTCTTGCCCTGTCACTGCAGAGCAGCTTCACACCCAGCCAGGCCCTCATGCTCCATTCCCTGCTCTCCCCAGCACATGTGAAGGGACAGCAGAGATGTGCTAACCCCAGATTTGAATTACAATGCATGACCAAGCTTTCAGTCACTTGTTTACCTGCCAGATGCTAGTCACTTTTAAACACATATCGGGAAAGAGGTGTTTTCAAACAAAAGCAGCACTCCTGTGCCAAAGGCAGGGGTAGCTGTGTCCAACTCCTTTCTCTGGGGGATGCCTGTAGGATTGGGATTCAATAATTCAGCCCCAGCAGATCCATCGCTTTGCCCGCCAACAGCCAGGCACTGACAGCAGCGCTGATCTATCGCTCCCTGCTCTGGCCAGTCGGGACAGGGGCTGCTGTCACCTCCAGAGCCACAGTGCTATGGAGTGAGGGATTCACTGAACTGCAGCTGCCTCTGGCCTCG
Organism: Drymodes brunneopygia; assembly: GCA_013400955.1. Classification (NCBI taxonomy): domain Eukaryota; kingdom Metazoa; phylum Chordata; class Aves; order Passeriformes; family Petroicidae; genus Drymodes; species Drymodes brunneopygia. The sequence goes on along the minus strand of VZTZ01020211.1, from coordinate 996 downwards.
AGCATGGCAGCTGTGGAACAGAGCTCCCCTCATTCACACTCCAAGTGAAAAGTATTTCTGCATTTCCTTAACACTGAGCAGAAGTGGTAAATATTAGGACTAGCAAAGAAGTGAGTTTTCCTTTTGACAGGAAAGTCTGTGGTGTCAGTTTTTCTCTTGACTCCAAAGTGAATGTTAAAAATTCTGATGAAGCATATGTTCTTCCAAAATTAAACATTTCATTTCTATTTCAGCCTTTGCAGCTTGCCAGTATTTTTAAAATACAACCAAGTTATTTTGTTTGGAAAAATAATTTTGAACAAGGCATTTTAGACTTCTCAAAATGCTTTGTTTTATTTTTTTAAATGGAAAGGCTATTGAACAGACTGTCTGGTATTAGTATTTTCTGAGATGTGTTGATTTAAATTAATACAATTGATTATTTTATTTTCATGGTAAGCAATTGTTGATGAAAAATTTCTGATCTGCTCTAGAAAGATGGACAAGGCCTGTATTATATATTGCTCTCTCTCCAGAGAATGAGACATTGGTTATTGCAAGAAACAAAGGGAAGCTTGTGTGACCATTACTATCAAAAAATCCCTAAACACACTCCTCTGCATCATATATCAATGTAAAAAATTAAATTTCTTCTAGCAATTTACAGGGGATTTTATCAGAATGATGCAAGAAAGGAAGAGGCTGCAAGGTGAACTTGACAGGGCTGGTTCTCCCATCCATTTTGGTCTGCTTGAGTTCTCAGCAGATCAGTTCAGCCTGGGCTTGTTATGAAGGTTCAAACAGAACCTTGGGAGGTGTCTGCCAAGGAAGGTGGGAACCTCCCTTGGAATGGAGAACATGACCCCCTTCCCTCTGAATTATTATAACTTTGAAATTAAGGGGTTTTCAGGCAAAGAGATGGGCAGAGGAATAGCAGTTCTTTACTAGTGTGTGTGTGTGTGTACAACAAGGCAAACAAACAAAGAAACACAGTCGGACCCCACACAAGGACACGAA
>VZTZ01020210.1:0-16707 GCA_013400955.1 Drymodes brunneopygia | reverse complement strand
CACCAAAAGGACAATTACTCACACATGATTTATAAAATCCCTCTTCATAGTGACCTCCCAAAACTTATTCCCAAACCAAATAGCCCAGCTGGGAGATACCCTCTATTACACTTTTGAGAAATTATTATACAGCTGTTATCTATCAAATCCTGACAACCTGCATAAAATAAATTATCTAAACACTTAGTTTAAGAGAAAAATCACTGATAGCAATCTTACTGTTAAACAGAGAGAAGTACCTTTATTTACACAGGGATAGGTTTTTATACGCATTTTCTGCTGTTCATAAATTGTGAGCAGACAATCAAAGAACTTATTTTCTTCATAAATCTTCATTAAAGATTTTATTTAAAAAAGGAAAAACTTCCATTTAAAGAGCACTAGGCTAGGAAATGATGTTATAGTTATAAATAAAAATTGTTAATCAACCATCACTTGAGAGTATTCTGACCAAATTTACTGTCAGTGTTATGGATAAATTTTTGTGCATTTTATTTCTTTGAACAGGAATTGTACTGGAAAAGAAAAAAACAATCACGAACAATGGTCAGGACTTCATTTACAGTAGGAAGGGAGAAAAAGAGGGTCTCTGAAAACAGATTAGTGTCTGTGTAATATCAAAATTCCCTTTTTCATATAGCCACTGATACTTGTAAAAATTCAGTGTGAACTTACAGCTTTGTACTAGCAGAGTTTGCATCAAACCAGATATGGTCTGTCTTTCCACAACCAGCATAAATCAAGTGGACTCCAGATTGTCTTCTCCTGCTCATTTAAAACAAAAATGCATGCTCATGTCTAATCTAAAGTGTCATCTTTAGATGGTCTCAGACCATACCAGTGAATATAGATTCGTAAATGATATTTTCTTTAATTTCTTCATATCTGCATCAAATATTTTAAACTGATTAACCGTTCTGGTGTTCTAAAAAACCTCCTGTTTTTTTAGCATTTCACCTCAACCGGGCTTGAATGAGGGCTGACTTAACCATCTGTCTGAAAACAAGGTATTTGAAATCAAAACCAAAGAACATTAAGTCCTCACTTTCTCAGCAGTTCCTAAAACTAGGACACAGTGACAAGTGTCCAGAACTTTCCCCATAATTTCTTCTAGGACAACAGAAGCATTCACCTCTAAAGATGAAGTAAGTGTAAAAGTAAGTGTAAAAGCAGAGACGGTTGTAGAGGAAGTACTATCATTCAGGGACAACGGGGTTTTGATCTGTACGGTAGTGTAGTGGGAACCATATTTGTGCTAACAAGTTTTTGTTGTACTCAAATGGACTTAAAAGTTAGCAGAAACATACTCTACCTTCTACAGAATTGTCTCTCCCTTGGCAGAAACTGGTACAGGGAACAAGAACCTATTCTTTTCTAGTGCAAATTTTATTGAATTGACCACTCTGGGTTTTTTTTGTTTTTTCTGAAGTTTAAACCATTGAGCAATATTGAGCATCATGGACAATTTTTAAATCCATAGCTAGGATTTTCACAGGAACAAAGTTTACACCAATGCAAAGTTTACACTTCTGAAAATCCCGTGTTCATATGATATTATGTCTAAAATCTAGAGAAAAGCCAGTGAAATTACTAAGTGGGCAACACTAAAAGCACTTACTCTCATGTTTTATGTGAACATCATGTACTGGTCTGTGCCAAATACGTGCTGTCTTGCCACAACATTAGATGAAGGCAACAGACACAGTTGACATCTTTACACACTCACGTGTACTTTCACTTACATGACAAACAAAATCTCAATGAGTTTAAGTAAGAGTACTTAACATTGGTACAAGTAGAGAAATGTGCATAGTTCACCCACTTGCCCACCGAATACCTATGTTCAAGCAAGTGCATATTATGAAAATTAAATCTCATTAAATACTAACAAAATGTTTACTACTATGAGTAGAGAGACTGAAGGGCAAAAGGCCCAAAAAGGAATTTCTACTGCAGTGTGAGTCAATGAAACCACAGAAAAGAAGGAAAGAACTTGTTATTCTGTCTCCTTGATATCGTTACTATAACATGCAAATCAAGATGCAGTAAGAGTTGAAGCTGACACATGCACAAAACTTTAAAAAATTCTACTAAATGCCATCTTCCATAAACACAAACACAAGCAATATGATGAACATAACAGAAGGAAAATGATAGCTTTTCTAATGTAGAAGCAATTACCTGCACTAATGCTCTGCATCCTAGAGGCTCCCTAAAAATTTTAAGACTGTCCTATCGTACCTGCATTTCACTTTCATAATCAAAGATAAGAAGAATGTGGAGGGGGGAAGAATCCTCATGAGATCAAAAAGTCAGCTGCAAAGCTATTTCAGCTCTTACAGATTCTCAGTTGTACACCACACATAGAAGAAGATAAATGCAGTAACAAGCTGAAGAGAGTTACGTTTCCAGCCTTTCCTTGTGAAGTGAAGGAGGTTATTTGTTTGAGGGATGTGGTCCTGCTCTGTAAGAATACATAAAACCCACACTTGCTATGCATTTGGTTCTTGTCAAGGAGGCTGTTGTACGTAAACATGGGGTCATTTCAAAGTGAGACTAACTGCATTTAAGCAGAAAAGTAAACATTAGCTACAAATAGCACAGTACCTCACTTTTCAAAAAGAATAAGATGTTGCTTGCCTTAAAATGCTGCCTTTGAAACAGTAAGCCCACTAATATTGTCAAAACATCTAAACAAAGAAGAATGGAAACAGCAAGTGTTACAAAGAAAAAGCTCCTACAAAAATAAAAGTTATAGCCTTGAAGAATAAGAGGCTTTTAAGAGGGATAGTTGATTCATCAAGGATGGAAGTGCTCAGATAAAACTAACATTTGGAGAGCTTTTGTTACGTAATAAAATTTCCCTGTTATTCACCCCCCACATCGGGATTAAACAAGTCCTTGCCTGAGAAAGCTGTCCCTGAATGTATACAGAACAGAGAACCTTTCAGCCTGTTTCAAGGATGTTTAGGAGCAAAAGGTTGAGCAAGGGACAATAAGGGGTGGGGGGAGTGGGAGTGGAGGGCAGAGAGAAACAGAAATGACTACACAGACTGGGATCCCCGGAGCCTTGACTCCAAATGTAGTGCAAGATCGATGCCTTCCTCTGAAACAAAGTGCTGTAAGAGGAGAGGCAGAAAGAAAGTGCACCTCAGATTTCCTGCCTTCAGCTAGGATAGAGAGGATCTGTCCTGAAGCTCTGGCTCAGCACTGGCTGCCTTGCTGCTGGAGCAGACACAGGGGAGCAGCACTACAACATCTTCTTGAAATTGAACCTTTGCATGAAAAATCTTCCTTGTCTCTTTCACAGAATTCCCTGATTAGTAATTATGAAAATGCTACTTTTCTGCACAGTCCATGTCTGATTCAGAACAGAGGATCTGCAGCCCAGTCTAGGAAGCCTTTCCAAGGCATTTCTGCAACTGCCTCTACCTTACTCTTGCTTCTGGAATTTGAAAAGATGAGGCACTCAGAGGTATTATAGCAGGCTGGGGGCAAAAAACTAGAGAAAATTCAGTCAGCCTTAAATTTTTGGGCAAAATCTAGAGTGCCCCAGAACTGACATGGGCAACTTTGCAGGTCATAGTCTTGACTGCATATCAAAAGGTATTGATACTGACTGAGTGGTTGCCAAAAGATGCATGCACACTTGAGACAATGTCTGATGTGAGAGCTTTCAGATCTCAATGCTGTCCCACGGATAACCATCCTGCCTCCTGGGGCAGCAGATAGCCTTTGGGCTCACACTGGGGCTGGCTGGTGCCCAGCAAAGCCAGCAGCGGCACGGACTCTGCAGAGAGCTGACACTGACTGAACACAGCAGCTGATGAACACAGCGACCCATTGTTGCCATGGGTTCTCCTCGTTCTGCCTCTTCAACAACACAGACACAACTGCACCTTTGGCTGTCTGCACAAAAAGCCATCCTATCTGCATCCTGCACAGCTTCATCCTGCCACTTCCCCTAATCACCGTATTTCCTTAGGCTGGACAAAACTGAGAGCCACTCACATGGTGAGTCGCACATGGGTGTCAACATATGACTAAGGTACACAAGAAGAAACAAGTTCTGTAAGTATATTCTCCATATAGCAGAACCCATTGCATTGTCACAGTCTACTTCGAGGGATATCTAATTTCACAGGTAAATCACCCAGAAAAATTTGGAATACCTAAAACATAAAATATTCAGACTATGCAAACATAGGTGAACATCTTTAATACTCTTTAGTGTCCTAAATGAAGTCCATGCTTTCTTACTCTGTAGAAATGAGGATTCTGGGGAACAATAGTGTAATTTGAGAGAATTAGATCTAGCTAAAAAGACAAAGGGGAGCACTTTTATGATAATATCACAAAGTTACTGGAACATAAATTGGTTCAGAAACCTGGTCCTTATGTAGGAACAATGAAAGCTTTCCATACAACTTTAAAATGTACTCATACCATTAGAAGCAGTTACATCAGTAGTTAAAAAACATCACCCTGCAATTCAGGCAGTACATGCTTCTCCATCTGGCAGCAGGATTATGACCAGTTGTCTCAGAAGTCTAAAGAAATTTATATATTTTAAGAAAATAAGTTAATTTCCCCACATNATCTTTCAGTTGAAAGATTTTTTTCATGGTTTGGAAAATACTTGTCAATAGTAATCCATTTCAGTCCCTCTTGCTGAAGAATACAAAACTAATTTGATTAACCAACAAAATAATTATGCGGACATCAATGCTTAATAAAGATTTTGTTACAGAACTGGGTCATATCTGTATGTACTGCTTTAGTACTCAGATAAGTAAATTCAGATACAATCCATCTGTTCTCTAGACCAGGTCAGGGTCCAGAGAATTGTTAAAATAAGACTTGTATAGCTATGAATTTCTCATCTGGAAGAAAAAATTAGAGTCTGGATACCCAAAATGTCAGCAATAAGGAAAAGAATGAGTATCTGCAACAACCACCACATGTGGGTCAGCATCAGGGGACACAGATAAGGTTTTGATAAATTTGAGTGGCCAAAAACCAGAGACCTGAACTTTTTGCTTTGATATTGACACTACTTCTAGAAAGAGGACTCCTACCTAACAAAAAAACTGCATTGAATTTATCTTGGGAAGTTATTTTCATCTATGGCAGGATCTATTTCATCAAACTGATGACATAACATTGGAGCTAACCTGGGAAAAATTCCCAGTTGGATATTGTCATCTGGGTCGAAATAGTGCTGTCACAGAGCAGTTACAATACAATATGAATACTATCACCACATGTGTCTCTGAAATAAGGCAGGGAGAAAAATAACACTGGTTCAAAGGTTGTTCTCTGTGAGACTGGAAAGCCGGAATTGAGGTAGATATTACAGAAATACTGAGCAGATAACACTGTATTTCTTCTTTGATTAATTTAAAGTTGTACTGTGAAAAACACAACCGTTTTGGCTTTCACACCAAAAACCTTCCAGGGGAAAGTCAGAATTGCTCCAATGCAAGTAAAAAAAATAATCTCAGTGGCTAATTTCTTTTAAGATTTTGTGAAAAAGCAGTCATTTTGTTTTGAATGTGTTCAGCAACAGCAGCTCTACCCAGGAATGTGAAAAGCATGATTTATACAATCTGTCTTCTGTATACCGTGGATCAGTAGAAAATGTACATAAGCAGAAAAATATATGTGGCAATAGAAAGCAACTGAATGCAGCATCATGAGAAATAATCAATTTGTATTCTCAGTGCTGATAGCTGGAGAAGGCTACAAGGCACTCTATTGTCATGTTTCAAGAAATTATAAAAATGAGTTATGATGAAATGAGGAAAATTCCAGGTTCAGATTGCACTGCAATACACTGAGGAAGTACTTGCATTTATCAAAAAGCTGACAAACAAAGCATTGTGGTAAGGAATTTAGTTCTATCCAGGTAAGAAGTGTTTGGGTTCTTTTTCTTTTGGTTGTAATTTAGACAGATTGATCATACCCCTTCCACATTACTGGTGTTTATGTCTCTTAACTGTCTTCACTAGGACAAAGATGTAACTTAAAACTGAATGCTCCTATATGTTCTTTTCCCTTTAACTGGTGCTCTGCCTCTGCAACAGAATTTCTGTATCCCCTCTATTACCCCAGCTCCACTCTGCATAGTTAGCTTCCCACAGACAAATTACTTCTCCTCATCATTAATCAGTGGTGCTCCTGGGTTTGCATTACCTGTCCACAAGTGCATTTGATGGGACCCTGCCCTTGCCAAGAGAGGCAATGCTTTTGCATGGACAAGGGGTAGGAGAGAGATCAGAGAGGGCTGCATGGGTTCTTTAAGCCATGACTATGAGATCAGCATTCCCAAGACACTTCACAAAGAGCTGGAACTTGTTTTCTGTGGCATCACTTGTCTTCTCTTATGGTCATCTTCATTTAACATTCTTTGGCAATGAGACTGAACATGCATCTTCGTGCCTGTGACTAACTTTCTTAGCTCTCTGAGTTCATCTTCTCTGCAGTCGCTACATCCTGTTCTTTGTCCCCCCACTCACAGAGCTCCAATCAGGAAATGCATTTATATATACACATAAGTTTGCTTTCCTTAGGAATGACACTAATACATTGCCATGATTCTGGAAAAGGCCCTGGGGGAAGCTCTTGTCAGATCAAATGGTAATGATCAAAGTTATTAAAAAAAATTAAAATAAAACAGGAGTCCAAATCAAAGAGGGAAACAGAGGAACAGTACAGAGGAAGCCATGGAATAGTTAGTGGACTGAGGGAGAAGCCTCTGTTCAGAGCCTCATCTTCAGATGTCGCATACAGATCCCTTCTGTGTTTGTTACTCATTTTGCATGTCTGGATGGGGAAGGACCCTTGAGGGGGAATGGGCATTTCATTCTGTTCTGAGGATATATATGTCTATATATAGACCCCCTGTTTTTATATAGGAAATATCTGAGGAGGGGGTCTGTTGTGGGTTTTTTGGTGGGGGTGCTTTTGATGGGGTTTTTGTGAGGCTTGTTTGGGTTTTGTTTCCTTCAGTTGTGAGACCAGGACACAGATGCTCTATTTGTTCCATAAAGCGCCCCCTCTGGATAATCACAGAACAATACTGGCTGAAAGAGACCTCAAGAGAGCTCTCTACTCCAATCTCTTCCAAGTGGAGTCTGCTTAGGTCAGCTTGCTCAGGGCTGTTCCCAGATGGAAAATCTCCAAGGACTGCCTGCACAGCCCATGCAGGTGGCAACTCTTTCAGTACTTGTACTGTCCTCACATTGAAAAACCTTTTCCTTTTAGTACAGCTCCTCTTTTTTCAATTTATTCCTGTTGAACATGGTGGGAGAACAAGAGAAAAAGAGAATCCTGAACAGAACCCTGTAGTACTTCCCTCACTACCAGCCTCCAAGCAAAGTGTGACCTGTTAAAATCACTCTCTGGGCCCAATGATCCAAATGATGTTCATCAGACCACAATCCAGACTTCAAACACCTTCATACAAAAATGTTGTGTGAGAGAGCAACAAAAGCCTTGCCAAAAATCTATTCTCATTCTATAATTTTTCTTAAGACACAAAATCATTCAGCTGTAGCATCCCTACAAATAAATAGTAATTTTCTCCCAAACTAAGAGGCTGGTAAAAATCACAATTCTCACTGTGAACCAGTGATGAAATCACTGTACTGGGACAACTGAAGACAGCTGTTGACTTTGCATCCTGGATTTCTTCCAGCTGTCACTTGCAAAATGGCATTTTCTCTTGTGCTATTTCAGCTGGTGTTGTGGTCCAGTTTCCATGCTAGATTTCCTCCTTGCGAGTTCCAGGACTATGGATAACCTTGACTTTCTAAAAAACTGTTTCCTGCAGTGTCAAGAGAATTAAAATCTAATCTCAGTAGGCAGGGATCCCCAAAGAAAATAAATAAATAAATTGTTCCATTCTCAGCAGTCAGAGCAATTATAGCTAAATAAATCAAATTTAGGGTGCTGGTGTCAGTACTGCATACAGACTTGGATGAATCAAAATATATTTGTGCTGATATTTGCACTGCTTTAATATCCAAGTTTCCAAATGGTGTGAGCTTCACAAACACTGGGGCAGTCAGCTTCAGCTTTATATCTGCCCATCAAAATTTACTGCTAAATGGAAGAAAGACCCCTAAGGAGGGGGGTGGAAAAAGAAGAGTTTTTTCTTCATATGTGGGGTATATGGCTGGATACACACCCACCAATACAAAAGGACTTCTGCTTCTTTCCACCAGAAAGGCCTCTGACATTACCTTTGAAAAAGCTTCATTTGGAAATAACCAGCAACCATATGGACACATTTGTTGTATAAACAAAAAGGGTTTTCTGGTAGCCAGTGAAGAAAACTAATTCCTTTCTATAGTATTGTTTATTTGGGACAGAATTTAAACATACTGCAGAAATTGCTGCTACAAAAAGCAGGGCAGTCTTCCTATAAGGCTTCACCTAAGCTCTGCATGTAACATAACTGAGGCACATTTAAAATTCCAGTGAAGTCAGACTGAAATCAAAGCCATAACCTGGCATCAAGAGTAAAAATGAAGAACTAAAGTTTTGAGAGTCTTTTATATTATTGTTCTGATCCTTGAAGAGCTTTAATGTTAAAGCAATTTTCACACCTGCTGGATGATTGATGTTTTCTGGGTTCTGTAAAAGCTCGAACCATGGCACGGCTATTTTTGTCCAAGGGATCCTAAATTTTTTACACACACACACACACCAAAGCCTGTCTCTATCTTCATCTTTTCTTTACAGTGTACTTTTGAATGAAAGTATGGGTTGTACAGGAAGCATAGACTACAGAGACCACACTGCTGATGAGGGACGGCAGAGTTGTATCAGGGAGGGGATGGGGCTGAACTGGAACTGTACAGGAGGAGAGGCAAATGTTTTTGCACTGAAAATGGAGAGGGGAACAGATGCAATCCTGTGAGCACATGACTGCACATTTCATTCATCCACAGAATCTTGATATGTTGCAAAGGTGGTGAAGAACAAGGTCTTCAGCTCTCCTCTGTCTTGCACCACCACAGATTTCGGTCTATGATACAACCTCACTGTTCAGGTACTATTGTTTGGAAAGATGTCTCCTCTCCCTCAGGTTTAAGTGCTCATGAGCCCTGCCCAGGATGGTGAAGATTTGGAGAGGAAGGTGCATGCTCTGGGCGTGGTGGGTCTGGTTGTGTTCAGTCTGAAAGCACAAGGAATTAGGCACAAAACAAGTCATTGTCTACCTACCTTCTCTTTATTTTTGCTTCTAAACTAAGATTCCATTTTTCTTTCCTAACGTTAAAACAGTAGCAGTCCTCTATTCTTTGAACTAGATTTGGAGTACAGATGCTGATTTTGCACCTCATTTAAAGACATAGTGAAGGCAATTAGTGCCAGAATCTGCCCCCGCATCCTTCCTCTAGATCTTTTCAGGAAAATTTTATCTGTCTGATACAACAGTTGCTAAGAGATGACTAATTTAAACAGCTCCCTCACATTTCCCTGCAGAGTTAGCTTGAAATCACAGATATGCACATTTGCATGGCCATGCCCCTGAGCAAGCAAAGATTGGACTGTTTCTAGGAAATGGTGTTCAATAAGCAAAGAAGCTTCCACAACTTGATAATTTCAGATAAGTATGTCAAAGTTCAGAAAAAGTCATGAATACAGTTAAATATTGAAGTTGATTTATATACATAAAAAGACAACCACCTCAGCAAGAAATAGTTAAGTAGGGCCATGACAGTTTTAATTGGATTCAGCAGTTGGAAACCCATGGCATCATCCCTTAAGGAGTCAAGGATTCCTTCACCTCCTCCACAATCCTTTCTGAGGACTGCACTCACACTGCAAAACGTGGCACCACGCCTCTCCCTGTAGCACAGGAGCAGACTGGAATGTGGGGATTGCTTCTTTTCTGCAAATTCTAAAGCTTCATATAAAGAATAAGGCCCTTTCTAAAAGAGAACTGAAACTGACCCTAAAATATTCCCTCTGTATTACTCTGTATATTCTGAAGAGTAAAGAGCAGCTTGAATTTTGTATTACAGAGGGAGTACATCTTGCTGAACAGCAAACAATAACACAATTTATTCTGACTGTGATTGAAGCATCTGAAAGCACAAATCGAAGCAGATCACGTCAAGAATATAACAAAAAGCATCCTAGTCTAAATCTTTAAGATAATTTGTCTTTCAGTCTTCCACTATTTGCAGTATCTAGAGGACAAGAGACTATGAGTGATTTTAAAATACAGGAATAAATTACCAAAACAAACTTACATGATCTGCCTGGCAATACAAGCTAAGGATGGTCAGACTTCCTTACCAGCATTCACACAATATCTTTGTACTGTAAGGATGGCCTTAATAGGAAAGACAAAATTCCTTTAGTAACTTATATAAATATTAGAACTATAGAATTTGAAAAATAAATAAATAAATAAAGTATCAAGGAGAGCAGTTAAAACAATCATTTTGGTTCTGTTGTGGACTTTGTCTACAGTCTGCAAAATATAACAGATATGGCACAGGTAAAGGACAGCTTTGAAGAAGATACAAAGAACTTGAGCTCTGAGTGGAAGTAGTAGTCGACATATTTTAGTTAAGCCAAAACAGATGTGAAGTATAGTCAATTTTCAATTACTCATGGAAAAACTATCCAGATTTCAGACTAACGATAATACATGCAGGAAAGACCCTGAACTTTTCCCTTTTCATTTTTAACCTCACTCCATATCTTCATTTTATGTTTAAATATAAATTATGTACAGAATGCTCTTGCAGTTATTTTACATATGTTTCAAATTTGTGGGTTTGCTTTATCTTCCCTATCCCACCTCATTTATTACCCAGAATAGCAGACTCAATTGTAAATAAATACATACCAAGTGTACTTCTTATTTTATTTTTTCCAGTGTTTTTAGTTGGTGATACAGTGAATCTCAAAAGACCTGTTTTCCCTCTCTCTTACTAAGAGATTCTAAAGGCTGTAAACAAATTATCAGCTATACTATCTACAGAGTACAGATCTATATGAGACATGATTAAGTTCTGTTATTTTTAACAGAACTTCTGAACAGCCTTTAGATATTGCTAAAATCAGGCTAGAACACCATGATCCAACCTGTCTGTGACAAAGATAGGGATTAAAATTGTAAAGGATGATCTGGAAGAAACAGTTGCCCTAACAGATAAAGTACAATTAAGGACATAGAAAAATATATGGGGAACATTCATAAAGATTAATAAACTTCTCAGGTTATTAAAAGTGGCTAGTAAACATCTTTCAGGAGATTAAACATAACTCTACTGTCATTTACAAATACTCAGTTCACATGTCAAAAAATCTTCTACATGATTTAGACTAAAAGCTGAAATCATTTTTACCTCTGTCTTTGGAATACAATAATGGAAACAGGCGATCTCATCTAAATCACCATCTGCAAATGTTGAAAATTTGCACCCACATTTGGTTAGGAGCATCAAACCAACCAGATATTGATATTATAAGTTGAAGTGCAATCCATCACACTCAGTGTGACTCAAAATTCTGTCTGGAAAATTCTGGATACGAAGGTGGAAACACACATTGCATAACTCACATACTCTACAAACCCTGCTGCCCTGGACTCACTGCAATAGAAAATCACTTCATCTGTTTGCAATGGCTATTTGTCTAAGGTTTTGAGATTTTTGACAGGCTAGCAAAGAGACATCCAGGAACAGCATTTGCACAAGGAGGGGAAAAAGACATGTCTAAGACCCAGAAGACCCAGACATAAAACATCCTGTTTATTAAACACACAGTTTATATGGGTTTTTTTATATAGTTTATAACAGTTAATCATTTTATCTTAAGGAATGAAAATGAAAACTCCCCCTTTTCCCCTCCCCCTTGATTTGCCTCTCATTATGGAGATGTTTTAGGAACCCACAATAGCAAGGTTGTACAAACAAAACCTTGACACCTGCCTCATAAAGAGCGGAATAATGGCAGATCCAAAAGGATGTGGTTTATAAAATAAAATATAAGCATCTACCCATGTAAAATGTGTATGTCTACCGATTTATGTTTTTCCAATGACACTGATTTTCTTTGTGAGCAGTCACACAGAGATTACACATGATTAGCTGCCACAGTCATTGTGAGAAGAGAGGCAGCAGCCCTCCAGCACAGGCTGTCTGTGAGTAGAATAGGAAAGTGTTTTCTTTCCCTCTGAAGTAGACAGAACTCAAACTAAAGCTATATCCAGTTCAAAGACTTCAAAAGGCACATGCCATAGCTCAGGTTTTAGATGAATCTTAACATACAAGCTTCAGTAGAGAGACTAAGCTTTAGGTCTTCAGGCAGGCAGTACTTTAAAAATATAATTAGGAATTAAATGCATAAGTCCATGTAACTGCAACATTAAATTGTGAATATCTTTGCAGAATTGAGAAAAGCTAAAGGTTAAATTTGCTGGCTAAGCAGCTCACACATGCTGTTATTTGTCCAACATGAATAAGGATTATAATCTGTTTGATGTCTGCATACAATGCACACAAAACTAGGTGAAGCAAGGTTACTATGAAACCTTTTCCATTTCATTGTCTGGATGCTCTAATATAATTTGGCCCCATAGCACTGCCAGATGGCATTCAGAAGCCTAGTCATACCTGCAGGATACAATCACACAGGCACAGTGCCATGTTAATCCAGAGCTGTATCTTGCCAGATTAAAGCATAAACAAAAAACCACAAAAAATGTAGCTATGCCTTCAGAAAGCTGGCTGCAAAAATCAACACAGGGAAGCAGTGCTACTAACCACAACAGCATTCATGGCTCTAGACATCAATGAGCTGCCAGCATTGATTGGTGACACTGTCCTTAACAGTTGAAGATCTTGAAATTTGAATGTGAAAATTTTTTGGTTTAGTTCAGGTGCACAGCACTGACAGCAAACTGTAATGCCTTGCTACAGCAACACCAACAACAAAGGTTTTGGCCTAATGTTATTTGCTCAGGCCTAAGTGATGATATGAACATTAAAATACATTGGCATATATGCAGAAAGAAAGGGAAAAGAAGAAAAGAATGTGAGAACTTCTACATAAAGAGGAACAAATATGAGACAAATCAATTCAAAGAAAAATGCAGTCAAAGATAAACTTTTAGGAACAACAGAGAGGTCAAAAGTAACTCAAATCTCAGAACCCTGGTGTAGAAATCCCATTCTTTTAAGCTGATTGTGCTGAAAGTAATGTAAATGAAATCATACATTTTCCAGATGAGAGGCACATTTTAAAACACTTCATAGGCTTGCATGTATATTTGGCAGTTGATAATGAAAAATTAGTTATTTTTAGCATTTTAACAGCAAACCTTGGATTTAGTTTACTGTCCAATGTGACCTCTTATTCAGAAAAATTCTTTCTAGTCAAATAGCCATACCAAGATAAGTGTCTGACTCTCATTTAGAATAAATTGATATGAAGATGTATTCACTGATGAAAATTATTTCGGGGGGGGAAGTAAAACAGTACTAAATAGAGCAACTAATACCAGAGAAGTATTTTTTGCCAGCCAAAGAGAAGATTCAGTATGCAATGGTACTATGTCAGCTCTTCTAGAAAGCACAGCACTTCTATGTTGCTTTGATTAGATCTTCCTTGGACACTGAGTGCTCAGTTAAAGAGGGTTCTGATTTTTACCTCTTGCTTCTTGATTGCAACCTTTCATTTTGAGAGAAAAGCCACCATGGTCCAGAAAGCATGTTACTGTGATACATCCCATTTCCTACAGTGCTTACAATTGTTTGAAAAGCAAATCTTCATAGCTGGAGTTTAAAGAAATCAGGATTAGTTACAAAATTTCTTTTGTTTTTTAAGCTCCCCAGCACCTTTCAAGTTCTCTCCCCCAAGTATACTGCCAAACCCAAACATCTCTCTGCTAAAAACAAAGTGAAGTCTCTGCAGAATTTTCATTTTGCAAACCCAACAGCTATATATTCTATCCCTTTACTGCATCCAGTGTCTCAGATTTGATTTGCTGCCCTTCAGGACAGGTTGCAAGATGGATTTCTTAATAGTAGAGACTTTGTGAAGAGGTGGTTCACTGAGACAAGTCACTGAATTTGTGTCTGAATGGTGTGCCTGGACATAACCACACGCAGCTTAGAAGCTCAAAATCAAAACATGTCAGCTAAACAGTTGAAATAACTATAAAATTTTTACAACTTTCTCAGAAACATCAGAAACAACACTATTTTTTTTTGTTCACTTTTGAAGTGATAAAAACTGCAAGGTGTCCTCCACCTGGCCTGTTAGGTCTACTCACAGAAAAGCACAGCTGTATTTCAGAGACACCTCTGTTGGGTGGAAAAAATTGTCCAGTTTCTTCTAGTACACAGTAAGATATATTTTAGTTTTAGTGCATGGCATCCTCTGTCTTGACTCCAACAGAGACAGTGGGAGGAGCAGCACAGATAAGGCTGTGGCTCATTCCAGTGTGGCCTTTCCCCACCTGACTTGAGGCAGCCACAGATGGTCTGACAGCCCCATAACAGCCAGGGACATCCCTGCTATTTACAGTGGCTCAAAGATGTTAAACAGCCGTGATCCTGAGCACCTCTAATCCTATTTGCACATCTATTAAAATACAGTATACTACCTGAATGGCATAATTCTGGCGTTTTAGCATATTTATGAATTTTCTGAGTACATTGTGAGTAGGCCTGATGTGATACGACTGTATTAATTTCCCACTGTATCTGCTACTTGCTTGAAAGTTATTTTAAAAAATCAAGATCAGAATAATAGTAATGCATAAGCAAATTCAGTCAGCTCCTTCAGTGCCTTCCAAAGGAGTCTTTTTCTGTCATTTCTTGTCCTTTATGTGCATTTATTTATTTTTCAGGTTTGATGATAAAAATGTTTCTGAAGTGTACATTTAAATAAAAACTTGCACTTTACAAGCACCCACCATTAGCAATTGAAGCACAGTTATGCTGAAAGACAACTGACATCTGTATCTTACTGNGCTTATGCTGAAAGTCTACAACTGACTTCTGTATCTTACTGCAGTATTAATGAAAGATTACATAGTTTTACATATACATACACAAATCTAAGTGCATATATTCATAAATTTATATGTACACTGGTAACAGGATAAGATGATAAATGGTTATCAAAAGACTGCTAATGTTCAATTAATATCCTTATTTTAATTTTAATTAGTTATTTAGCCAGTACTGTAGTAACTACAGCATTTACAAAGCATTTTAAAAGCTATAAAATAATTTTCCAGAAAGATTAAATTAATATTTATATGGTTGAAATTTTAATCTCTAACTACAGCTTTATCACATTTTTAAGATGATAGTGGAGTCTAAAATATTAGATCAGAAATTTAGATAGATTTGCTATCAGCAAAACCTAAAAATAGAAAAAGACTCTTTCTAATGAACTCCAATCATACAGATTAGGACTATAAGAAGGAGACTGTTAACATCAAATCTTTGTTAGAGAAAAATATTCTAGAATAATTCTCATTGAAAATACTGATTAGTTTAAAAATAGTGTAAATAATGATAAAAGTAAAATTGACAGTTAAATTCATTTAATAAAGTACAATTCAGACTTACCTATCAAGTCCCAGAGGGGAAAAAAATCCCCATCAGATCACAAAATTCTTCTAAATCAAAAGACTGAATTTTGTGAAGGAAGATGAAAAAAGCATCTCTGTCTTAATAGTACCTAGTAAACTTTTATTTCTAATGTATGGAGCCCCCTCTTACTGCTCTTTCAAGAATTTAATTACATCAGAAGCAAATCCTGTTAAAATAGCTGAGTGTGTGTGTATTCAATACCCCACTTCTTTTGCTCAAAGGTCAAAAAAAACCTGTTCTAAGTACTTGGGGCTAGAACAGTGTTCAAAGCCTATTTCCTTTTTATCGTCTCATTTCTTAGGAAAAGAATCAGGGAAACTATAAAAAGTACAGGTATTTAATTCAGCAGCCATTAAGTTAAATTCTAATAAGGAATCTTTATACATACATGTTTATCTTCCTGACTAGAGAGAAGTGAGTTAAGACATGAAAAACGCAGAACCACCCAAAAGGTTCTTCAAAACGCTCTCCTTTCGAACTTGTATATAGTTCACAGGCAGGCTATGTAATCAACAACATTAATGTGTTCACTTACAGCAGCAGTGTGAAGTGGCTGATCATGTATGCTGGAAGGACAAGAAACACTAAATGCGGCATATTTCTATTGCTGCATTCAATGACAGCGCTTACAGACACTTCTGAAAGCAAAATGTAAAACATTTTGGACTTCTCCCACGACATACAGATCAAATGCACTTGGGGCAGAAAGCAGCTTTTCACCTCACCTTGGAACTGATAACCAAGCGTTTTTTGTTTTCAGCTGGTGTTATACCAACTGCAGAAATAACTCCTGCTGATCAAATTTTACTCTCAGTAGCAGATGTGTGGCTTAAAGGTCTTTACATTTTGACTTCAGCTGTTCTCAGACAACAGGCTCTTACCTTCCAGTGCAACTGTACAGATTTAGCTAAAGGCAAAGTTTTCTCAAAGCAATACCAAAAATTCTACAGAGTCCATTGACTTTTATTTATTGTATATTGGCTGCATAATAATGCCTAAGCCAAAACATTAAAATGGTTCCATTTGTAATTGTACAACCATAAATAATTACAAAATTTGTACAGTAACAAAG
>VZTZ01020203.1:16796-45632 GCA_013400955.1 Drymodes brunneopygia | reverse complement strand
TTCAAAGCACTCGGCTTTTTTTACACCTCTGTAGTGAAATGGAGAAAGAGAATAGCATTGAGGTATTTCGGTTTTACAGTTAGGACACAGTGTGATTTTGGTCCTTTTCCTATTCTATGTAAATTGCATAATTTGCACAAATTAGATATTACTGATGCAAAAATTGTTATTTCAGGGGACATGAAGATGTAGAATCTTTTGGTTGGTAGTTGCCTAAAATATTAGAAGAGTAATAGAAGTCATTTTCTTAACTAGCAAAGCTTTATGCTGACAAAACCCTAGTGGAGATTCATTTTTCTTTTTGTCCATTTTACTTATTCTGATGAAGTAGCTGATTCAGGTGTTGCCAATAAAATCCTGGTCGGTGCTATAGGTGTGTTTTCATTTTGGAGGGGTGACAAAGTGGGGTTAAATTGTGTTGTGCCAGTTGACTATTTTAATATGTACCACTTCACAGATTAGCCTGGTCTTCTTGAAGGGAAAATGGTTTTATTCGTTTATGGGTTTATGTCTTATGCTGAAATGCTGCTTTGTTAATTATTACTGTAAGAGGAAGCTTTGACGGATTGTGCACTTACAGGAACACCAAGATTATCCTATGTCATAGCCTAAAACTGCAAATTGGCAAGAAATATGTGTGCTTTGTGATCTCTGAAGGGCTTGTTATTATGTAGTTTTTGTTATTTTCATTTCAAAAGTAAAGAATTCTCATCTTTCACTTTCACTTGCAAGTTTCCAGAATTTTTATTAGTCTGAACTTCTTCCACAGCATCATCTCAAGTGTTATCCCTCATGCTCATGACTTGCAGTTATGAAATTTCTGAAGCAAATCTCAATGAACTTCCAACCATAATATTCAACCATGGTACCATTGTAGTACTACCTCCATTTATGATATTGGGTTGCCTGAATAAAGTTTTAGTATGCCACAGTATGTTAGGGTATGTTAGTAAATTAGGTTTAGAGTTTGGCAAATAATGTATTTGCTGCTTTTTATCACAGTGATTGGAAAATAATTTGATGTTACTGTTTGTTTTTAATAGAGAATTAAAATCATTGAGACAAATCAATTTATGTATTAACTGAAATTACATTGGCAGTGACTTTTTTAGAGCCAGTTGGTAAGCAGTCTGTTCTGAAAATAAAATGCTCTCAGTAGGAGAAGTGAAAAATAGCAAATTACTAGAAAATGTAGCTTATCTCTGTTGACTAGCTGAAATACCATAACAGTGATTAAAAATTACAGCCATTTTATCAATGTTCTTAAATTCCAAGGTTTAAAAAACTTCAATTCAGAAAAACTATGATTACGTTTAATGGCTAGTTAGTATTACTGAACCCATATATAAATGATACATCATTACTTATTCTCTTGTTAAGGCATTTCTCAGCATATTTGCATGGTGTATATTTCTAAGAAACTAATGTTATATCAAATTTCAGAACCTGTGGTCCTTTAAGTATGTTGCACAATTAACTCAGCAAATTAGAGCAGTAAGATGCCAGATCTGCTGCAAATAACATTAGCAACCTGGTTCTATTTCTAATGTTTTTCTAAACACTGTAAAATTAATACACTTCCTTAGATTTACCTTGGAGTTTGGTATGTTTCCAGGCAAGACTATTGCACCAAATCAGCAATTGTTGGAATATGATTCAGTATCTCATCTGTTCTTTTCTGATTCCTCCTGAGCCACAAACTTTGCTGGTGATTGACATGTTCTGTTAATGCTTGTTCCCCTATGGAGATTAAACCATGACTGATGGAACTGTTCCAGACTTTTTCATTTACCTACATTTCTCCCTCATCTACTGCAATCACACCTACTTGCCCTGTGGGAGAACAAAACTGAAATAGGTGCTAAAATCAAGATAAGTTTTACATTCACCTAACTGATTACAGTACTTATGGGCAAAGTAATACAAATGATTTCTGGTTTGTTATTTATTTCCTTTTGGTTCAAAGGCATGTGTAGCAGACAGTGGTGTTGGCTGGAAGTTGGCAAAGTTTGGTAAAATGCAACCCTTAGCTGAATGTTGCTGTATGATTTGTTGAAATGTTCTTGACAGATACCATGAGTTTCCAAGCACCAGAACTGGGAACTGCATTCAGAATACTTCATGAAGTAAGCGAAACAGTTTATCACTTGTAGTTCCTGTTTCTGTGGTCCTTTCTCATTAATTTCTAATATTTTGTTTGACTTCGTGGCAACTTTTGAGTGTTAGACTGGTGCTGACAGAGAACAACCTATATAAACACTCAGGTCATTTTTCTGGGTAATAGGAACTTACATATTTTTCTCATAGTTATTGTTTTGTGTTTATTGGCATCTGACTTTAGTTGTCATTTTATTGTGACGTAATTTGTTTCTCTGAGCTTCTGCAAATAATTTTGGTCAAGTTTGGTTTTTAATTGGCTCTGAGCATTTTCATATCATCAGCAAATTTTGCAGCCTTGCTAATTTTTACAGATTTTTCTGTATATGGAGTGAATTGCAGAGGTCACAACTCAGATATTTGTGAAATGCTATGCCTTCTTTCTGTTGTGAAAACAACCACTTACTGTTGCCAGATAAAGAGTTGATATATCTAGTAATTTGATGAAAAAGCCGTATTCAGTGCAGAACTATGGATTCCTGCTGGTATCTTCTTTCCCTCTTGAGAGGGTTCGAAGTCAGAGAAAGCCAGGCTTCTGCAACATCAGAAATAGAAAATCATGGAGAAAATTAATGTAACAGCTGTTTTCTCTTGAAGGGATGCATCTGTATGCCCAATTTACTTGCAGTCTGCCTTTGCACTGCCCTTGGTAGGAGATACATGCCTACATCCTTTGGTCACACAGATTAGACCCCTTACGCCAGAGCAGTTGTTGTCTTCCAACTGTCATTTCACTTGCTCACAATTTAATCTGCAGCCACGCTCCACTCCCATTTACCTGCTGACAGAAAGTGGATAACAGAAACTTGTGAGCCAATGCTCCCATGCATTCCAGTTCTCTGGAAGTGACCCTGCCAGGAGGGATAAGCTTGGAGAAACACTGCCCACAGTGATGGCTTTGCTGTGTTCTTTCAGGTGATCCCTCTGTAGGCTGCAGGTCAGTGTGTAACTGGCAGTGACTGGACAGTGTGCAGGTATTTCCCAGAGTTCCACTGCCAGCAAAACCACGTGACACGCAAGTTTTGGCTTTGAAATACCTTCATTCCCCCTTGGGCTTAGTGTTGCAGAAGGGCATGAACACCATCAGACAATCTTTGAATTAATGAATATTTTCATGGGTGAATAATGCATAAACCCAGCTCTTAATGCCACCAACAATCCATGTTGTTTTATAATGAAATATGCATTTCTTTTATATTTGAAAAACATAAAGTACATTCATTTTGTGGGTAGTGCAAAATTTATGATCTTCTTAATTATTCATTTCAATGCTTTTTAAAGTTTGTAGGTATATTTAAGTGACATGACAGATGACCACTCTGTCCCTTTCCAGCTCTTGAAAGAAAATGTGATAGATATGGAACTCCTAAGGCCTGAGCCTTCTCTTTTCCTTGTCAGTTTAGATGTGATCTCTACAGTCTGCAAGCCAGGTTGCCCAAAGCATTTGAGTTCTTCCAGAAGTCTTCTGTGGCAAAGGATCTTAATAGAAGGAAAATGTGTGAAAATGTTTGAGGCTCTGTGCTTGACCGCCTGCAAGGCAGTTCTCAGTGTGTTAGAGGATCAGACCTAGCATACAGGTTTGTGTTACTGTGCCATGTGCAAGTTGGAGATGGAAGTACTCAATTTGTGGTTCTTGGCCTTGTGTATTTACCTTTATAGTCAGGATTTTTTTAAAAGAACATTTATCTTTGTAATTGACATGGAGGAATAGAAATTTAGACTTAAGAAACACCAGTAATAAATAATAATTTGTCAGGTCAGGATTGTTATATCCATATGACAGACAAGAACAGCTGTGTACTGCTTTTGACTTTCTTTCATGTCTCTTGTATGAACACAGCTCTAGGTTTTCTGACCATGTTTTGTGGAATTTATATGCTTTACAAGTTGCATTTGTTGATACACAGGACACTAGGAGAAGATTTGTACAGAGTACCATTTTGAGTAATCAAAAAGTGAGATGAATATTTGGTTTTGATAGGTTTTCCCTGTGAGAAATCCTCAAGTACATCTTTCAGAAACTGTTTTCTAAACACTGCTATTTAAAAAACTTGATATTTTGTCAGTGCTTTGAAGATTGTGCACAGTGGATTTGAAACACTCAATTGCAAACCACAGGATACAGTTCTTTCAGCTTGCTGAGCTGTCATTGCATCAGCCTGCCACTGCTCTCTTTTTCCTAACGTGAACTACCTTGACCATGTGTACACTTCAACCACTGCCCATTTGAGACTTACCATGATGATTTGCCTGAAATAACAAGTCATTTTGCTGGATTAACAAGTGTAAGGCTACTTTAACTTTGTTACTTACTGCTTTTAACAAGGTTATATTCTTTTCTGATTCAAAGTTGTGAACTATACACTCCTTCAGTTACCAGGGTTCTTCCAGTGCTATTCTCTCTCTCCTGCATTAAACTCCTCTCTCCGGGCTTTGAGAACCTTTGCAGTTCTACATGTAGTTGTTCACTTACTCGTGTACATCTAATTTTATGACATAAAGAAATTAGAAAACCTTTTTTGTTTGTTTTGTTATTAAAAGTACTAATAATATTCCTTTCAGTCACTGTACTGTCATTGTAGCAAGGAAACTGTCCAATATTTTGATTTACAGATACTTCAAATGTAGCAAGTAATGCTGTCCCAGAATGAGCGTTTAACACAGTGTAACCACTAGACTACAGTGTGCCCTCCCAAGAAATTTCTAATTTTTCCTGAAATTACATTCAAATTCAACCATTGTCCTGTCTGACACATCAGTCTTAACAGACCACATACTTCCCTTTACAAGGTCCTCTTCTGCATATGACCTGGTTCAGCAGGGGAGCATTCCACAAATTACTTCATTCTCTTTGTTCACATGCCTCACTGGGACAGCCAATACCAGAACGTCACTCATCAGCATTTTCTTTGATGTATTTAATTTTCTTTTCGTGAATTAAAGCTGAGCTTCACATTCAATTCATAATGAATATTTTGGGGACCACTTTGAGGTACTAAGAAGGCTCTTGCTGTCTGATTCTGTTTTGCGTCATCTGGGGCTCTACTGAGGATCTGACTTCTTTCCCTCTGCTGTGCAAGTGCACTGAACCAGATCCCTTTACTGTTCAACTCCAGTTGTGAAAGGCTTGGTCAGCAACTGGTAGCTTTTTCTTGAGTGCTAATTTTAGAGATTCTCTAGTTAGCTAATTGTGGCCAAAGGAAAACTGAAAAGCTTTACAACCATCAAGTATCTTACCATAAATCGTTACCTTAGGCTTTAAGCATTGCTCTTTTTTTGTGGGGTATTTAACCTATTCAAAAGCTGTCTGGACACAACCCTGAGTAATGTGCTGTAGAGCTTGAGCAGGGAGGTTGGACTAGATGACCTCCAGTGGTTCCTTCCAAACTTATCCATTCTGTGATTCCTAATGCTTTTGAAATGAAAATAGTAGATAGCAGAGTGCAAGAAGATAAATTGTTATGTCTAATTTCTGTTTTCTGCTAAACTTTCTGTACTGGCATTCTGTTTCAGAAATTTAACTCATAAACCACTATAAGGTTCTCCCTGAGCCTCCTTTTTCTGTGGGCTAAACACCCTCCTAGATTTCTACAAATGAAATTACCTTGGTTTTGTGCTGTGCTTTTCTTTGTGTTTGTTTTGAAGAGTATTTAAGTATATTTTTTCAGTATTTACTATGTGCAAAATTCAAGTAATTTCAGTCACATTAAATGTTTCTTAATACATGCTTGGGTTACTAATGATTTCAACTCTCAACCTTTTCCAGAGTTTTTCCAAGACATACTTAGTGATTTGTGAATTTTAGCATAAAAACACAATAGCTTTTAACATATATTTGGTGTTGCATACATTCTTAGAACTTTTTAGAAAATCTTCTTTAAAACTAGAAAAATACTTTGAGAAAAATCCCTAAGAGACCTAGCAAAATTCTTATGAGAAAAGACTAAAATTTTACAGAATAGCTTAGAGTGTAACTGGAGTGGTGAGACTCAAACTTGATGTTGTTTAAAAACAGGCAGAAGGAACAGGACTAATAAAGGAGTATGCCATTGCAATGACATCTCTACTCTGCTACATGTCACTTTGCTGTTTTCCAGAAGACTCAGAATAAGTACCATCAAATAGTGACTCATATAAATACACATTTGATTTGCAGGAATAAACAGTCCTAAAATCAGCAAAAATCTTCTTAGAAATCAGATTTCATAAAGCTACTATGTGAAATTAATCTTTGATCCTTTCTATGAAGGTTTTTTTCTGAATTATTAGGTTTGTGTCTTTCTGAAATAAACAAAACAAGCAAATGTTCTCAGGACCTAATTAATTTTTTTTTCCTGTGAAAAAAGTGAAATAAATATTTTTTATTGTATGTCAGTGTGTTTTCTATGCATAATTTCTAAACTTTATAGAATCTGAAAGTGTTATCATAGGATGGTTTGGATTGGAAGGGGCCTTAAAGATCATCTTGTACAAATCCCCCTGCCATGGACAGAGACACCTTTCACTACACCAGGTTGCTCAGAGCCCTGTCCAGCCTGGCCTTGAACACTGCCAGGGATGGGGCATCCATAGCTTCTCTGGGCAACCTGATCCAGTGTCTCACTACCCTCACAGTAAAGATTTTCTTCCTAATATCTTATCTAAACCTATTCTCTTTCAATTTAAAGCCATTACCTGTCACTACATACTTGGCAAAAGTCCCTCTACAGCTTTCTGGTAGGGCCCCTTTCAGTACTGGAAGTTGCTCTAATGTCTCCCTGGAGCTTTCTCTTCTCCAGGCTGAACAAGTCCAACTCTCATCCTGTCCTCACTGGAGAGGTGTTCCAGCCTTCTGACCATCTTCATGGTCTCCTCTGGACCCATTCCAGCAGGTCCATGTCCTTCTTACGTTAGGGCTCCCTGATCTACTGAAATGAGCTTATGAGCTACTGATAGAGTTCCTGTTGTTTATGAATTAATATCGAACTTACTGGAGTGCCAAATGCAAGTATTTCAGATATAATACTGTATCACCATTGTTGAGTGTTTCATGTTTCCAAAGGTGAACACTTTTCTCACTTTCCTGTAACACAGATTAATCTGATTTTGCAGCTTTGTTTGTGAGATACCCTGAATTCTGACACCATTTAGCAACAGAATCAAGGTCTTACACGTGCATATTTAGGATACTTCTCTTCAGGGATACAAGTTACTATTCAGGTAATAATTCCTTACCATAATTATAACTCAATTAGACTTGACACTTGAAATAGAGTGTGGCTGTTCACACTGGACTTGAAAAATGCAACAAGGGGAAGAAAGATAAATGTACACTGTATATAGATGGGAAAAAATCCTACCAACCAAAAAAACCCTCATTGGTTATTCGTTTACTGAGAAACATTGGAAAATAGTGTGATCTATTTTCATTTGGTTCTGGACCCCACTTTTTAAGTCAGTCTTCCATATCATCTCCCATTTCTGTACTTTAATTCACATTGCAGAGCAGTCTTGAAATACACAAAATTAATTTCTTTTGGACAAGAGGTCCAAGACTCTGCTATGGAAACCTGGGATCTAACGCATAAGGAAAGCCTCATGTGAGGTATTTTATAGTATTTTCTCCATTAGTGAAAACTTCTATTTTGTGACAGGAGAAAACAGCTTCTTGATGACTGTCTAACCAGGTAATCTTGCATGATAAATCAAGACAGCAAGGTTCATAAGCCTCCAGAATGCTTTGGAATACATAAACTATAGAAGTTATTAGTATGTTTTGCATACAGTGATTGCATAGTTATATTAAAATACACTTTCAGTGCAGTTGAAGTTAAGCCTTCAATCAGTCAAATTTAAGAGGTGCTGAAGTTACTCTGTGTTTGCTTGCATTAATGAAAATCACCGTCTTCGCTATTTTTAGAAAAAGATGTAATGCTCCAGTTTCAATTTTTCAATGCTGACCCATGCAGAAAGATTATTTCTGTACATAAGGGCTCCATTCTTCACTATATGTGGGGATGGAGTTGAGTACCCAGTAGCAGCATCCTACAGTCTAACAGAACTCACCTCTCAGATGTGACTTGCATCCTTTAATAATGAATGTGTTGTGTTCCCAGTGGCTTTGAAAATCAAACTAAACAGCAGATCCCATAGTCTTCTCCTCCTTTGAAAATACTTTAGGAGGCAAGTCAAACAGTAGTTAAATTAGTTATGTTACAGTTTGTTGAATTAGTCATGGAAATCCTGAGCCAGTAGACTTCAGTACTGCATGGAAAAATTGGAGATGTTTGTATTACACATAGATGTCACCGTTCCGTAGAACAGCAGTAACATTGGAGGTGAAATGCAATGTCCTTTGTGCACATTTCTAGCAAAATCTGTTTTGTGTTTATAGATTGGTTTTAGCCCTACTATATTTATCTCTTTTAAAAACACTTCTTTGATCCTGTTAATTTCTTTTCCTCTCTCTAAATATGGTATGCAAATATGAATCCTGTGATTAATTCTCATGCATTTGTTCTATCAACTCTTCTTCAGTGTTAATGCTGGGGTGGTAAAGATGATAAAATTACCCTAATCTTTACCCACCAAAATTCATACAGTATGTCTTAATAAGAACTTTCATATGAAAATACTGAAGGAAGATATATCAAAATATTTCATAGACTTTCAGATATGAATCTTTAAAGCGCCATACAAATTTTAAAAATAAAGTAAGAAATTTATGTAGAGATTTAAAATCTTTTGAAAAGGAAGTAAAACTTTGAACAACTTTTTCTTATTGAGTGAGAATTTTATGCCTAAAAGTATTTTATTAATTTTATTTATAAATTCCCTATGATGCATCTGAAAATCAAAATCAGCAAAAATGCTTTTACTGTTTGCAGAATGAAAGTTAGCTAATTTTGACTACTAAATAAACATTTTGAGTTTATTTCTATGTGTTTGTGCTTCTTTAAATGTGACTAAAATACCTTAATTTTTTAAGTAGTTTCTTAATTTATGATTTTACTAGATACTCTTTTGGAAATATTTGTGGGTTGAAATGCAAGTACTTGTGTGCTAATATGTGCAAACATTGACTTTTAGAGGGGAAGAGTTTAGGTTTTGCCCATTTGTTCAAGGAAGGAGAGATAGCATTGATTTGATACTGACAAAATGGTAAGGGTGTGTGTGACTTTCTAAAGAACTTGTAGGTCTTGGTTTGATTCACAGATTGGTTTAACTTGCTAGAGGTGTCATCGAGAAAGAAATTTTGGTGGTGAAGGTGAATATCAGATATCTGTCAAGAGTTTTTCCCTACTGTTCTATTTGACTGTAATTAGTGACAGATAATACAGCTATAAAATCCTAATGATTTCCATAAATTTTGATTAATAGAGCTGGACCTTTGCAAGATATTTAGACTCTGGGTAAAAACATAAATACTCTGTGTTAGCTTTAAATTTAATTTTGCGTATCCAATAATTCAAGTGAAAAGGTAAGAAAACTTGTAGATATTACTTGTATTTTATTATAAACAGCATACATTCGCTGGAATGAGACAGTGCCTCTGGTTCTGTGAAGCTCATGTGTCTTTCTGTACTCAAAATTATAGAACCATATAGAATCATTCTTTACAGAATGATGGGTTTGTATCTGTAAAAATTGAGCACCTTTCTGAATTCCCTTTGAATTACTCATCTCTTTATTGTGTTAAAAATAAGATTTGAATCTGAGTGATCGATCAAGTTCACGTGGTGAACAGTAAAATCTACATTAGCTGTAAGACTGAGAAAAGTGCTCCTGAAGTTACCCAGTCCTGTCATATAATATACTTATGCCAACTTGGTAATTTCTTAGCCTTCCTTGCCTCTGTGACCTAACGAAGATAATCTAACAAAGATTATCTGGAATCATATAAAGAAATTTAAAGAGTTATTTTAATTTTTGGATATCCAACTTGATTTTTTTTCTAATTTTTTTTATAGTGATGTTGCAGTATTTCTGAAGAAATAATTATACATCGTGGCATCTTTACTTGCCTGTGTTGGGATAAGTCATTGTTTTATCATAAAAAATCCCTACCATTATTGACTGGATTGGTATTGCTTCTGTCTAGTTTAATTTATAACATTATCCCAGACTTCTGTCCTCAGAAGAAGACCTTGTTTCCACACAGGTTTTTTCATTTTAATCCATGGTCTTCCCACCTCTGTCATAATTGCTTAATTTTTATGCATCATCCCGAAGTGTGAAATGCTGTGACAATGTGATGGTTTTCTGAATTCTTTCAGCACTCTTCTATTCAACATGTTCTTATTTTATTGTAGGTACAAATTACAACAAAGATGAAAAGTTTGAAAGTGAAGGTGCAGAACAAAACTGTTCTACCATAGGAGAAGAATCTGTAGTACCTATCAGTCAAATTCATTAAATTATGTTGTTATAGCGACTGGTTAGCCTCTTCCATACTTAAAATATCTTGTGTCAAATAATTAGTGCTCCTTAATTGTATTTTATTGCAAAAAAGGCAAGTAATTAAAGAGGTTCTTACAATGGCTGTGGGGCCAGAAAGGGTCAGAAACTACTTGTAATTGGAATATGTTTTGTGAATATAAATTAATAGATCAAGTGATCTATCTTTTCATTCCCCAGGATCCAAAAAAAAAAAAATCCAGCATATTTGAATTGCTGTTCCTTGCTTGGAAATATTAATGGATAAAAATTATCTCCCGTCCTCAATAATTTTTTTTCCTTTGTTCTTGTCTGCTTAGGAAATGGGTAGGAAATGTCTGATGTATTTAGCCCTGTCCACATAGACAAATGGCCCAATAAAATGCATTTTGGACTTTTCAGGGCATTTCTCTATATTCTGGCTGTCAATCATGTGTTGCAGCAGGTTCTTTTCCTCCAAGTTTGATCAGCATGAAAACTTTCTGAGCATTTCATCAAATACAGCAGCCATCATAATCCACAAATACAGAGCTTTGTGGGAGAGAAAAGGTTTCTAACAACATAATATTTGGGATTTCAAATCAGCAAGTGCCAAATGAGTCAGCCAAACAAATTCAAACAGTCTCAGTTATGGAATTAGAGCCTATTGTTAAGACAAGAACCAGCATTTTTTCATGGTGTGAAGAGGTAATTTGGTTTCTCTTCAGGAAAACTTGGTGATCTTCCCAAGCATTTTTGAGACTGAGTACAGAATCCGTTATCTGGCAGCAATAGGTCTTTACTTAAAGAGAAAACTGTGCCATCCTGAGGGGTTGGGGAGTTGAAATTAAAGAGCTTTTGAAGTGGTGCAGTAGTTGTGTTCTTGACTGCAAAGGGTGTAAAGCAGTGCTGACACTTAAGAGGAGTAGCTGCAAAGCGGAGTGAGAGAGGAACAGATTACAGCCCTCCACTTCATGTAAAAGTAAGTACAACTAAAATATCACCCAGCAAAAGCCTTACCAATCCCAAATGTAGGTCAGCAAGTCTGTTGGTGATTACAGTTGGAACTGTTTTGTCTAATCCAAGCAATATTCCCTGTGTTATCCATGCTCTTGCATTGTAGGGCTTTCCAGTTCTGCAGCTGACAGTCCCATCTGTTTCTCTTCATCTCCAAGCCTTGCTCTCATCCTCTTTTTATGTATCTTCACCTAACAAGGTCATTCATTCCTCTTCTCTGTGCATACCTCTGTAGCAGGAGCTCGTGTTAATTGGGTGTGTGGGGCACAGGGAGTTATTCCCAGGAGGCACATCTGCCACATGGTTTTGAAATAGCTCTTTGCAATCAAAGGTAGAACTTTACTTCTCCCCTCAGGCCTGCCTTAAGGTAGAAAAGTTGACTTGTTTGTGGGTATGAACTTTTCAGTATCTTGCCAGACATAATTCAACAGAAACAATTTTTTTAAATTAAAGCAATCAAATGCTTTTCCTGAGCCTTTGAAAAAAGCAATGTTCATTGATGAAATCAGAAGAAAAAAGGAAANAGAGAAAACCCAGCGAGCTATATGCTTTTAAAAAAAAGAAAACAGAAAAAAGATGTTTCTTCATTGCACATTGCATCCATCTCTCACCCACTATGCTTTTAGTAACTGATGTTTTGCAGTATTTTTCGCTATTTAATCTTGCTTTGGACTTTCTGGATTTGCCTTTCTTACATGCATTTCATAACGTTAATATTTAACTTGTTTAGCTTTACAGTTAGTAAGTGTTGAAAGGACATTCTTCTTTAATTGATGACACAGCTGTACTGGTGATTGCTCCATGTGTTGGATGACTTGTGTAGGTAGTACAAAGTGACAATGTTTTGAGAGTGTTACTGTAATTTAATATGTTTGCACATGGAACAACTTTGGATACAGAAATGCCTGACTGTTTTACCTTTAGCAGTGTACTAGGATAAATTGTCAACACTTACTGTCTGAATTTGCTCAAATAATTGCAAAAAGCAAACTTCTATAATTCAAACACAGCACAAGAATTTATTTTCTAACTTCCCCAGACATTAACAAAGTTTAGATGTACACAGATCCCACATATGCTGAGTATAATGCCCTTTTCACACTTCCTTTAAACCAACAATTTCTTCAGCCAACCAAAGATTTTTTGAGAGTGCTATAAGTGCTGTTTAATTAAAGATTTTAAAAATATATACATACCTGTTAGACGTAAATAGCATTGCATTTTGAAATTTCCAGTTAATTTAACGGGGAGAAGATGTGGTGACCATCGTTTTATCCCTGGATTTGCAATCCAAGTGTTACTATTTGATTTAAGTAACAGTTCTTTTGGAGATCATTTGAGATAAGTACATGCATATTTCTTTTTGCTTTAAAATTTAGTCTTGACCTTAGCAAGTTTTGTCAGAAGGCAGATATGTGCGTTCAGCAGAAACTAAACAGATAGGAATATACAAGTATTTTTTGGAGTTATGGCAAAGATATGGAAGATGTTCTGCTGTTTTTTCATGATGAAAAGTGCCAGGCTTTTCTTTAAAACGGAATACTGTCACATGAATATGCATTAGTTTAACTAAATATCAAGAGATTTAAAATTCATATTCTCAAATATTTACTTAAGTGCCCTGATGAAGATATTTAAAAGGCCATAAACCTCCACTCTCATTGGTTAAAAGATAGTTTATGACTTCATAACCTGTCTTCAATTCAAGTCATGCCAAAAATGGAGAAATTATACGATATCTAGATTATTTTAAGGCATGTTAAAAATGTGTTAACCCTCTGAGATTTGCATTTTTATGAGAGATTAATACTCATTTGCATGAATTTGTTGTCATTCTTCTTTTCAAAAAATGATATCTGAAAGTCTTACATTAGTTCTGTTGGTCAATTGAGAGGAGAAAGATCCCTGTGCCAGGTATGAAAAATTAATTCAAAAGTCAGCAGCAATGTTCTTTGTTCTTCACTTAACTTGGTCCCAATTGATGGGAAAGTGTATATAGTTCATATCTTCCTAGGACACAGAGGGTTTGGAGAATTTACTGGTCTGCTATAGATTTTCCTTTAGCATAGTTAACTTCTCTAGTTACAGTCCTCCCTGCCAAGGATGGAATTTATGATTTCTTTCATATGAAACTACCTGCTGTATTGTGCTTGATAATTTAAATTTATTGCTGTGCTTCTATAACTATCCCTGAGCTGTGTTTCTTTTATTTTATATAAGGTGTTTGGTGTTCAGGTCCTCATTTTGCCAATACCTTTGATGGTGTTTCTTTAAGCAGCCAAACCACTCATTCATGATAGTAGTGGAAATTGTAGGCCTGATGTGATTGTCAGCTAAGCAACCTGAACATTCTTCTAAGGCTACTCGGAATTGCAGAGACTTTTCTGTGTCTCGTTCTCGGCGTCTTGTGAAGCAAATTGAATCCAAATAATGGTCAGCTTTCTCAGGCTACAGTCTCCTACTGTAGTTTATTTCATTGTCTGAAATTCTGGTTCCTTGCAGACAGCTCTGCTTCTGTCTGACCTAAACTATTTCTCCCAGTTTTGAGGAGACAACAGAGGAAGCATTTCTTTCCTAAGGCAGTTGCTGACCCGGGTCAGTTTTACATTGCCAGAATCCTGCAGCCTGCAAATTTTGTACTCTGCCTGACTCGAGTCACTTGAGAGCAGGTTTTCCCCTTCAGCCGTGTCCTTGTCCCATCCTTGGTGCCTTCTGCTGCTTGCACCCAATGCATGTTCCCTTCCTTTCTCCTTTGCTACCAAGTGTGTCCTTTCCCCTGCATGGGCTCAACCAGGGCATCTCAGCAACCCTCTGGGAGCAGGGCATGAGCACCTGCCTGGCACAGGGCCCAGGTGAGACAGGGCTGAGGTGGAAGCTTGGAAGAAGAACTGCTCTGTTCCTTTCCTGACACAGGGTGAGGAATAGATGTTCCTGCTGGCTTTTGTGTTTCTTAAATCTGCTGGATGACGTTGCTATTGACCTTGTGTTGGGATGATTTAAATTCAGGAATGGTTGAAGGGAGATACAAGAAGCATCTGGAAGAGCTAGGAGTGGTATTTAATGGCATTAAGATCATCTGACCTTTTAGACTAGGATGGAAAGGAAATGTGATTTTTTAAAATATGTACCTTTTTTAATGAAGGAGATATGGACGAATTAAGAATATAAAGTAGGTGAGTTTGCACTCAAAATTCGTTTTCATCTTGGAGTGGATCAAACTTTGTCTCCTATACACTGATTTAAGATTAACTGAATATGACCAGGCTCTAAATCCAGTACAGCAGTTTTCATAGCTAATCTGTGTAGCACTGTGTGAATAGAGCTGATTTGCATACTTTGAGCAGGAAGAAAGTCTGTAAAGTTTTTATGATGTGAGTAAAAGAAACCCCAGCGAACCCAATCTGACACACAACAGAAGTAGCATAGTTTTAGTTTTTGTTATTTACAGCTGAAGCTGAGCAGCAGATATATTAGTGGATCTGAACTTTGTTCAGCCTCACATCCAAAGATAAATAGCTTCACTTTTTCAGACGCAGTGCTTATTATGTCAGTTCTTAGAAGAATGCAGCGCAATATTTTACTTGGAGTAATGAATTTGAAAATGCTTCAACCACAATTGAGTGTTACTTAAACATTTCAGGAAATGGAACCTTAAACTAGCAGTTTTATCTTCAGAGATTTTATTTTTAGGGTGAACCTGCTGATTGTTGAAACAAGCCTGTAGGGATAAACAAACATTAGTTTTCATCATGTTGAGAAGTATTTTTAAGCAGAGACACTCTGTCTTGTCTCAGATTCTGTACTAAGGCAGATTATTGGGTGAGCTGGAGCAGAATGTAAGCTTTTATGTATGGTCTAGGAAGCACTAATACTTTTACTGTTTCTTGATGATACATTGCCTCATAGGAATTTATTAGGACCTGTGTTTCTTCTATGAAGGATGGGCATTAAGCTCAGTAATGTCAGTGCAGTGGTTTGACCCTGACTGAGGAAAGAATCATGTATTGGCTTCTCATAAATATATTTTCAGTTTTCCTTTAGAAACAGCCATTCTGCTGAACAGCAATGTGTTATTGAAGATACACAAATAGATATGCAAACCTTCTGCCTCAATCTAGTTATGTCCTCATTGTCTAAGAAATAAGTTTTTACTTAGAAATCAAGGTCTTGTTTTCTTTAAGGAGATTTTCATATGTTCCTCTCATACCTGTCAGTTTGAGTTAAAATCTTAAATATACAGATAAATGTTCACACCTTTCTGCCCTGTGTGTGATTAATTCTATTCACAGATCAGTATCTAACTAATTTTGTGGAGGGATTTTTGGGTAAAGAACCACCATTTTGCTTGTATTGAGAAATACAGCATGCACTGTATTGCTTTCAGCTGTACTTGACATTCCCTTGGATAATTTGCCAGTGTGCCCCTGTGTAAACTCTCAGATGGGTCTCTACAAAACCTTCGTGAAGTTAAATAAGGGGCACTATTAACACGTAAAGCTCTATACTTAGAAGTACGTAATGTTTATTTTTCTTCTGTAGCCACAGTAAAGCACCAGAAAGTTTTGATGCTCATTGTTTCTTGAGACAAAGATGCTTCTGAAAAGCTTAATATTGTCTACTGTGTCTCCTGAGATCTGTAAATTAGGAATAAGTTCCTGCCTCTCTGCAGTTGCTTCCAGCAAAGTATTATTGCTTCCAAATTACTTTGGGAATGCTGAACAAGGTGCTCTTTTGAAGAGCCCAGAGCAATGGTAGAAATGTCACTGAGGTTCTGCTTATTTTCATTGAGCTGGTGCATCATGGCAGAAGGTACAAGGTCAGTGGATTTGTGTGAGGTTGGTGTGGAAGTGCTGAAAAGAGTGATCTGTCAAATCAGTAATGAAGTATTGTGAAGAAATCAGTGAGAATGATTTTATAAAACTCGCTGAAAGTAATACACCCAGAAAAACTACTGTGTTAGAAACCTGTAAAATATTCTTTTTGTCTTTTAAAACTGACAGAGCAAGGTTCAGGCAGCAACAGACGGATTAGTAGAGAAATGTAGGAAGATGATGCTTGTTTATAGATTTTTCATTTCTAGGCTGCTTCTTGGATATTTTAACATCTAACTGATTTCTCTCTTCAAAATGTGTTCATAAGTTCTTTTACATTAAATAATCTATGGATCTTAACAGAATTATTTTTGAATAACATGCCCTGTAGACAGGTTTACAGTGTGCTCTCTACTCCTCTCAGATGCATAAATCTTCAGAGTAAAAATTTTTTCAGTGCTGGTGCATTCTTTTGATTCTCTAGAACATACATAGTAGCTGTCTTTTTCCTGGATAACCTATTTGCTTTTGAAAGAACTTGTGGGATTTGTGTTAATAAAATCTGAATTCTTTAATGTGCGAGCAAGGGAGACAGTGGTATGCAACATTACCACCTTTTAAAGTTGGAAGCTAATAAATTGTAAATATGGTGTTATTGAGTATTGAGTGGAGAGAGGAGATGAGTAAAAAGGTGCTTGAGTGATCCTGATGGAAGCAATGTGGTGAAAGCTTAATTGTTCAGTTTATTGCTGACTTTTTTTGCTGCACTGTGTTATGCTGGATATATATACATATACCCACACATATAAATAGCATAATGCTGTTAATGACTCTGCTAGTTTTTTCATAAATTTATGTATGCTTTCAATACTATTTTAAAGTCTAATATCTAAAGATTGTTAAATTGCAGGGCACCTCTTCCTTTTGGGTTTTAGTTATTACCGTTGAAGACACCTTTTATCAAAACTGTTAGCTCCATGATTGAATCATTCAGTTGCCTGTAGGATATTCAGACTTTTTGCATTTGTTCTTTAGAAATTATCTTCTATGAAGTAGAGAAGGCCAAAAAATTCCCACTTTAAAAACCTTTTTTAAAAAATGTCTCCAGATTGTATTGTTTCTTGACATCTTGTCTCACCTAAAAGCAAGTAATTTAAGAAAAACCTTAAATGGTAAGTGTCAAGGTAGCTAAAATGAAACATTAAATAAAAGGGCATTTGACTTGCAGGTTATATATATCCAACCCTTCTGAAAAATCTTGTTTTGAAGATGGGTATCTGCCCTTTCACAGAGTGTCCCGGTGTACACAGAGCAGTGGGGAAACAGACTAGTACTTTTTTGGAAGATACGTACTGAGATTGGTAATGTTGTTAGGAATATTCCTGTGAAAACTGTTTTGGAGCTGCTTCTGTATATTTGTTTTGCATCAGAAGTCAGAACTCTTGAGCTTTAGCATACAGCCTTTTATGTGACTTCTCTTACTTTTATTAAGAGATACAGCTCCCTGTAAAGGGGGAAGATGGGCCCTGCCCAGTTGAATCTAAAACACCTGTTGTCATGCATAGGCACTGTTGAGAGTTATGGAGATACAATTCCTGGTAGGTTCACATTTTAATAACTAAGCCTATTGTAACTGAAGCACCCACTTTAGAAAATGTGTGGTATAGATTTTCAAGCTGAGTAGTATTTTTATTCTTTGACTGAATCACGTAAAATTTGCTATAGTGGAAGATAAACTCAATTTTCTGTAGGAGGAAAAAATGATCCTTCATTCTGATTAGAGACCTGTTGCTTTTAATCAGAGTTTTGTTCATGTGAGAACTGGGAAGAAAAAAAAGGTGTTAGAAAAGAGCATTAAAATGCAATGTATGCTCAGTAGTGGTTTCCTTTTCACTAAAGTTTTTTGGTTGAAGAGTGATTCAGGACTAGTAAAGCAAAACACCTGAAGATCAAAAAGTTTAACTTCATAAATAAATCCTAGTCTAAGAATTATATATGAAGCTATCTCTTTTCCCAAAATATAAATTTTTGTTGCAAAAGATATACTAGAGACTGGTTTCTTTATATTCTCAGTGAAAAAAGCATTATCTATGAAGATAAATACCTTCTTCGGGGGGACTAAAGATTGTGGGTTTTACCTTAACATATTCCAGGGCCATGCCATTTTTCATGGTTTGGAAGAAAAGCATGTTAGAAAAGGAACACCGAGCATAAATCCTGAGAACCTTTCATCTGGATCATTTATTTATTCGTTGAACGTGCTGAAAAGTGCAATATTGTGTAGGTGTAGCGGTTGTTCATAGATACACATCTTCAGCAGGACTGCCTTTCAGCTACTCCATACTATGTTTTGGCTTCTCATTTACTTTGCAGAAGGGAGTGTTTGTTTTAACCCAGAGTGTTTGTAACCAGGAGTATCTGTCACACAAATAGTTTTTGTCTGAATGCCAGGAAGTGCCCATTTTGACAAAGACGTGGCAGTTTAAGTGAGCCAGAATGGCACTTGTCTATGCCAGAAAATGAATTTGCAAGGTGGACATGCAGGTGACATCTGCCTTTTGTTACTATTCCTGATGATCCATGCAGATTTATCATTTCTATATGTTGCACTGGTGCTTCAGTAGAGGCTGGTATCAATAATCCAGTTACTTCATCCTTGCTGACCTTGTTTCAGGCTAGCACCACAGAAACAGCATAACTTGCTCTGCAAATTGTCACAAACTTCCCAGGAAATACAGAGTGCAAGGCAGTGAAACTGAGTTTTCAGTGTTTTTCTGTTTTTCATTCTCTTAACTGCTGAGGCAGCTTGGTAAAAGAAGAAAGGTAGTAAGTTAGGAGCTGATGGATGAGGAATTAGTCTGGACAGCAGTATAAAAGCAGAAGTAAACTGGCGCAGAGGCAGTAGAAAGAGGGATAAATTAGACAGAGAGGAGGAAAAAATAGCAATAAATATGAGTTGAAAGGTGTAGAGTGAGGTGAGGGGTAGAAAAAAGGAAAGCTGGCTGTGGGGAGCTTCTTGTCCCTTTCTTTTCCTCTTTGAGAACCTGAAAATTTATCTAGAATTCTGCTACCCAGACACATTGACATCCCTTGTCTTGTTTGGTGTGATGGCAAATTTTGCTTTTCTGTTTATTTATTTAAACCAGTGCATGTCATATTTGTTGAGTCAAGGAGATAATATGTTGAGAGTGCCTGGTAAGCATTACTTTGAGTCAAGTGAGTGTGTTGTGATAGAGCTGCTGCAGTTTTACACAGGAACCTTTCCACTTTTGATGCACATGGCAGGATACTACAGAGATAATAGGATAATGTGGCATATCTTGGAGTTCTTGCCTGCAAAGCTTCTGAATGCTTTACTGAAAGAAAAGGAATCAAGTAAAGGGAAAATGACTACAAGAAGGGAATGCCTTATTCCCAAGTTAGGGCAATAGAAAGCCCATGGGAAACAGATGTGGTTTCCTGCTGCATCTCTTCCCAACTCTTCTCACCACCTTTGTGTCTGGTTGAAAAATATAAAGCTTGACTTCCATAAGCATTGAGTGTATAGTTGCAACTGAAGTAAATGAGAGCTTACTGTTTTGAACATTGTGCTTGGAATTTTTGTTGTCTTTAACAGAGAAGTACAAAAACCAAGTTCATATGTTTCAAGTAGGCCCCCTAAGATTAATGGATAGCAGTGACAATTTGGGGGCTAATATTTCTTTTTACCCCAACTCAAGCTTGTAACTAGTCTCATCACCATAGATGGGATTTCAGGATGAATTTGTTCCTTTTTGCTCTTACATTCTGTGGGGATAAATGCCTAGAGACAGTAGAATGGGAAATAAATTCCCTCTGTGTGGTCAGGATGAGTGCTCATTAAATGTGGTGTGTGCCTTAACAGTTTTAAAATAATAATATCCCTTTTATAGAATATATAATAACTAGTCCCACTTGCATTTCTAATTTTAAACTCATACATAAGTATTTTGAGCACTCTTTAATTGTATTGGGAATTTTAGCAAGCGAAATTAAGATTTCCCATCCAGAGTCATATGTTCAGGAACAAAGCTGTGTGCCAGGATGTCTTGGCTGGTAATTCTTGTTTTTTGGTCTGGAACATCTTGGTACCGTATTCTATATGGGTGTAGTCTCCTGACATTACTGAAGCTGTCATTTTGGAATGGGACAATTTGTTTGGAACAAATCTGTCGTTAAATTTGAGATACACCAAACTAGATCTCTTTGCATATGTTTCTACTGGGGCAGCTTAAAATTTTGTATGTCTTAAAAAAAGGGATGGGCAGGTTCCAAGGACTAACTTGCACTATTTGAACAGGTCCATTATTCCAGGGCATGTGTGTGTGAGGAAGAATGCAAGAGCTCTTCATGTTTCCATGTGCTCCCATATTCCCATATGTTTGCTGATGTAGATAACATGGAATAATTTGAAATAAATACAAAAGAAAATCTTTTCTAAACCTGCTAGCAGTAGGAAACAATTTACCAATATATGAATAAGCAAGCCAGAGCAAAAGAGAGAAGATGATCCTGGTAATGCTGAATGTTTTAATTGCATTTAGAATAATACCAAATGAGAGAACAAATCTTTTTCAAACCGAACAATACAAAATTTTTCTCTGTTTCTTGGTGTATAATAGGGAGGTGGAATTTCAGCACTGGTGCAGTCAGAATAGTGGCTGATGCAAGTTCAGTAATAATAGGAAATAAGATGATTTGAAGGAAATTTCTCCATCCAAATCCTGTAATGAGTAGCAAAATTATTGCAAGAATGAGACCAAAAGTCTGGCTTTGACAGACTTTTTAAAAAGAGATGACCAAAAAGGCAGGTTAAAAGATGCAGAAGAGACAGGGGAATGAAACTTCACGTTTTTGTGTGACACCTATGTGGCCTCTATCATTGGCAGTAGTTTGCCATCTTCTGGTCCTCTGACATGTGGCAGCCAGCAGCTTTGTTTCTGCTTGCAGTCAGAAATGCAGACACTGTCTCTGCACTGAGAGGATACTATGAGCCAAGAACATAAATTTACAGCATAGCAGCTCTTCCACCCCAGTTCCCCTTGCAGGGTTTTGGGCACAAGTAGTACTCTGTCCTCACTTCGTGTCAGGGGAGATAGGTCATTCCAAGTTCAAAATGGCCATGCAAGGAAATAATGCCAAGAAGCTAGTGATGGGGAAAATCCATATGCAGATTTACTTAGCAGTGACTTTTCCTTGACAATTTCAGTTTTAGAAGATTAGCTAAGCCCCTTTTCTAGAAGAACTTTCCTGATGACATAAACCTCATATTGGAGGACACAGCTGTGTGCAGCCGAGGGATGACTTCAGCTCCTGTGCTTTGGCCTATGGGTTTCAGACTGTAGAAATATTAAGACAGTGCCTTCATGTGTCCTTGCAGATTTGTCAGTTGATGAATATTAATTAATTCACAGAATCACACACAATCACAGAATGAATAAGGGGCCACTGGAGGCCATCTGGTCCAAGCTCCCTCCTCAAGCAGGGTTCCCCATACCACATTACTGAGGATTGTGCCCTGACAGCTTTTGAATACCTCCAGGGAAAGAGACTCCACACCCTCTCTGGGCAATCTGTTCTGATCCTTGGTCACCAATAGAGTAACATTTTTCCTCATATTCAGGTGGAACTTCCTGTGCCTCAGTTTTTGCCTTGCCTCTTGTCCTATTGCTTGGCACCACCTTCTGACAACTTCCCTTCAGATTCTAATATGCAAGGCTTTAGAAAAAAATAGCCTAAAAATGTGAACATGGAAAATTGTAAAGTGGTTTAGGAAATTAGTTGTCAACAAGAAGATATTTTTGATACAGTGTTCAACATCTAAACATGGTAAAAGTGCTCTTTGAGAAATTTCTGCAATGTAATTTTGTAACTGCTTCTTAGAAAAGCTAATTCCATATCTATGTTTTTAATTTGTAGGTACATTGAAACCTTGAAGGAACACAAGCCAAAAATTGTCTGGGATGAACAAATTGCTGAACACTACTTCGAATACAAAAAGTGAGTTGCATTTATTAACTTATCACTCTGTATATATTTTTGGGCATGGGCCAGTGACTGTAGTATGCAACTGAATTCAGCAAATGGAAATTCTGCTGGTTGTGATCTGTGTGTCAACACTGAGCTGCAGCATAAAAGAGTGTGTTGGTTGAGAGGAGAAAATCAGAGGAGGATTCATGAAATTACATAAACTAGAACAGTCTTTAGAAGAGAAGTCTGATGATTCATATCTTCAGAAATTATCCAGCAAAGTCATCTATTGAGTGTCAGTTAATCAGAGGCTCTAGGATGAGTACTGTGAGCTGTCGGGCGATTACCAATAACTTAGCCAAAAATAGTTCTGAGAAAAATCTATGGTACAAGAGCCTGGATTCACAAGTCCTACTGCTAAGATTGTTTAAACGACAAATAGCCACTAGATGGAATGGACAGAATTGTACAGAAATGTAATAGAAATAAAACCAAGTGACTTCCAGATAGAGTTTTTGAAAGAACTGAGAGCATTAAGGATAATAATGTTGAATTTCCTCCCTTGTTCATCATGAAATGACAAGAGGATTCTTGATCTAGGAAGAATCCATTTAAAATAGATTTAAATAAATAAACCCAGCAACATTTTATTAATCCTCTGATAATTTGCTATTTTTATGCAAATATACCAAAATATGCTAAAATGATACAAACAAATCCTCCTACTTCTGCAAAGCTATGTCTTGTATATTACTCAATGCATTCTTAATGGGAAGACACACAACAGAAAGGAATAGTCAAACACATTTTAGAAGCTTCTAATAAAAACAATCAAAATTTCTTTATTTCCAAAACAATCTTGTCTAAAATATTTTTAAATATTAAAAAAACCCAACCAAAAAACAAAAACCAAAACTAAACCTACAAATTGCCTACCTTAGTATTTTTAGTTTAATTTTCAAAGTGTTTCTCAGCCTGTAATTTTCTTCTAACTTTTATTTATCAGAAAAAAAATCCCATTGTTCCAGTGTTTTAATTTGTTTCCTGTGTTTGTATGAAAGGACTGGGATCTGTATTCCTTCATATTTAATTATTTGGTATCCTGTTGCAAAATTACTTTGTGCCAAACAATTACAGTTTTTTGTGTAAACTAAAGAGGAATAAATCAGAAGCTCTGTTTTACTGATCTTTAATGTAAAATCCAACTGAAGACACAATGAGCATTGGATGAAAACATGCTCTCAAAAGAGGAACTCTGAGGGCTCTGTTTGGCACACTTCTGGGATTCATGTCTGAATCACATTTCTTATATGGCAAGATGAATTTGTGGCAAAGGGATGGCTTGTCAGTAGTACTACCTCCTTTATTTTCGAAGCCAGCCTTTAGAGGTTCTTGTGTGTGGGCTTCCTGGAGGAATTTTTGATGCACGAAGCCCACTCTGTCTGAAAATCACTCTAAACTTCACTTATGCTGTGCTTGGCAGTCAGCTGTGTGGTTCAGCTGCCTGCAGGGGAGGGTTATTTAAGGAACTCTTTTTCAGTTACCACTTTGTTTTGCAAAGGTTCAATTATGTTGGACGGGGATGACAGCCAGGCCTGAAATATGTATGCTTCCCTGGTGAAGCCTCTCACCTGGAAATCTTGCACGTCTGCAGCGGCTGAGAAATGAAATAATGAATCTTTAAGCAAAGCACAGCTAAGGATTTCATGTAGCAGGCAGAGACTGTCTATCACAAATAGTTGCAGAAATCTGAGTGTTTATCCCAGTGCACAGGCAAGTATTCATTTATGTAAGCTGTGTGATTTTAGGAGCAATTCCTTCTTGGCCTGTCCATGCACTCGACATTTTCTCCTGGCCTCAGTGGTAAAGTGGTGCTGTGAGACCACTTGTAACTCGTCCTTCTCATTACTGGGGGTTTAAAACGCAACCTTGTTATTTGTGCCCAATAGAGCTTGTCCTGTCTATATATTTTATACTGCTGGCATTTAATTTAGCCTGAAAGATATTCATTCAGGGAATTGGAGAAAATCTTTCACAGTTTGCATCAGAAAACCAAATGTCTTCATCTTTAACAGATGCTCATTTAGCAGGCACAACTGTCTGTTACAATCTGACAGTTTTGTCATCCAGTTGCAACAAAATACCTCAGTGTTTACTGTGATATGGTATCAAACCATCTCTGTTGTGAGATCTCTTCTTGGATCCTCTGTTTTCACTGTCATCCTTTTCACAGTATCACAGAATCTCAGAATGGTTAAGGTTGGAAGGAACCAGCCCGGCTTTGAATTCTAACCTTCATTTAAAATCCTATTGAAATCTATCAAAGCTCTTGTGACTATTTAGTTTTCTTGTTCTGCAGAAATAAGGGAGGAAAACATGCAGTCTTCTACCCAACACTGAAGGTAGGTGCCACTTTCTCAGGTCAGAGGGCTGTAAGAGGACAGAGAAGTTTACTTGACCTGTTTCATTATTGAGACATTTCAGCAAAAGTTGCACTGAGTTTAGGCTTTTGTGAAAGAAGTTTGCCCTCATGTAAATGTTATGTAAATTGTTACGATTCAAAGCTTCAGCTGCCTGTGCAAGAAGGTTGGTTTTTTCTCTCATGCATAATGGGCTTTTAGGATCTCTAAAGATAAAGCATATCTAGAGAGAAGACACGCCAGAACAAACCCGTGCTGTGAAAGGATCTGTTCAAGTTCACAGCTCATGTACTATCAGACACGTTGTTAGCAGATTCTCAGACAAGATAGCAAAGAAATTTTCCTTCTCATGATGGTGGCTGGAAGCTTGGAAAGCTTTTGCCTTCCTTTGTAACTGGGTGCCGATTCTCCCTGTCAGCCTGCATCACCCTATTTTCTTCAGTTCTGCTTCTGTGGAACACATTTTAGTGTTTTGAAAACTTCTACACAACAGTCCACAGTATAGCAGAATACAGGATAAAATGGTTAACTACAGCCTCATTCCTAGGAAGTTATCTTTAGATTTTCTCAAATTAAACTGAAGTCAGCATGTTAAACCTCTGCTGGCTTTTAGTATTGAAGGGAATTGCTTCTGTAGTGAAACTATATCATATTTATAGAGAACAGAGACTTTCTTTTATGGTTAAACTAGTATGAAATAATCTAAAGATCTGTTTTCCTGGACAGGATTGTTATCTTAAGCACCATGAGTCAAGGATATTTCCCCTCATTAATCTAATATTGGTGGAAGTACTATCACACATGGGATATTAACTACTATGTCTATCTATGTTCTTGCTAGTGCTGCGTGTCTGAGAGTGTTAGAAAGTTTTTTTGTGAATGTTTCAGAGAAAAGATAGCTTGTGCTTTTATGCTGTTTTCTTTGGCCTTGTGGAAGGATTTCACCCTGCCATTTTCAGTAGTAACCAGGTTAAGAATTCTCATTCTTACACACTTTTTTTCATTTTTTATTCTCTAACAGATCACTGCTCAACTGTGGTGATTGGTGAATGCATGGAAATGGGTTTTCGTTCCATTTTCAACAAGCTTGTAATGAAATATTTTGAGATTTGTATGCTGGTCAAGATGGTTGGGAAACACTGAATGTTATTACCTCATTAAAAATGAATTTCTTTCCTTTTTTAATGTTATAATCACTGACAGGTTTCTCAAAATTAGTATGTTCATGATTAGTTAAAAGCAGTCATGAATGCAAGACCCAGTGGATCTGTTAATGATGCTGTGATACTTTATTCTGTTTTCCATGGAAATTATTTTTCAATACATCCCTAGTGTGAGTAGTTTAAACACTGCAGTGCTGCAGTTCAAAGTAAGAAAACCTGAGAGCAAACGATTGAAGAATAATTATTTTTGTTGTTTGAACTGAAAAAAAAAGGTACAGGAACATTAATTGTGGCTTTGCTTCCCTTGTAAACCAATGGCTAAACTAACTCTTCTAAATCCATGGCTGGAGCTCAAATAGAAATAATTTTAATTATTATCTCCAAGAATCTCTTTAAAATATAATTTTTGTAATGTAAATTGTGACCCTGTCCTGGGAAAAGGCAAGGGTAGGTAAGAGATCTTGATGGTATTTGACAAATCGTTCTGATCGTATTCAGTGATAAAGTTTTANCTTAGTCCATCCAGCTGTGCTTGGAGCTTGCAAAAGAATTGGGCACTGGAATATCCATCTGGGAACTGGGACAAGGTCTGGACTATTTTTATGACCTGCTTTAAAATGAGAGATGATCTGAGGAAGACTTTATTTGCTTCACTGAGGCTCTACCTTCAATTAATCTGGGTATCCTGGAGAGGTGATTTTTAAAACATTTTTTTGTAATTTACATTATATCTGTATTAAACTTGCATTTTTTCCCAATAAAGAATAGTTTTTGATTTGCCACACAGACATGATTGTTAGTATCTGATAAAATTCAGAGTAAAAAACCGCAGAAATT
Organism: Drymodes brunneopygia; assembly: GCA_013400955.1. NCBI lineage: Eukaryota > Metazoa > Chordata > Aves > Passeriformes > Petroicidae > Drymodes > Drymodes brunneopygia. Next base: position 18,845 of record VZTZ01020203.1, on the reverse strand, counting down.
TCTCTTAAAGCACCTGAATTCTGAGTCGTTGAAAACAGACCAACAGAGCTGGATGGAGTCAGAGTTGAAAATATTTTCTGAAATGTTTTCTGCAAGAAGTAAAATGGGAAAGTTGATGCCATCTGATCAGAGTTTAAGATGGAGACCTCTCAAAGAGCTGCTGGTAATAACAAAAGAGAATAAATAAATCTATCATATTACACACAGCAAATTTAAAATCTGCTGGACTCTGCATCTTGCTGTCTTCTGGTAAGGTAAGTGAACATAAGATGTCAGGAGGGGAGACCAATTAGAAGACTTTTCCTCAAGCTTGTAGAAAAACAAGCACTGATAAGCTAAGCTGTTGGCTCTGTTTGTTTTGTCATGTTAGTAAATTCCTTAAGTAGTTCAAAGTCCCAGTAATTTCAATTTATGACCTGTTTCTAAATCAGTTCTGTTACAGGAGATGCTCTGTGATTTCTCTGTTCTGCTTAGCCTGCTGGGTGTCTCAGTTCCAGTATTTAGCCCTGGAGCTTGATGCATTAGTGGCTAGTTTGTGGGAACTGTAACATTCAGCAACAAAGGCTCTGATGGTGATTGTGTCTTCCATGGACATGATGGATTCCATGTCCCCAGCAGGCAGAGCCCCAGCAGCTCTGACAAGCCCTTGACTTGAGCAGGTGCTGTGAATGTCATCAGCATCTTTGTGCATGAAGCTGTCATTCTTTAGCTGCACACATTGGTGCTTTTGTCTCTGTAATATGGATTTTTTGGAACCCAACAGCTGTAAAAACCCATCAGTTTAAAAAAAAGCCAAAAAGTTGTGTCCCTGCTTTCTGGTTTATAGTATTTGGCTTTGTAAAAATCCACAGGCTTCAAGGCAATTTCTTCTAAGGAACTAAGAGGTGCTGGGAATTTGATGAGGGTGTCATTGGTCACCAGCAGAGACTCAGGCAAAGAGCTCTGTACTCCCACTGGTGTTCTTCTTGCCACTTACAGTTGTCACGAAGATAACGGCACTCCTCTGTTCGCATCCACCCTTCCCAGTAATTAATCTCAGCAGGGAATTTATCTGCCCCTGCTGTTTCCAGCAGAATAAATCCCACTGTAATCCACCATTGATTAAAGAACTATTGATCTTCACCTTTCTGATTTAGTTCTGGCACCTCTCGACTTCTCACATTGCGAGTATCCAGCTGGGCTTACTAATCAAGTTTCTTTCTTCCATACCATTAGTAGTAAGATAATTTGCTACATGAATCCTTGTGTTCAATTAACTTGAACTTTCTAGTTCGTTCAAAAGCAATTTAAAGTCGCCCCAGCAATGGTATCTAGAATAGCACAAGAATTAAATTGTATTACACTGTTTCTACTACTTTCAGTGGCACTATTGAACCAGAGTGGCTCAGAAAAAAATATTCAGCAGTGGAAAGGATTATGTTCTGAAATGGCATCCAGTTCTGTATTAGCTAGTAGGTAGCTTCCCAAATTGGATGTGGGGAAGAAAATGATATTTCATTTTTGCTTGTTTCCTCTCTAGAAAAGATACACATAATTTATCACAATTTTCTTTTTATATTCTGTGATGATTTTTTATGAAGTTCATGATTCCTATTTGTCTCTGAGTACAGCTATGTTAGAAAGAAATGTCTTTTCCATCCCTAGAGGCAGAACAAATACCTCTGTGTTTCAAAAAGATAAAACTAACCCTTGCTGTATCATGAAAAATAAATACCAGGTAAGAAGTACCAGATAGGATTTTGAGCTATCCATGGTATATTGGTGCTTGAGGCCAAAAATGCTGCCTTTGTCTCTAAAGGCAAAACATGTTTGTTGCTTTAGAAATAATGTTCTAAAATAAACAAAGTTGGCATTATTCTTTATTGTGAAATTCTTAAATTTTAACAATTGTGAAATTGTTAAAAAAAAAGAAGAAAAAAAGAAATGAGCATCAGAAGGCATCTGAGCTCCAGAATGAATGCAGAAACAGCTTCTAATGGAATGGTTTTGCATTTCCCTATTTTTTAAGTATGTAGGAATGTCAGGTTGTCTTATATTAACAGAGAATTG
>VZTZ01020203.1:0-15052 GCA_013400955.1 Drymodes brunneopygia | reverse complement strand
CCGGCAGTGAGGTTTCTTATCTGGGAGTATCTTGATAGGAGTCAGTCACTTTGCTTGAGGGGTATTTAGTGAGTTAACATAGCTATGTTAGTTATTTTTCAACTATAGGACAAAAAGGAGAATAGTTACATTTTTACACAAACTCTGCTTCTACAAGGATCAATATTATATACATAGCATTTATTATTTGCGAAAAGCCAACACTATAATACGCATTTATAACACTAGAAACAAAGAAAGAAGTTTCTTACAAACTCTTAATGAAATAAGCTCCTACTCTGACTTCCAGCAGGTTGGAACTTATTCTCCATTTAACTGCTGAGACCAAAGCAGGTGGGCACTTTTGAGCTACCTTCATGTGGCACATAGATTATCATATTTTATTCCATTCATTGTGTGGTGTTTAAATAAGGTAAAATTTAGCAATTGCCTAGTGTGGGAATGCAGAACATAAATGAAAGCCCTGCCCCTCTGTGTATGAATTCTCAGCTGGCTGCCCAGGTAGGAGCAGAGTTTAATCACAGGGCATTCCCTTGCCCACCTGATTTTTTGAGAGCAGTAATGAAGATCATGTGGAAATGTTTAGTGTAAATAAGCAGCATATTGTCTTTCTAGAGACCTTCTAACTTTCCTTATTTCATTCACCAGAAGTCACTGATCTCAGCAGACACAGGGCAGCAGAAGGGCACAGAGCCTCTTATGTTGAGATTGCACTCAATGGGGTTCTTGTGCATAAGTGACTCACTCTAAGGCTTCCCAGATCGTTGCGTTTTTCTGCAAATCCAGGAGCAGTATCTTGGAGCTGGGCTATCTAATATTCCAGCTCTGTCATCTTTTGCTGTTAAGTTTCTGCTCTGTGTGTGGCTGCAGCAGGGACTGGCTGAGAGATCCACCTCACCTTCCTCAAAGGTTAGTGCATATGGAGTAGAAGGTTATGGGGTTTCAACAGTTTCCTCCAATATGTAAAGTCTACACATTATGGTTACCTCTGCTTCTCATCCCACTCCAAAAGGTAATACTGAATTTTGTTTTCCTTTATTTGCAAGTGTTAAAGCAGTTAAAAAAAAACCCATACAAATATTGCTAATTTTCACTAGAAGTTACTTTTCTGTTCTTCCTTACAATCTCATTTAGGAATGGTCTAGATAGGACTTTCAGCATATTCCAATCAGTTTTCTTCCGGTGCACTGCTGGAGAGCATACACTGCATTATATGCTGTCTTTTGCGTGCAGTAGTGGAGGATGGGACTGTGATTAAAAAAAGCCAATAGGCAGAATTACTGCCCAGTGCAGAAAATTATATAGGACTGTGTGTGTCCATTTTAACCTAATCTTTATGGTTTCTTCTCTGATTTTTCAGGTGAACTCATGTAGGGCAGAGAAGTTGCCATAGGTGATTTGGCTGTTATTACAGGTTTTGCAATCTTTTTGTGTTTTCCTTTGCTTCTCTGGGGACGGAAAAAAAATAAATTCTGTGAGCAGACATGTTTGTATATCATGAGTAGATGAAGGCCCAGCAGAGCAGAATCAGCATTCTTGTGCTGTGGAAGTTAGGGAAAAAATGCCTGGGAGTGTTTTGTGACCACACTGAGGGAGAGACTGAGAGAGTAATTTATGCCATTTGCAAAGCTGGCTCCCTGATCCCTACAGTTATTAGAGTGATACTGTGGGAGAAAGGGTGGCAAAGCTCAGCTCTGCTTATGGCAGCTACCTCTGGGCTGATTTCCCCCTTGTTTATAGATGCTGTTTCAGTTGCTGTGCTGGCAGCTTTTGTAAAATAAGTGGTTGTGTTATTTTTGCTCTGCTGTTTCATGTCCTAATGTGGAAAAACCTTTGTGCTAATAATATTTTTAATTTTGCTCTCATTAAAACAACTGATCAGCCTGGCAAAGTGAAAGCTAAAGTGTCTTTGTTTTGCACCAGAGCTGGAGCTGCTGAGGAATCAGGTGGAGGTGTTGGATGTTATTTCATGCAGACAACTTCTGCTAGCATAAGTAAATAGTTTCTTCATAAATGACAAGCAGTCTGCCTTTACAAATATATTGTATCATGTCTTGCAACTGAAGATCCAACTTAAAATGAGTCCTTTTTGGTTTTTTGAGTCTGGGTATATTGCTGATATAATTAGCTGGAATTAACACTACAAAGTGTTTTATTTAATGATGCTTTTAGAATCACAGCACTGAATTGTTGTCTGCTGTATGAGACCTTTGCATCCTGCTTCTGCTTTTTAGCTCAGAACTTTCTGTTAAAATTAAATTGCATTTGCTGTTAGCTGGGAAATGTTTTAGATGGACTTTCTGAGTCAAACACTGGGTCAGGATTTTAAATTCCATCTAATTCCTCCTTTCTTAATTCACATCAACCCTGAAATTGTGGTTGATGTGAGGATGCAGTTCCACACAGGAGATTGGCTGAGCTCATGTCTTGAAAGCCTTGTTTAGAGTTTATTAACTACTTTAAAGCACTGAGGGTTAAATTGCACCTTTAACATTTGCTTTAAGATTTGGAATTACTGCCTTTGATACAAGAGGGAATGATCAGTAATTTTTAAGAGGTTTTTGGGTTTTTTTACTGAACCAGATTTTTTTAATTGCATTTGTAAGAGTTAAATAAATATATAAAGTGACAGGGAGAATAATCATCATCCCCAGAATGAAAATTTTCCTGTTGTGTCTAATATAGAGTGCTTAAACCTCTGATCTCTGAGCAAGGTTCCAGTTTTCTGTTCAGATTTCATGTTCTTCCCTTGGCTGCAGGAAATTGAGCTTATGTGCTCATGTCTCTTAAGGTGGTGGACAGAGCAAAATAGAGAAGGAGTGTTTGTGGCTGGGAATGGGGCAGAACAATTGCTTTCAGAAAAGATGCACTTTCTCCTTTTCTTCCTTCTGTAGGACCAGCAGAGAGATAGACTTAGCAAGATGAAACCCAAACCCCTGTGTTCCAAAACGATCCCTTGTGCATTTTTGAGCACTGTCTGTCTTGGAGCCTAGGACTATGAAATATTTTGGCAGGCTGTGCTCTGTCCTTGGCATATAAACTTATCAAAACTGAGGTGACTTTTCTGATGGCTTCTCTCAGTGCTTTTTGGCAGAGCACTAAAAGTTATTGAGTGAATTTTGCAGATGCCAACATGAATATTGTAAATACTTGTTGCCTTCCCAGGTACACATACTGCTGTATAATTTGAGCTTCAAGTGTGTGCAGTATTAAATTCATAATGGATATGAGAAGAACTCCTCAGAGGTGTATGAGAAGCCTTTTCCTTGTCCTTCTCAGGAGCCCTTGGTTCTCAGGGATAACTGCATTGGGAAAAAGGTACAGTGGACAGTGTTCCAAAGAGCACACAGCCTTAAACAGACCTGGCAGAGAAAGGACAAAATGGAAAGAAAAGAGAAAATTACTTTTTCAGTGCCAGGTAGTAAATCTGTCTCAAAGTCAAATGGGAGCCAGGGTTTCTGATCCTGGGTATCCTGGGGGGCACCAGGCACAGCATCACCAGTCGGGCAAGGGAGGGGATTGTCCTGCTCTGCTCTGCACTGGGGCAGCCTCACCTCGAGTGCTGGGGGCAGTTTTGTGTGCCACAATATAAAAATGACATAAAGCCATTAGACAGTGTCCAAAGAAGGTGAAGGGTCTAGTGGGGAAGCCATACAAGGAGCAGCTGAGATCACTTGGTCTGTTCAGCCTGGAGAAGAGCAGACTGAGAGGAGACCTCATTGCAGTTACAACTTCCTCATGAGGGGAAGAGGGGCAGGCACTGATCTCCTACTGGTGACCAATGACAGGACTCAAGGGAATGGCCTGAAGTTGTGTCAGGGGAGATTTAGGTTGGATATTATTAAAAGGTTCTTCATCCAGAGGATGGCTGGGCACTGGAACAGGCTCCCCAGGGAAGCAGTCACAGCACCAGTCTGACAGAGTTCAAGAAGCATTTGGGTAAAACACCCTCAGGCACATGGTGTGACTCTTGGGACTGTGCTGTGCAGGGTGAGGAGCTGGGCTTCAATGATCCTTGTGGGTCCCTTCCAGCTGTGGCTATTCTATGAGTCTGTCTCCCACCACGTGCTGGCTAGACCCTGCTGCTGATTTATGCAAGCCAGAGCAAAGTAGGGTCCCTTCATCACTGACACTGTGAGGGTCTTCTCAAAATCACTCACTGGAGAACAATCTATTGGCAACAAGTAGGGGATGTGTGCATGTCTAAGTTAGCAGAGCACACTGCCATTCTAAGTGGTTCTGTGAGAAATGATGAATCCTTCCCCTCACCACCACACACTGAGGAAAAATGGCTTTGCTTGTAGATACAGAGACAAGTCATTATGCAAAGCATAAATGGAAATAGCAATTTGTACAGCATGCAATCAGGTGGAGGAAATAACCACTGCAATAAGTCATAGAGCCACAGAGAGTAGCTGGATCTGTAAAAGGCCTGGATATTTTCCATTATGTCATGATGTCACTGGTTATACACTTCAAAGGGAGCATAATGGTGTGTTAGTCCTCCTGTTGTACGGTGAATTGTTACTCCTCTGGGGCATCTTCTCTCCAGCCCAACCCAGCCTTTCTTCATGTTGTCTGGGTAAGCTGAAAAGACAAAAAGGAGCAGGATCTGTGGTTTGTGCTTTCCAAACTTGCTTGTGTATGTGCTTTGGGGGATGTACTTCTCTCTTTTGAGACTGACTGGTCTCTGTGTTTGCTGTCTGAGTCAAACTGCTGGTCAGCTTTCATTTCCAAGCTGTTTTCTCTGTAAGTGAAAGCTTTCCTGCCTTTTTTTTTTCTCAGCTGACATTCAAGCACTGTTGGTGTTCAGGGACCATTGCTGCTTAAAGATTCCACAGGCCCCATTTTGCCACTGACTTGCATGTCTGGGAGCCCATTTGCTTTCAAGGATTTTTGTTGTTTCTAATTAAAACAGAATTTGACAGTGCAGCTCAGCTTGATTGCAGCTCTTGATGAATCTCAAATGAAAACATAATTCTGCTTCATCTTGTATTGACTCAGTGAGAACAGGAGGAATGAAAAAAGTAATAATGCCTTTCTCCCATCCTGCAGGAAGTTTAAAACCATTATTTGGAACAGAAGAGTAGATATTGGGTGGGCACAGTGACAAGGAGAACACTTCTGAGAACAGAGCTGTGCCATGAAGTTGTGTAGCTTAGCCAGTTTTTATTGATAATGCTGTTTTTGTAATAAAAAAGGGTTTTAAGGTTATTTGCACAGGCAGCATTAAATACCTCACTTGGGGCTTTTCTGGGAGTAAACAGTAGCATCTGAAAGAATTTACTTCTAATTTCTGGGCAACCCCAAAATAATGAAAGCTTTGCTTAGTGTGAAGCATTCTACAGTGCAGGCACTGTAATTTGGGCACTTTCTTCGTGGTGGTGGGGAGATGTTACTCAGACTGACTGCAGCCACTAACAGAGCACGAGGAGAACAGCTTGACTCACTGCACATGGAAATGGGTTTGAATTTCTGATTGTACTGGAGTGGTCTGGAAATGCAGCACTGAAAGCAGCAGCACCTGGTAAGCCCTTGGAGTATTTCTCTATGCAGTGCTTTTCACTGTAAAGCTTTGCTTTCTGACAGACAGTAAAACCTGTGATGCTCAGCTGAAAGGATTCCATTAATAGCCCATCAAGTGTGCATCACCCTGAGGAAGGATGCTTGGTGTAGCTGCAAGATTACCTGTGTCCTGATAAATGCCTCAGTCTTTTGCCATTAATAACTGGAATAGAATTAATGGCAAGGCAAACTTGGCTTACCTATGAAGAGACAAGATTATAAAAGAATTAATTTAGAAAGAAGCTGAAAAGCTTATTATTTAATGAGTCATGGTTTGTTCTGCAGATTATCAGAATAATTCCTTCCTGTACTTACCTAAGTAACACATTATTTTTTTCAAGCTATTTTGCACCTCAAGTGTTTTGTCCATTGAAATGATTCTGTGTTTTGGTTTTGTTGCTTTTACATAAAAAAGCATTTGTAAGCATGTATAGTTAGTATTTCTAAAGACTGTCTTCATAAAATAGGTGTTCAAGTGTGGAACAGAGCATGAACAAGCCAAAGCAGTTGACAGAAAAAAGCCAGCCTTGATGAATGGAAGAACATTTCATTATCAAATCCATAATTGTTTCAAGGACTGGCCTGTAGGTCTTTCAAAGGAGTTTGAATATTATTTATTTTAAACACTGTCTCACTGCAGACCTTACCATTTTCTGGCCATATGGGCCACTAGTGGAGGAAGGACAAACATTCACAGAGTTCTGGGTAAATGTTAAACCCCCATTCCTTTAGAAATTCAATTCTGAGCTACTGACATTCTTGTAGGTAAAAAGCTCATGGGAGGGGGAGTGGGAGACAGGACAAGCGGACTGCAGGAGCATATCACAAATTGAGTTTTGCATATTCAGGAGTTAATTTATGGGTTGAACTTCTGTGTGTGTGTGAATGACACCAAATGCTGTGGTTGTTGTAATCCTCTTTTAATAAAGGGATTGACTTGCAGTACAAAATTACTTACATAAATCTGCATGCTGTATTATCTGTTGCAGGGGCTTTGAAGCCTTATGTGTTTGCTAGCCCTCAGTACCTCCTTTATTGCACTAACTGCAGAAATTGCTTTTCTGAAATGTTACTTGTGGTCATCAAACAGGAATTGAAAGTACTTTGTCCCGTACTGATGGCCCTGTAGATGGCACAGGTCAGGGAAACATGAGGCTGACTCTCAGCTAAATCTCTGGCCAAAATGCATCCAAATGGTAGTTTGCATTTTGAGATCTGACAAAATAATGGAAGGTTTTGTGAGTATATTGGTTTTCCAACTACTCTCTTGGGCCCACATGTAAATATTGTAACGGGAATGACAGTGTCCACGTGCTGCCCATGTCAGAGTGGTGTCCCCTGGCACAGAGCAGGACATGGCATCCACCAGTCTGTGCTGAAAGAGCCTCAGGCAGCTGCTTGGTGTTTTGTTTCATTGTGTTTTACCTCAGGACTAATTCCACTATTCCAGCTTTGATTCATCTCTAGGTTTGCATGTGCACACACAGACTCTAAGCTCCTTATTTCTTTCATTTTTTGGCAAGATACACATTTTTCTCCTGTGATGTAATGCCTGTCTGACCATTGTTTGATATCTGAGCTTGTCTAGAAAGGAAAATTCAAGTTTGTTTGTAGAGAAGCTGATGTGGCTCTGATTCCCGACAGGGATTTCAGCGTGCCAGCTCTCAGGAATGGTGATGCTGTGAAGAGAGGAGCAGGTCTGGTTCCAGCAGAAAGCTTGGGTTGAAGAGAAGGGCACAGAGAAAGAAGACAAAAGGATTCTGTGAACTGGGGTCTTGTTTCCACAGACAGTGTAACAAGCCACACTCCATGTGATCTCATAGAGCTGCTTCAGGAGGCAGCAGTGCTTGCACTGCAGAGCTTCTGGGTAAGAGGCAAGTGGGATTTCAGCAGCCTGTGGGTACCCCCTGGCTCCTTTCCAGAAGAGAGGTCCTGAAACAAGGCCCTCATTTGCTGCTGACCATTTTGTCAATCACCATCTCTTTTACTGCTGGGCCTAGTGGAAAGCCTTAACAGTATGAAAATGTAAAAATCTCAACTGAAAGCTTTCCTGGTTTCTCCCAACCCACTCCAAGTTGTTCTGGATCTAAAATGAAATACAAGAGGAAAGTAAGCCATCTGATGGGATGACCCTTGTTCCTGTTAGGTAGAAAATGATTTTTCAGAAAATCTGGATACACATCCAGTTCATGCACTTTAGACTAATTTTTAAGCAAAACCTATCTTAGCTGAATGCTTTTAAAAATAATGGAATGGGAAGTCGGAGAGATCAAGTACCAGACATGTTGCTGGTCCTGCTACCTTTAAAACTGTTTGTCTGTCTCTTTCCCTGTAGTGTAGCATCATTAGAGTAGTGTGAATCCTGCTGGGAACATCTTTCTAATTCCTAAGCTGGCATTTCAAGGCCAGGAGAGAGGCGAGCTTTTGTCCTTCAGAGGTAAACCTGTGAAAGCTGGGTCTAGACAACTGGAAGAGAATGTGATTGTGGGGATACATGGGCTGCTTTAAAATGAATGGATTTATTACACAATTCTCTGGCTAGTCTGCACTTCCCTTTATCTAATACTGCTCTTTCTCTCTGTATATGTATGTGTGTATATATATATATATATTAGTGGGAAAATGTTTACCTTCTGTGTGCTGTTTAGAATTTCTCAAACAGAAGTACTTAAGATTAAGACCTTAATATTTAATAAGCTCTCAATTGTTAGAGAGCAGTGAGCCTGCCAGTGTGAGATTGGGCTGGCAGCTCAGTGGATTAATGGAAACACAGAGCTCGATTTAAAAGCCCTGAATGATAATCTTTAAATATGCTTAGGTATTGTGGTTGTGCAGTTTCCCTGGGGAATCATCATATTCTCTGCTTCCAAAATTTCACTGAGGACTTAACTAAAACTACAGCTCAACTTTGCCTATTGGGAAATCTACTTTCATTCCTGGGGTTCAAATTCCTTCTGTGTACATCTGTACGCCCAGTGTGATTCCTTGTGGGTTTTCACTTATATTTTTGCTGCAGGAACAGTTTTACACAAACTTGAAAAACAAAAATTGCAGAGTTGAGCAACTTTCCTATCTGAACAGAGATCTTGCTTAGGCCTTCAAACAAGCAAATGTTGCTGTTTTAAAATACTGAAGTGAAAATTACATTGATGTTTGTGATATGTGATTTCAATAAGGTAGACAGAGGAAATAGGGGTTTTTTTAACTCCTGTATGTGGAATTTTCTGGTGCTTTGGGTTCATGTAACCCATTTTAATAGTACTTAATTCTCTGATAGAGATCTGCGTAGTCCCACTGCAATGATAGGGTAGACACAATGTGATGCATTCTGGGATGTCCTCAGACAAATTGAAAGGCTTGAGAATTGTAGGAGATTGCTTTTTCTCATTTTTGTAAGAACTTGTCAGTCTGAAAGGTGTCTAGACTTAGAGTTGCTTTAGTTGTGTATACATTTCTGGAGATTATCTCAATTTCAATTTAATTTGCCATTTCATTTCATGCTATAAAGCTTTCAGGGAATCTTTAATTTCAGTGAGAGCTCACTAAATTAAAATGAAAATGAAATAAGCTTGCATCATCAGCACTGAGAGTGGCAGTGTTATCCTGAATTTCTCTTAATACTTCACCAGAGCTGCTTGTGCATGTAAGGCACCAGGGTACTCAGTTGTTCAGCACTAGATCTGACTGCGCAGCTGAACACCCTGGTGTTCTGTGTAGTTCCACTGATACTAAGAAAGTTTTTTCACTTGCAGGATGCTGTGTTCCATGTAACACTGACAGAACAGCTGTGACAGATCAGCTGTGACATGCTGAGTTCTTTTAAACCATAGAATGGTTTAGGTTGGAAAAGACCTTAAAGATTATCCAGTGCCTCACCAGCCTCACCATCAAGAATTTATTTCTTATACCCATTTCCTCCCCCACCTGAAAATCCCAACTCTCTCAGCCTTGTTCTCATAGGAGAAGAGTTCCAGCCCTCTGAGCATCTTCATGGCCTCCTCTGGACCTGCTCTGGCAGGTCCCTGTCCTTTTTATGTCAGGAGCCCCAGAGCTGGATGCAGTACTGCAGGTGGGATCTCTAACTAGAGTGGAGTAGAGAATCAACTGTCTCGACCTGCTGACCACACTGCTTTTCTGTCTGGGATACAAGAGCACATTGCCAGGTCCTGTTGAGTTTCTTGTCAACAGCATTCAAGTCCGTCTCCTGAGGGCTGCTCTCAGTCCTTTAGTTGTATTTGTGTTTGCCCAGCCTGTCAGGATTTGTGCTCATCCCGTCAGGATTTCCCTGACTCAGGTGCAGGACACTGCGCTTGGCTTTGTTGAACTTCCTGAGGTTCCCATGGGCCCATCTCTCCAGCCTGTCCAGGCCCCTCAGGATGGCATCCCTTCCCCACTGCCCATGTTGCTGATGAAGATATTGAACAGTGCTGATCCCAACAGTCCTCATGGACCCCCAAGGAACAGCACTCATCACTGGTCTCCTCTTGGACTTTGAGTGACCATCCAACTGGTTGCTTATCCACTGAGTGATCCATCCGTCAAACCAATGTCTCTCCAGTTCAGAGAAAAGGCTGTTGTGCAGGGCAGTGTCAAGCTTTGTACAAGTCCAGGTAAGATAGGTCAGTCACCCTTCCCTTATCCGCCTCTGTAACCCCATCAGAAAAGGCCACCGGATTTGTCAGGCACAATTTTCCCTTAGTGAAGCCATGTTGACTGTCCCCATAGCCTTATTTTCCATGTGCCTTAGCATACTTTCCAGGAAGATCTGCTCCATGATTTTGCTGAGCAGTGAGGTGAGACTGATGGGCCTGCAGTTCTCCAGGTATCCCACTTTTCCCTTTATAAAAATGGGGGTTATGTTCCCCCCTTTCTAGTCAGTGGGAACTTTACTGCACTGCTTTATATATCTCAAATATGATGGATAGTGGCTCAGCGATTTCATCCACCAGTTCCCTCAGGACCTGCAGATGTATCTCATCATCCTCAGCATTTTTCAGTAATGTTTAAATTATATATAAATTCAATGCCACTGCTCCCTGGATTGATCTCCTGCAAGGCTGAAGAACTGAACTTTGGAGGGTGTCTGTACCCTTTACAGCTGTTCATCATCTGAGTATTCCTGTGCTCTTCAGTAGCTCAGTGAACCTGCTGCACTTAGGAGAGGAATAGATGGGATTGCAGTCTGAAAAGAACAGGAAAGCAGCTGGAACAGGACACAGGACCTGTTCTGAACAGGCTCACCACATGTTTCATGGGATGCTGCTCTTTGTACTGTACAGTGGGGAGAACCTGTCTGCTCAGGTCTCTTGTCCATTTCTAGCCTTCTCCCCTAATCTTCATTTATGTTTTTTTCACACCTGTCATTTTTGTTTTCTCTTTTCTTCCTCACCTTTCCTTGTGAAGATATTTAGATAAATTGGAGTCCTGTGCCACCCATAACAAAGATTGCTTGCACTGGAATATTCTGGTTTGGGGAAGAACACATGCACATAGATTTTTTGAATGTACATAACTCTTGATTCCATCAGGAACAAGAGAGTGTGATTTGCAGCAAGCTTTTAATTCTGCCAGTTTTTCCTGTGATAATTCTTCTTTGAAACCTGTGACCACTTATTTCAAAGGACCTTTTGATAATGAAGATTGTTTTGTGTCAGGGTAACCAGCTGTGGTGTACAGTCAGGAATAAGAAGGTGTTTAATAGGGAAGAACTTCAATGCACGGACTTCACAGGGAGATTTAGAACTTCAGTTTTTATTAGCACCAAATATCAAGCAAGTTCCATGACAACAAGCTGTACTTCCAAGCTGGTGAGTTACTTTGTTTAGGGAAAGTGAGTTAGTAATTATATGACACATCAATTCAGTCTATGTACTCTCTTGTGTTTGCATTTGCAAATCCATAATTCCTTCAGTTGTGCACAGGTCTGAGTTCACATTTTTGTCTTTCCCCCAGAAGTAGAAGTGTTTTCAGTCATGAGGTTTCAAGGCAACTCTGCCCTTAAGAGACCATAACTTAGCTGCTCACCAGAATAGCTAAAGCACCTCTGGCGTCTAGGGGGATATATTACTGTTCCTAACATATTTGTGTGTCCAGTTCCTGCAGCTCAGCTTACAGCATGAAGAATTTACCCAAAGAGCCTGACTTGTACTTCCATACAGACTCCCTGTTCAACTAATGCCAGCATGGCTTTCAAATGAAATTAATATAGGGGGCCACTCGTGGGGAGGGAGGGAGGCTGTGTGGTGCTCTGAGATTATAAAGCTTTGGTGACTTTGACTGTGATATTGGATTACTCTGTATTGGATTACAGAGTAAGAGGTGGGGCTCCAAAAAAGCATTAGAATTAGCACCATGCAGGAGTGCTCTTTGCCTGGAGTATTTGCAAATGCTTCATTCTAACTGAGTTTGCAAACAGCTCTAACTCCCTTAAGGGAGGGAGGGAGGGGGTTTGTTCCTTGAGAAATGAGAGCCTGAAAATGAGAGAATTGAGAATTACACAAACACACTTTTATGCTTTTTTTTTTTATAGAAGTTGCCTTGGGCAGTTGGGCTGCCAGAGTACAACAAACTGTGGGGATGCATTTGCTGCCCCAGTCACCTTAAAAACATGTGGGTGCAGGTGAGCATTTCAAAACAACAACAAAGGTATCATTTCTAAGATGAGGCATTTTTCAACTGCAATTTCCTGAGTGCTCATTATTCAAGCTGGGATATAATACCAGAACCTGTTAATTGCATCTGTGGCTGACACAATAACACTGAGCAAGTTTCCAAGGTAAACTGGGTTAAAAAAAAATGGAAAAAGCATCCCTGCAGCATTAGTCTGTCTGCAGAATGCTGAACAGCCAGGGACAGCTCTGCTTGGTAACAGTGCTTGTCTAGCAATTTGCAGGCTTGCATCAAGGAACTGAGGACATTAAGAGCAACTCAGATTCAGTCACTACTTAGGACCAGGTTGCATTAATTACTCGGTCACAGTACTTACTCTCTTTTCTGTAGAGACTGTGGTCCCCTAAATCAGTATCAAACCTGAATTTTGTAAAGCCACATAATGTCTTACCATCGGACACTAAAATTTACACAATACAAACAACTGAATCCCCTCAATATCTGACAGCCTGTGACTGTGACTGACCCCATATTTCTGTGTGCAAAACAGCAGATTTAAATAGTAGAAGTGGAAGGCCTGGAGCAGTGATGGACTTAAGCTTTAGGGCCAAAGAAGGACATTTGTAGAGGAGGGAGATGATGATGTGCATCTGAATAGACTTTGAGAAACCAGTTCCTGAAATCCCTGTATTTTTCCAGTAATTTTTAGTTAATCTTCAGGGTGAATGCTTTACACTTGAAACTCTTGTCACTGTCCATATGAGATACAGACACATAAGGAATATCCATTAAGAGTTGGGAGTTTTCTGTGCAGTACTTTGCTTTCTATAGATTTTTGTTTTCCATATATTTAACTATACACAGTTATGTCTTTTGTATTGTTGCCTGTGATTTGAACTATACTCTGTAATAGCAGGGCCATGGGAATATAAGGGGAAGTTTACAGTGGATAATTATCCCATCCTTTCAAATTATTCTTTAATTGCAAGTACAGGGAAGTCTCTGTTAAGCAATTCTGTAGTAACAAAATGTTCTGCTCTGCCTAAATGATTTCTGCATAAAAGATACCAGGGACTTGTTTGAGAAATCAGTTCAACTGATCGCCAATTCTNAAAGACAACTGGGATAGCTACTGGGGGCAGGTACACTGGGCTTAGTTGTTTGAAACAATGGGATCTTGAAAATCAACTACCCAGGGTTAAGCTTTAGTGGAAAGGCAAATTAAGCTGTAAAGGTAATACTGCTGCTCTGAGCCCATACATTTCTGTAAGCCTCATTAAGTTATTGTTCCTGAAGTATAGAACCAATAGTGAGTAAATGAAATTGAAAACCAACATTTTAAAATCCATGTAAGGAGGATTCTTTTAAATGCAACATGAAGAAATTGCTACAATGCAAGACTTAAGTGTAAAGTTTCACAAAGTCAGAAAGGGATTAAATATAGATATGGTTAATGAGACCATCTAGTGGTGCACCTAATGGGATGAAGACAATTCAAGTAATGTCAACATCTCTCCTAAACTGAGGGAGCTGTAAGAAACTTCCACCAAAGGTGTGGGTTCATCCCTTACAATACTTCCTGCAACAACCTCTAAAACCTCTGGGTCTCTACTTCTCCCATTACAATTTGAACAGTACACCTGTGTTGTTCAGAATGCACAGTTTAGAGGCAATTTCACTTGCAAAGCTGTTTGACCTGAAGGGTATAAGAAATTGTACAAAAAAAGGCAGTGTTAGATGTGACTGCAGATAACATACCTTGCTAACCAGACATTGTTCTGATCTGACACAGCACAAGTTCCTAGTTGTTCCATTTAAAAACATTCTGGTGCTAATTTTTCAAGTTTCACTATGCAATTTCTGAATGTAAGCAACTACCTCAGAAAAAGAGAAGTCCTTTTATTTCAAAGTTATCAGTAACAGACAAGTTGTAAACACAAAATAATTGGGTTTGGGTTTGAGTCTTTTTTTAACACTAAACCTGACTTCACAGTAGTTTCTGAATTCGTATCCACTACCACATAATTTCAGCTCGCTCGCCCTTAAGAGGAAAGAGAGGTGTCAATTTACCTGGGAATAGGTAAGCCACTTAAATAATAATAATAAAAACAAATCTGTAAGGAAGGATAGGTCAAATCAAAGGTAATGAGAAATGACAAAGAAGTAGAACACTGTGGGGTTTTGTTAAATTGCATACGGTGCATGTGTGCACTTGCGCACACACACATCTTTGGGTCTGTACAGAATCACTGTTTAGCTTGTAGTGCAGTTGCTTGTAAAGAATACAAAAGACATTCTGTTGTAAACTTTAAAGAATATTTAATAACTTTTAAAAAATAAAATGTATATTTTTAAATTTTGTTCTTTATATGAATGCACAAAAATGTACCATTGTAATTGCAGCAACAAAATCCAGAGAGCCAAAGACACCTGCCCACTGTGACAAGAGACCAGTGACAAGGGAGGAGAATTCACAATGGAATCCAAACACGATTTCCCATGGCAAGTCCCAACCTGTTTTCTAACTGTCTAACTCAGTATCTATGCAGATCTTTCACACTTAGCAAATTCTTGCAGATAAAATAGAGTAAATAAAGAGCCTGGGTTGAAAATAAATGCCGCAATTAACTGCTGGTTTCTGTTGCTTACCTTTGGTGCCACATTTATAGCACAACACCGAAGCCAAGGGGTGAATGAAAGGCTGTGACTTTGTCCATGCTGACAAGCTCCTGTCCTACCCTGGGAAGGTGTAACAGGCAGCCCAGAGCCACGTGCACTCAGTTCTTATTAGTTTGTGAGAAGTGAGGGTTTGGGTGGATTGCCACAGCAGCCCTATTGATGATGCAAGACAGAGTATTTTTACAGCTTCTGTGCAGTT
>VZTZ01020197.1:3799-15561 GCA_013400955.1 Drymodes brunneopygia | reverse complement strand
ATATAAATAATATAAATATTCAACACTGCTGGGTTTTCTTGGAAACCTCGTGCACCTCGTGTCAGGGAAGCCTGAATTTGCTTCCTTTTCCCTTTTCTAACCCCTCTTTCCCTCTGCCAGACTTTACGAGCAGCAGGAAAAACCTACATGATCTTCTTTGTGCTGGTGATCTTCGTGGGCTCCTTCTACCTGGTCAACCTGATCCTGGCCGTGGTGGCCATGGCCTACGAGGAGCAGAACCAGGCCACGCTGGAGGAGGCCGAGCAGAAGGAGGCAGAGTTCAAAGCCATGCTGGAACAGCTGAAAAAGCAACAGGAGGAGGCACAGGTGAGGAAAAAAAAAAGAAATTCCTCCCCGTAAGGTGAAGGCCAGGTTGCCCAGAGAAGCTGATTTTGCCACCTGCACAAGTAGACCATAAAAATTTTAACAAATTCTGGCTGAAAATTTCTTCCATGGAGAGAAAAATCATCCCCAGTAAGCCCCAAAGTCTTTCACTGAGCTGCATTAAACCAAACTCTTCCTTAAAGCAGAAAACGGAGCGTTAATCCTGGAAAAATTTAATTTTGAATTTTTTATTTGTTTATTTATTTTTCCCTCCTCTTTTCCTGCACCCTCAGGCTGCTGCCATGGTCACCTCGGCCGGGACGGTGTCTGAGGATGCTGTGGAGGATGATGGAGGGGTGAGGATGTCCAGGAGCTCCTCGGAGATCTCCAAGCTCAGCTCCAAGAGCGCCAAGGAGCGCCGGAACCGCAGGAAGAAGCGCAAGGACAAGGAGCTGTCGGAAGGGGATGAGAAGTGTGACAATGAGAAGGTGTTCAAGTCGGAGTCTGAGGATGGCATGAGGAGGAAAGCCTTCAGGCTGCCGGATAACAGGCTGGGAAGGAAGTTTTCCATCATGAACCAGGTAGTTTTTCTGTTCCTTCTCTGATGCTTGTGGTTGGTTGAGGTCAGGGTGATTTTCTGCTTTAGGTTGCTGTTGGTACCTCAAGGGATCTGCCCGCTGTCCCAAACTGTGGTGGGTCAGGAGAACACTTAGGGATCAAATTTATCATTCTCATATCACTTTACCTGTTGGGAATTGTTCCTGAGGGATCCAACCAGGAAACTCCTCCCCTGAGGCAGCTCAGCATCATTTAGGGTCCCTCCCAACCCAAACCATTCTGTGACTGTACAAAACCACCCCTGGAGCAACCTGGGGTAGAGGTTCCACCCCAAATGGCAGAGGGTAAAACTGGACAATCTTCAAAGTCCCTCCCAAACCCAACCCAACCCAACCCAACCATTCCACAACTCTACAAAACCGCCCCACCACCCCAGCAGCTCCTCGTGCCCACCCTCCTCAATCTGCCCTTCCCCTTTCTCCCCCCAGTCCCTCCTCAGCATCCCGGGCTCCCCGTTCCTCTCGCGCCACAACAGCAAGAGCAGCATCTTCAGCTACAAGGGGCGCTTCCGCGACCCGGGCTCGGAGAACGAGTTCGCCGACGACGAGCACAGCACGGTGGAGGAGAGCGAGGGCAGGAGGGACTCGCTCTTCATCCCCATCCGCGGCCGCGACCGGCGCAGCAGCTACAGCGGCTACAGCGGCTACAGCCAGGGCAGCCGCTCCTCGCGCATCTTCCCCACCCTGCGCCGCAGCATCAAGAGGAACAGCACCGTGGACTGCAACGGCGTCGTGTCCCTCATCGGGGGGCCCCCCTCCAGCATGCCCGGCGGCCGCATCCTGCCCGAGGTACGGTTGGGAGCGTGGGAAGTGAGGGGAGTTAATCCACAGATCCGCGCAAAAAGGAGGTGGAGGAATCTTGTGGCTTTATTCGAGCCCGTGGGGCGTTTCTCTCAAGTTTTTGGAGGATGCAGCCTGCTTTTATCCTGATTTTCCTCTCTCTTTCCCTGTTGGGTGAGGTGTTTGAGAGGTGCAGACTTCCCGAAACGCCCGATACCTAAGACCCCCTTCTAATGTATAATCCCCTCCCAAAGGAAGGGAATCCTCCTTCTCTTGTGCCACTGGGTGGAATTCCTTATGGAATTCATGGTTCTTCCCGTTGTTTCTTTCATCTCTCAGTATCCAGTTTTATTTATCAGCAGACCCACAGTTTGTAAAGACAAATCTCCCTCATTCCATTCATCCATCGTGGAATCCTCTCCATTGTTTCTTTTCTCTCTCTCTCAGTGCTGGTTTTATCTACCAGCAAGACCCATGGTTTGTTTGTAAAGACAGATCCCTCCTTCCTTTCAGAAGAGACTTTCAGGAATCACAGTATCCCAGAATCACAGAAACCCAGAATCTCAGAATCTCAGAATCCCAGGATGACTGGGTTGGAAGAGACCTCCAAGCTCCTCAAGTCCAACCCCTGCCCCAACCCCTCCCCCAAACCACGGCACCGAGTGCCACCTCCAATCTTTCCTCAAACCCACCCAGGGACAGTGACTCCAGCACCTCCCCGGGCAGACAATTCCGGGATTTTCCCACTCTTTCCATAAAAACCTTTCTCCTGACATCCAACCTAAATTTCCCCTGGTGCAGGTCGCTGCTGAGCACGGTGTGAGGAGGTCCCAGAGAAGGCCTCCTCCTCTTCATCATCGTCATCATCATCATCATCATCACCATCCATCCTCCTCCTCCTCCTCCTTCTTCCCAAGCAGAGCAGGATGGGTCCGTCTGTCTGACCGATGCTGTCCATGCTGATCAACACCCCAAGCTTTCCCTCCTTCCCAAATTTAACAGCTCACCTCCTTCCCCTCCAGCTTGCTGGGAATAAAAAATAAAAAAAGGCTTGGAATCGAGCCCTTAATTAAAGGACTATTAATAGTAGGAGCCTTGGTGTGTGTTGGGGTGGTTCATACTGAGCTATTTAAAGCACGGGAATGGGAAAACCAACCCGATTTTTAAAGGTGGTTGTGGATATTCTCCACAATAAGAGAAAATACTTTGGGGATTAAAGGGAAATACAGTCTGTAATTTTTCTAAGGCTGCAGAGCACTGGTCCAGCAGAAGAAAGGGCTTGAGTTTTGGTTTGACCGCTCAGATGTTGCAGGAAGGTGGGAGGGATGTACAGAATATAGAAAATACAGAATATGGAAATATTTCTGGGCTGAGAAACGGGGAAGACTTGAGTCTGTATTAATAATAACCTGAATTTTTTCAGGGAACAACTGAAATCGAAATCAGGAAGAAGCCTGGGGGGTCCCTCTTGGTCTCCATGGATCAGGTGAACGCGTCCTACGGAAGGAAGGATCGGACCAACAGCGTCATGACCGGGCTGACCAACACCCTTGTGGAGGGTAGGAGTGTCTGGGGACTGGTGGGGCTCCAGGGAGAGCTCAGAGCCCCTTCCAGGGCCTAAAGGGGCTCCAGGAGAGCTGGAGAGGGACTGGGGACAAGGGATGGAGGGACAGGACAAGAGGGATGGCTTCCCACTGCCAGAGGGCAGGGATGGATGGGATATTGGGATATAGGGATATTGGGGTATTGGGATACTGGGATATTGGGATTTGGGGATGTTTGGATTTTGAGATATTGGGATATTGGGAAGGAATTCTTCCCTGTGAGGGTGAGTGGGGTTACCCAGAGAAGTTACCCCATTCCTGGAAGTGTCCAGGGTCAGGTTGGGCAAGGCTTGGAGCAGCCTTGAATGGAATTCAGCTCCCCCCTTGCTTTACAGCAGTAAATATTTGTGCTGGGTTCTGCCTAAATCTGCTTCTTTCGATTCTTCACTAATAAACAAACAAACAAACAAATAAATAAATAAATATTAGCTTTATTTCACTTGGTTTTGCACGGAGATGGAGGTGAAGGCAACAAGGAGTTGTAACTTCAGGATAAAGGGAAGGCAGTGTGGGGATGAGGGGAGTGAGGCAGTGTCAGGCAGGGCTGTTGTGTCACCTCCCCAGCACTGGAGGGACCTTCCCTGGCTGCAGGAGAGGAGGATTGCAGAGCTGCAGGGTGGCAGCTGCCAGGAGAGAACAGCTGGATGTCACCCTGCTTTTTGCAGTGCTCCATGTTTTTACTTCTGTAGGAGAAGTTCTCATGCATTTTCTATAAACACAGTCCTTGTTTTCCTAACTGGCCAAGATTGTTTTGAACTTTTAGATTGTTTTTCATTCCTTTCCCCTAAGGTGGAGAAAAATGATAGACTATGTCTTTACCCTGTTAAATTTTAAAGGTAGTAACCTCATTAACCAATCCACAATTGTCTTAAAAAAAATATAAATATAAAAAAAATTTTAAAAGCAGGCCCTGTTTAGTGGTCCTGCCTGGTAGTCCTAAATACTACTCTAAAATCTGCGTGTTTCTTTCGTGTCCGGCAGTGCAACACTGGATGGTGTTGGAATTCTGCAATGGGCAGCACACTTGGGAAGTGAGAATTCCCACCGTGTCACTCAGGAGCCAGCAGGGATTGATGAACAGCAGCCACGTGGTGGTTGATGATCTCCAGTTCCTGCAATAAAATTGTGGGAAAACTAAATATACTTGAGCAGCAGAGCAGGGCTTCGCTGCCGCTCCCCTCCCGCGCCGACGCCCACGGGCTCCAGCGCCAGGGGCCTCTTTTTAACTTCACAAATTCCAAGGCAACTCAACACTAAGCAACCAGAGAGCCAATGGGAAGGAGAGCAGGGTGGTCCTTTCCCTGCCCATAAAAAATGAAAGGTGAAGGGTGCACAGCTGCAGAGCCTGGCTGGAGCCAGCGAGCCAACAAATGGGGGCGACTCCGAATTTGTTTGCTTGTTTTTTTTCACCTAAGCACTTGAGATAAGCCCAAAAAATGGACACAGGGTTGTGTTTGATTTCTGTAAGTGGATGTAGTTAGGCTCAATCAGGTTATTGCTGCTGAGGATCCTTCGCAGCATTATGTCATCTCTTTCCTCTTTTAGACTGAACGTGTCTGCATTCAGCTCAGAATTCATCTCAGTTATTTAAAAACTGCCACCAGAGGCGGTTGGGATTCTGTAACTTGGATTTTTTTAACCGTTTTACCTTGATCAGTTCCGAGTTAAATACAGCCCTTCTTTTGGAATAATTGGCATTGAATCATCCTGGTGGGGCTGAAGCACACAGGTGACCTGGTGCAGGTGTCGTGTGGATGTTGTGTAGGGACAAAGGAGAAGTCACAAAGCTCAGTAAAATCATAAAATCCCAGAATCCAGGAATCCTTGAGGTTGGAAAAGAGCTCCAAGGTCGTTTGGGTCCAACCTGTGACCAATCCCCAAGATGTCCCCCAGATCAGAGCACTCAGTGCCACATCCAGTCCTTCCCTGGACACCCCCAGGGATGGGGACTCCAAACCTCCCCTTCCAAAACCTGACCACCCTCTCCCTGAGGAATTCCTTCCTGATGTCCAACCTGTCCCCAAACTTGCCTCAGCTCTTCTCTGGTGTCACCCCCACGGCCGTTTTCACAAAGTTCACAGTTTTGTAGTTGTTCATCCTCAGAGGTGAAGCCTTGAACTCTGCTTTGTTTTTTTTGCAGAGCTGGAGGAGTCCCAGAGGAAGTGTCCCCCTTGCTGGTACAAATTTGCCAACACGTTCCTGATCTGGGAGTGCCACCCATACTGGATGAAGCTGAAGGAGATCGTGAACCTGATTGTGATGGATCCTTTTGTTGACCTGGCCATCACCATCTGCATCGTGCTGAACACGCTCTTCATGGCCATGGAGCACCACCCCATGACCCCCGAGTTCGAGCACGTGCTCTCCGTGGGAAACCTGGTAAGGGAGCAGTGCTCAACATCCCCTGTGCATCCTGCTGGGGTGCCTGGGTTATTGGTGTGGGCTTAGAATAATCAAATTTCTTGTTAAGACTTAGCCTGAAGATCAGGAAATAAGCCAAAAAAATGACTCTCTGCCCGTTCTTTGTCTGTCTCTCCTCCCCGCTCCAGGTTTTCACCGGGATTTTCACAGCGGAAATGTTCCTGAAGCTCATTGCCATGGATCCATACTATTACTTTCAGGAAGGCTGGAACATCTTTGATGGGTTCATTGTCTCCCTCAGTTTGATGGAGCTGAGTCTGGCAGATGTGGAAGGGCTTTCCGTGCTGCGATCTTTCCGATTGGTATTCCATCTTCCAGCTCTTTTTTCAGTGTTGTTACCATGGAGCTGCTGCAAAGCTTAAATCATAGAATGGTGGGATGTCCTGAGCTGGAAGGGACCCATGAGGAGCATCCAGTCCAGCTCAGGCACCTCAAAATCCCACCCTGTGGCCTGGGAGTGTTGTCCAAATGTCCTTTGATCTCTGGCAGCCTTGGGGCTGTGCCCATTCCCTGTGGCAGTGCCCAGCCAGGGGTAAAACCTTTCCCCAAAATCCAACCCATCCCTTCCCTGACAGTTCCAGCTGTTCCCCTCCCATCAGGAATTTTTCCCATTTGCACAGGACACTTTTTTCTGGTTTTGGGGAGGATGGAGAGCGAGTGGTGCCATTTTTTGTGGTCTCTTCTCTCTTTGTGGCTGCTCTTTACAAGACCTGAGTTGCATTTGGGTGACTTTTCCTTTGGGAAGGGAATCAGCGTGTGGGGAGTAATTAAGTACAAAATACACAAACGCAAATTTCCAGAAATGTTAAGAATTCTCTGCTCCCTGTGACCTCAGCAGCAGAAACATGGACTTATCTTTATGTAAAATACAAGACAGTTGTTGTTTAGGAAGTTCTTCCTGATTTTCCTCTTTAAGATTCGTCTGTTTTGTTTCCTTTTTTGTTCTGTAGCTGAGAGTCTTCAAACTGGCCAAGTCCTGGCCCACTCTGAACATGCTGATAAAAATCATTGGCAACTCAGTGGGCGCCTTGGGGAACTTGACCTTGGTGCTGGCCATCATCGTGTTCATCTTCGCCGTGGTGGGGATGCAGCTCTTCGGCAAAAACTACAAGGAGTGTGTCTGCAAGATCAATCCGGAGTGTGAGCTACCCCGCTGGCACATGCACGATTTCTTCCACTCCTTCCTTATTGTCTTCCGTGTGTTGTGTGGGGAGTGGATTGAGACCATGTGGGATTGTATGGAAGTGGCGGGACAGGCCATGTGCTTGATTGTCTTCATGATGGTCATGGTCATCGGAAATTTAGTGGTCAGTAAATGGTTACTGTCAATGGGCTTTTCTTGCTTGCCTCTGGGTGTGTGTGGGGGTCGGACTCGGGGTGACTCCCCCGGGGGTGAGGGAGTGAATGGTTTCTGAGGCTGGTCCTGCTCTTGGCCTTTGGCCTGCCAAAAATCCCACAGATTTTGGCAGCACAACGTCAGAGATGTTCTTTGCTTGATGACGACCTTCAACAGCTGCCCGTAATTAAATAATTTTACAATAAAAACTGAAGGCATAAAACCCTCTCAATCAAAAGGGCCAGACCAACACCTGACCTGAGGGGTAAAAAAACCCTAAATCTAGCATTTTAATTGCCAGGAAATTAAATAATTTGGTGAGCCAGGGGAAGATCCTGAAGCGTTAGAACGAGGATGGAAGTTTCCTCCAAATCCTGCCCACTGGCTCAGTCATGAGGTGCTGCTGTGTGTGCAGGAATGGGCTGTGAGGCTGCACGGGGCCTGTTGAGTGGGAGGCTGGACTAGATCATGGTGGCTCCTTCTGGCCTTAAATCCCGTGCAGAAAAGCCTGGGCAAGGAAAATGTGAGCGAGAACGAAGTCACGCGAGCGGTCGCGATTCTTCAAAGTTGTCGTGAGCCCTCTCTGAGAGAGGTCCTGTCTTGGCAAAAAATTTTGGTGAAATAAGTCTTGGGGGATGGTTCACTGAATGTGGGCAAGGAAATAGAGCTGGGATTTTCCCAAGCCAAGGTTTTCCCCATTTTCTTTGAGGCAGAGGTGGGACTAAATCAGTAAGGCCGAGTTTAAATCCCATGGGGATTAAATCCCTCCCTGATATCTGCAAGGGGCTCGATTTAGAGACCCCTGTACCTGTGCTGGACCCCTGGGACTCCTCAGAACCAGGTGCTGCACCAGGGTCCCTGCTCAGGGAGCTTCTTGCAGCATCAGGGTCTTGTACCTTGAGCTTTGGGAACCTGGATGAGTCTGTGGGACACCAAAATGATTTTCAGTGGTGTTTGGAGACAGCTCTGCACCATCAGGCTCTCATACCTTGAGCTTGGGGCACCTGGATGAGTCTGTGGGACACCAAAACTGATTTTCAGTGGTTGGAGGCAGCTCTGCACCATCAGGCTCTCATACCTTGAGCTTGGGGCACCTGGATGAGTCTGTGGGACACCAAAACTGATTTTCAGTGGTTGGAGGCAGCTCTGCACCATCAGGGTCTCGTACCTTGAGCTTGGGGCACCTGGATGAGTCTGTGGGATTCCAAGGCTGATGTTTGGAGCCAGCTCTGCCCCACCAGCAGGGCTCAGGTGCCGAGCACTCCCATCCAGCTTTGGGAACAGCCCATCCCGGTGTGCCAGCCCAGCATCACCCCTTCCCTTCCAGGTGCTGAACCTGTTCCTGGCCTTGCTGCTGAGCTCCTTCAGCGCCGACAACCTGGCGGCCACGGACGACGACGGCGAGATGAACAACCTGCAGATCTCGGTGATCCGCATCAAGAAGGGCATTGCCTGGACCAAGGCCAAGGTCCGGGAGTTCATGCAGGCCCACTTCAAGCAGAGAGAGGCCGACGAGGTGAAGCCCTTGGACGAGCTGTACGACAAGAAGGTGAACTGCATCGCCAACCACACCGGCGCCGACATCAACAGGGACATCGACTACCAGAAGAACGGCAACGGCACCACCAGCGGCATCGGCAGCAGCGTGGAGAAATACATCATCGACGAGGACCACATGTCCTTCATCAACAACCCCAACCTGACCGTGCGCGTGCCCATCGCCGTGGGAGAGTCCGACTTCGAGAACCTCAACACGGAGGATTTCAGCAGCGACACCGACCCCGACGGCAGCAAGGAGGTGGGGCTGCAGGGATGGAAAATCGGGGGGAAATGAGGGCAGGTGAAGCTGCTCAGTGAGGTTTTTTGGGGTTAGGAAGGGGATGTCACCTGTCAGCAGGTGTTGGAGTTGAAGGGTGGACACCTTCTGCTGGGCTTTGCTGGCTTTATTTTGCCTTATGAGTCAGGATTTTTGGGAAAACTTGTATCAATTAGTAAGTAAACACAACTATGGTGTTGTGGTCGGAATTTGGGGGTAAAACAGGAAAGGGAAATTTGAGGAGTTTCTTTTATTCCTCCTCTCGAAAACATGAGTGCAAGTAAAGCTGCACAGTGAGATTTTTTGGGGTTTGGGGGGTTAGGAAGGNGGGAAATGAGGGCAGGTGAAGCTGCTCAGTGAGGTTTTTGGGGGTTAGGAAGGGGATGTCACCTGTCAGCAGGTGTTGGAGTTGAAGGGTGGACACCTTCAGCTGGGCTTTGCTGGCTTTATTTCACCTCAGGACTTTAGGGAAAACTTGTATCAATTCGTAAGTAAACTCTTTGCATCTAAAAATATATATAATGCAAATAATGCAAAAAAATATATAAATATGCATAATACAAATAATGTAAAATATAGATCTAAAAATAATAAATATAATACAAATAATGTAAAAAAACATAAATCTATATAATACAAATAATGTAAAATATAGATCTAAAAATAATAAATATAATACAAATAATGTAAAAAAACATAAATCTATATAATACAAATAATGTAAAATATAGATCTAAAAATAATAAATATAATACAAATAATGTAAAAAAACATAAATCTATATAATACAAATAATGTAAAATATAGATCTAAAAATAATAAATATAATACAAATAATGTAAAAAAACATAAATCTATATAATACAAATAATGTAAAATATAGATCTAAAAATAATAAATATAATACAAATAATGTAAAAAAACATAAATCTATATAATACAAATAATGTAAAATATATAGATAAAGTATATATAATACAGTTAATGTTGGGAGCTGGTTTTTGATGGGATTGGGGTTTTGTTCTGCAGAAACTGGATGAGACCAGCTCCTCTGAGGGCAGCACCATCGACATCAAGCCTGAAGTGGAAGAAGTCCCCGTGGAGGCACCTGAGGAGTACCTGGACCCCGATGCCTGCTTCACTGAAGGTGAGGAGGAAGTGAAGGAGGAGGTTTTTGGGGTGTCTGTTCCACAGAAGGTGAGGAGGGAGAGGTTTTTGGGGTCGATCATAGAATTGTGCAATATTTTGTGTTGGAAGGGACCTCAAAGCTCATCCCAAATTCCTTCCTCTACCCCAGGTAGCTCCAAGCCCCGTCCAACCTGGCCTTGGACACTTCCAGGAATGGGGCAGCCCCAACTTCTCTGGGACCCATGCCAGGGCCCCAACACCCTCACAAAATTCCTAAATGTCTGAGGAATTATCAGTGACCTGTAGCAGAACAAGACGATTNTGGAGTTGAAGGGTGGACACCTTCAGCTGGGCTTTGCTGGCTTTATTTCACCTCAGGACTTTAGGGAAAACTTGTATCAATTCGTAAGTAAACTCTTTGCATCTAAAAATATATATAATGCAAATAATGCAAAAAAATATATAAATATGCNTTTTTTTTGGTTTTTAAGGATTTTTCCTTCCCTGTAACGGCCTCGATCCCTTCCCAGCGCTGAATTCCCATGGAAAGGATGCTTTGAAAATGGTTCAAGGTTATTTTATTAGCAAGGTTTCCATTTCTCTCCTCAAGAGCCTGGACCTGACCGAGTGGAAGGAGCTGCTCTGTCCCCAAATTGGCGTTAGTTCAACCGCGAACCGAATTTAGCGCAAACCGAAACGATCCCCAAAAAATCCAAAAAAAATCCCCAAAAAACGTGGAATTTTTGACTCTGTCGCCCTGGTTTTTGCAGTGTTCTATGTTTTTACTTCTGTAGTAGAATTTCTCATACATTTTCTGTAAAAGTAGTCCTTGTTTGTGTAAAAGAGGGAGGAGGGGTGCTCCAAGAAGTTTGTTCTAATGTTTCTTCGTTTTTTCTTCTTTGTCTTAAGTTCATTAATAAACTTTCTTTATATTCCCTAAAATTTGAGCCTACTTTACCTACTCCTAATCCTCATCTCACAGCAAACATCAGGTAAATTTTAGTAAATCTGCTGGCATTTAGCCAGACACTTAAATTGACAGACTAAAACCACTACACTGGCCTAGATTGTTTTGAACTTCTGGATTGTTTTTCATTCCTTTCTCCTAAGGCAGAGAAAAATGATAAACTGTGTCATCATCCTGTGAAACTGTAGAGGTGGTAACCTCATTAACAAAT
The DNA here is from genome assembly GCA_013400955.1 of Drymodes brunneopygia. Lineage (NCBI taxonomy): Eukaryota > Metazoa > Chordata > Aves > Passeriformes > Petroicidae > Drymodes > Drymodes brunneopygia. The sequence continues at coordinate 4,357 of VZTZ01020197.1, read as the reverse complement.
CTTGAAAAAGATACAAAAATAAAAAAATTAAACAAAAAGCAACCCCCCTTTTCTAGTCCTACCTAGTACAGTCCTAACCTACCGCTAAAAAAATCCGCGCGTTTCTTTCGTGTCCAACAACCCTCAAAAAGTTTGAAATTGGTGATGTCCAAAACTTCTCCTGGATGATGAGAATTTTTGGGTGTTTTTGAGCCAAAATGCTGAGTGCAGGGGTGTCCCCTGTCCCTGCTGCAGGCTGCATGCAGCGCTGCAAGTGCTGCCAGGTGAACATCGAGGAGGGGCTGGGGAAGTCGTGGTGGACGCTGAGGAAAACGTGTTTCCTGATCGTGGAGCACAACTGGTTCGAGACCTTCATCATCTTCATGATCCTGCTCAGCAGCGGGGCCCTGGTCAGTGAAATCTGTGTGTCTGTGGTCTCGGGGAGTTCTGGTTGTGGGCAGGAAATTTTGGGGGAAAAAAGGGATTTTTGTTAAATGATTGATTTATGTATTTTATGTATTTATTTATTTATTTATTTAGCTCATCTATAACTCTATATTTAACTCATCTCAGTATCAT
>VZTZ01020196.1:64325-75453 GCA_013400955.1 Drymodes brunneopygia | reverse complement strand
AGGGCAGGGCTGTGAGGGGATGGGACAGAGCTGGCGGAGGGCAGGGCTGTGAGGGGCAGGGACAAGGCTGGTGGTGGAGGGCAGGGCTGTGAGGGGAAGGGACAGAGCTGGCCGAGGGCAGGGCTGTGAGGAGCCGTCCCCACGGAGCCGGGCTGGCACTGCAGCCTCTCTCACCTCCTGGTGCCCACGCGGGGGTTCTGGGGAATGTCGATGGTGTTGAGCACCGAGTCGTGCTTCACGGCCAGCCCCAGGTCGGCGATGGCGCACGTCTCGTTCCTCTTCACCAGGATGTTCTTGGATTTCAGGTCGCGGTGCGCGATCGCCGGCTTCCCTGCTCACAGCAAGAGAAACCGCCCCCAATTGTGACAGCGACAGCGTGGGTTTTAATGCAGTGAGCAAGGATGTAAAAACAGTTCTGTTCACTTGTGTTACTATGCCCTATAGAAATACTGACGCCTATTTTGAACCAAGTAAAGCTCTGCTAAATGATGGCAACTTCAAAAGAAAACTCCAAGGGCATTTTTGTTTCAATATCTGTATTTCAGGAATAAAACACCCCCCAAAGGAAGGTCACCCTCCAAATTAATTTAGAAAATTACAGAATCACTCTTGGATTGGGTTGGAAAAGCCCTCTAAGACCACCGAGTCTCACCATTCCTCAGCACTGACAGGGCCACCCCTAACCCATGTCCCCAGATGCCACAACCACACAGCTTCTAAGTCCCTCAAGGGGTGGTGACCCCACCACTGCCCTGGGCAACCTGTGCCAGGGCTGGACAAACCTGTCCATGAAAAAATTGTCCTTCATTAGCACTCACTCCACTCCAGCAGATCTGCTCCAATGGGCTTCTCTTTAAAGGCATGGATAAAGTGCAGACAGTGGAAGTGGGAAGGACACGACCCTGTCCCCTGTCTGTTCTGCACCACTCACACTCACACTGTTCCCCCTGGTGTTAACAGTTTGGAAAACACCTCAGGATACCACGTCACCCATAAAGGTTTTTGAGAACATCAGAGCTCCTTAAAACACTTGAAGGAAAAGTGGGAAGTGGGGGGGAAGCACTTGCCTTGCGTGCCAACGATCTCCATGTGGAGGTGGGCCAGGCCACTGGCCACTGACAGCGCCAGCCTGACCATGCCCTCCACGGTCACCGTGCCTCTGTTCAGGTAGTCAAACAGGGAGCCCTGCTCGTGGTACTCGGAGACGAGCCAGAGCTGAGTCCACGTCCCGTTATCTACCCGGAGGAAGCAAGATTATTAAAAGCATTAGCTAGGGACAGCCTTCCCCTTTCTGGGGAATGCAAGCAAGCAAGGACGCCAGCTGTGCCACCGGGAGGGGGCTCAGGGCAGCCACAAGGTCGTGTTTCAGTGGGGGCAGTGAAAGCTGCTCTGAGACACTCAGGATTCAGTGGGTGCCCTGAATTTGGGCTGGGGAGCGCTCCCAGGCCATTGAGCCCAACCATTGCCCCAGCACTGCCAGGGCCACCACACAGAGTCAGGGAATTATTTGGGCTGCAGGGCTCTCCCCGAGGCCGGAGCTGCGCACACCTCACCCCTCACTCACCCTTGTTGTCAGCAGCAATGAAGCCCAGGATGTTCTCGTGCCTCAGCATGACCGTCTGGTAAATCTCTGCCTCGCGGAACCAGGAGCGCTCGTCTCTGGAGGAGAAGATTTTCACAGCCACGTCCTCCCCGCACCACTTCCCACGCCAGACCTCGCCGAATCGCCCTTTGCCCACGATCTCCTGCAGGACAATGGTCCTGGCGATGGTTCTCTGCACCAGCAGAGGCAGACCTGGCCAAAAGGAGAGACAGGGACCTCGAAATAGCTCAGCTTCGAACCCCAGCACTGACCTTCCCCACTGAGCTGCACCCACAGCCTCGCTTTCCAAGACTACCAAGGGAAAATCCTCTCCCAGCCAACAGCTCCTCAAATCAGACTTCTTTATGTTACTTCCCAGTGTCTGTACATATAAAAAAATTTTTAAAACTCCAGTAAAAATTTTGAAATTTGGCCTGAACTATTCAATTTGGTTTGATACAGACTGCAGCTGTCCTGCAGTCAATTAGTTGCTCTGCTCTGGATGAAGTTTTTGAAAACCAGAATAAATTATTACACCAGCTCCAGTGTGCTTTGCCAGCCACAAATTCTGCCTGGTTTGATTTGATTCTGTGTTTGCTGGGGACTTAAAACAAGGAATTATTAAATTTTTTTCCTTTTTAAAATAACTTCAACCTTGATTTTGGCTGAAATCAGAACAAATCACCCTGGTGCAAGGGGCTCTGGCTCTGCTCAAGTCCAGCCCTGCTCCTGGCCCAGGGATGGCTGGGAACAGTTAAAAACTTCAGCATAAATAAAGCCAAAGTCTGCTCATTAGAGCTGTGAAACAACATTAGGGAAGAACAACAACTTAATCCTCAGAGTTATGCAGCTCATGGAAATAAATGAGGCACCATTTGTACTTTTTACACTTATAAATAACAGGAAGCATAGTTTACATACTTTTCAATAAAAGTTCTAGTTAGGGAAAGTTGGGCTATACATCCCAGACATGCCGCTGGCCAAATGAGCTGGAATTCATGAATTCTCACCTCATTTTTAGGTTTCTTTGGTTTAACAAGTTCTCAGTAGCAATGGAGGCATCACGGCAGGCAAGATATCAGAAATGGAAAAAAATGTTTAAAAGATAGATGCTCTGCTCTATCAAACAAGAGTTTGGAGGAACATTATTCTGCTGTGAAACACAAAAAATTCCAGAAGCAGCATCCTGACCCACTCAGGTGAGTTTGGCACCTTTCGTTATCAGCCATGTCAGCAGCACTGGGTTACACACTCGATTCTGATTTCTGGGTTCCCTTTTTTAACTCCTCCATTCCAAGAAGGAGCTGAATTTTTGCGGTGTGACAGAAGAAGAGCACCCAGAGCCGCGCTGTGACAGTGACAGGTGGCCCCGTGCAGCAGCACAAACCCGCGGTGCTGGGGCAGGGCCCCCACGTACCGGAGCCGGAGCCCGAGGTCGTCATGTCGTAGATGAGATCCTTGAGCGTCTTCCCGGAGCCCACCAGGCTGCCCTCGCACAGCGGCTCCTCCACGTTGGCTGCCCGGGCCCCGCGGCGGGCACAGCCCCGAGCCGCACAGGCCACCAGCCCCGCCAGCAGCACCGCGCTCAGCGGCACCGCCACCGTCACCGCCAGCACCGCCGGGCGCGGCCCCGCGCTGCCCGCGGCCTCCGAGCCTGCTGGGAGACACAGCGACAGCGGGGTTGGGACAGGGAGGAGCTGAGGGGGCAGAGCAATGGCACGGTGACAGTCACAGAGTCACACAGTGACAGGAACACCGGGCTGGAAGGGAGCTTTGAGATCGCTGAGTCCAACCCCTGCCCCAACCCCTCCACTAAACCACGGCACCGAGTGCCACGGCCAATCTTTTCTTAAACACATCCAGGGATGGTGACTCCACCACCTCCCCAGGCAGACAACTCCAGTATTTCACCACTCTTTCAGTAAAAAAACTTTTTCCTAATATCCAGCCTGAACTTCCCTTGGTGCAGCTTGAGGCTGTGTCCTCTCCTTCTGTCAGTCACTGCCTGGAGAAAGAGGCCAACCCCACCTGGCTACAGGCACCCCTCAGGGAGGTGTGGAGGGTGATGAGGGCACCTCTGAGTCTCCTTTCCTCCACTGGATGCTTTCCCACCACTGTCCTGGGCAGGAGGCAGAGCAGAGCACGTTTCTGTGAGTGGCACACACCCTTCGTGCAGGGCTCAGGTCAGCATTCCGATCAGCACGCAGGGAGCTCTGTATCAACCAGCTCTGGGAAGACACTGCTGAGGGATTCACTTGCACATGAGCACACACACAATTCCCTTAGTGTCCCCGAAATTTTAAATAAGTTTAAAAAAAAAAATCGTCCAGCAATTTCCCCCCAGATAAAACTAAACCAGAAATATGACCCGCAAAAAAAACCCCCTCAGCACTCAGAGCCATGAATACAAACGAGGCCTCAGGGCTGCAGAAGATGCAAGAATCACAAACTCCACCCCATGCAAGGTCACTCCTTTCCTTCAGGGAAGAGCTGGGCCACATGCACACCATAACCTGGAGTCTGAGAGTGACCAAAGTGCCATGGGGTCTCCAAAGCAGCAGCCAACAGCCTCAGCACCCACTGCTGCCTTCCTCCAGCCAGTACTGCGTGTCTGTTCTCCAGCACAGCTCCAACCCTCCTGAGCACAAAGATGGGGAATTTTGTTCACAGGCTTTTCCTTTAATGACTTCAAGAGGCTGCTCCAGGAGGTTTGTATGAAGATTTATGAGCAGGATTCCTCCTTGGAACCGCTGCTTGTTAACTGCCATGCCAGGATCTCCCAAACATTGTTTGTTCTGTTTCCACAGGGCTGAGGTTTCCCTGCCCCAGGGATGGAGTGCAGTGTGGAGAGATCCCTGTCCCAGGGATGGAGTGCATTAAGGAGAGATCCCTGTCCCAGGGATGGAGTGCATTAAGGAGAGATCCCTGTCCCAGGGATGGAGTGCATTAAGGAGAGATCCCTGTCTCAGGATGGAGTGCAGGATGGAGAGATCCCTGTCCCAGGGATGGAGTGCAGGATGGAGAGATCCCTGTCCCAGGGATGGAGTGCAGGATGGAGAGATCCCTGTCCCAGGGATGGAGTGCAGGATGGAGAGATCCCTGTCCCAGGGATGGAGTGCAGGATGGAGAGATCCCTGTCCCAGGGATGGAGTGCAGGATGGAGAGATCCCTGTCCCAGGGATGGAGTGCAGGATGGAGAGATCCCTGTCCCAGGGATGGAGTGCAGGATGGAGAGATCCCTGTCCCAGGGATGGAGTGCAGGATGGAGAGATCCCTGTCCCAGGGATGGAGTGCAGGATGGAGAGATCCCTGTCCCAGGGATGGAGTGCAGGATGGAGAGATCCCTGTCCCAGGGATGGAGTGCAGGATGGAGAGATCCCTGTCCCAGGGATGGAGTGCAGGATGGAGAGATCCCTGTCCCAGGGATGGAGTGCAGGATGGAGAGATCCCTGTCCCAGGGATGGAGTGCAGGATGGAGAGATCCCTGTCCCAGGGATGGAGTGCAGGATGGAGAGATCCCTGTCCCAGGGATGGAGTGCAGGATGGAGAGATCCCTGTCCCAGGATGGAGTGCAGTGTGGAGAGATCCCTGTCCCAGGAGCTCCAGTGCCTCACCGAGCCAGCCCTGCCTCCCCAGGCCGTGCAGGGGACAGCGCCCAGGGCAGCAGGGCTGGCTCTGTGCTGGCCGGGGGGACAGCTCACAGCAGGTACAGAGTGCAGGGCATGAGCTGTCCCTGGCTGCTCAGCACCTCCCCTGTGCCATCCAAAGCAGCGTCCTCCCTGCAGGGCTGGCAGGCTCATTCCGGGCAGGAATGGGGCTCATTCCGGGCAGGAATGGGGCTCTTTCACCCCCGCAGGGGCTGCTGAAGGCAAACACGCCGGGGGCTCTGACCACACCACGTCAGCTCTTCCCAGCAACCGCTGAAAAACAGCTCAACACGAAATGAACAAACCAGGACTTTATTGTTCTCAGGCCACCGCAAACAGTAACAAAAGGAACATCGTCAGAAGGCTTTGAACAGCACGGGCTGAGCTGGTGGGAAGGGACTGGAAGGGGCAGAGTCACAGAGTGTCCCCAGGCTCAGTGCCCGGGACAGGAGCAGCGATGATCCCCAGTGCCAGCTGTGACCTGCATCCCCCCGGGAAACGCCAGCAGGAGCTGGGGGTGCTGCACATGGAGCACCAGCACTGGCACAGAGACATCCTGTGCCTGTGGCTGCTGCTGGGAGCCTTGGCCACAGCCCGTGCCACCTTCAGCTGGGCAGCCCTTCCAGCTCTGCAGCTTGGGCTCTGCAGCAGCCCCTTCCCACAGCACACGGCTCTGCTGTCCTGCAGCCCTCCCAGTCCTTCCAGCTCCTTCCTTCTCTTCTCTGCGCTCTAGGGTAGCACTCCTTCCACAGGAAACATCTCAAAAATTGCCACCTCTCTTTTTCTTTTTTCTGTCCTCTGCACCACTATGTCCCCTGGCCACCTTCCCTGTCCTCTGCATCACTGTGTCCTGTGCCCCCTTCCCTGTCCTCTGCATCACTGTGTCCTGTGCCCCCTTCCCTGTCCTCTGCATCACTGTGTCCTGTGCCCCCTTCCCTGTCCTCTGCATCACTGTGTCCTGTGCCCCCTTCCCTGTCCTCTGCACCCCTGTGTCCCCTGGCCACCTTCCCTGTCCTCTGCCTCACTGTGTCCCCTGGCCAGGAGCCCTCAGGGGTCGGGGGGCTCCCCACAGCTCAAACCAAACATCACAAACCCTCCCCACACCCCCTGCCCAGCACAACCCACTGGTTTGGGGACAGCCACAGCAGCTGGGACAGGCCAGGCTCTTGGGGACATCAGAAATCCCCCATGACCACCCGAAACCAGCCAAACACCGCCATTTATCACAGCATTTTGCAATCCAATTTCAAACGTGCTGTTCATTGAGTGACTAACCAAGAATAGAAGCTGAGACATGTTTCCATGTGTGAGACAAAAGCAGCACATCTGGCACCACTCAGCAGTTTCACCATGTGGTGCAGTTATGGTCCAGCTTGCATAAACAAAATAGTACTTACAGGCAGCAAAAAAAAGAAATCATTTTTTCCCTGCAATGGGAAAGACATTCTCACACACAGCATTTGCTTTGACACTGTAAAGCTTCCAGTGCAAGGCTTCCAAGAGCCCTGAGCTGTGTGTGTTCCTGGGCTACTCAGGGGGCAAAATTACATCTTCTTTCCATTGCAGTAAGAAAATCTATTACATCTTATTAATATAAGTCTGTTATATCCCTGTGGGAAGGTTCTAGTCAGCTCTATAGAATACATCAAAACCATTTCAAAAATGCAGTTGGGGCCGGAGTCTAGAATTAAATTTCTCCAGCTTCCACCGTCACTACAGACCCCGCTCACCATTGCAGGGAGGGGGCAGAGATCACAAACTCTGCCTCCCAGATCTCAAATATGGCCCCAAAAATCCTGTGAGACACAAACCTACAGCTGGAAAAATCTGGGTCTGATTAGCAGCTCCTCAAAGCAGCCTGTGCCACGCTGAGGGCACGGCGGTGAGTCCTGCAGAGAAAAGTGGAATGAGGGGTGTCCAAGAGAGGATTCCTCCCTCGGAGGTCCCTCGAGGCAGCAGAGCACAGGGTGTTTTCTGCAGCCCTGCAGTGACTTCCTGCTGACAGGGGAGGCTCAGCTCAAGTCACTGGCTGGGACAGAAAGGATCCCAGTTAAGCCAGCGGAAACCTGGAGAGGAATCCAGGGTGACACAGAAAACTCATCCTGCACTCTGACTTTTTAACCTGCTAATGCAAAGTGCCACAATGAAATCCCTGCCCACAAGGAGGAGGAGGACATAAAAGCAGAGATCCAGGTTTAATCCAGCTTTAAAGATTTTCAGACATTGTAATTTAAAAAAAAAAACAACAAAAAAACAACAAGCAAACAAAAACCCAATCAAACAAGCAAAAAACCAACCAACCAAACCAAAAACCAGCTCAAAGGAAAAGCCAGCTCCTGCCACCCAAGGCCCCAGCCCAGAGCCCTGTGCTGGCTGGGGCAGGCATTGCCACCTGCAGCTCTGCCGTGGGAATTCAGGCACCAAATTCAGGCACACTCTGCTCCCTCTGCTCTCCCTGAGGCTGCTCTGCCGTGGGAATTCAGGCACCAAATTCAGGCACACTCTGCTCTCTCTGCTGTCCCTGAGGCTGCTCTGCTGCTCCCCAGGCTCTCCCTCACAGCACAAACCTCTGGTGCTCACACACAGCCACAGAGCCCCACCACGGCTGGGCTGGGAGGGACCTTAAACCCCGCTGGTTCCCAGTCCCTTGGAACTCTCTCCATCAGCCCAGGTTCCTCCCAGCCCCGGGCAGGCTTTGAGCCAGCCCTGGGCAGCTCCATGGGGAGCAGCCGGGTGGGTTTGAGTCCCTGCAGGACACACAGGTCCAGCCCTGGGCAGCTCCATGGGGAGCAGCCGGGTGGGTTTGAGTCCCTGCAGGACACACAGGTCCAGCCCTGGGCAGCTCCATGGGGAGCAGCTGGGTGGGTTTGAGGCCCTGCAGGACACACAGGTCCTGCCTCACCCCGCAGGGATGGCACCGTGCTGGGCCTCCTCAGGGTTTCCCCTCCTGCAGGAGAGCCACTCCTGAATAAAGGCAAGTTTTTCATGCCCACATGCCCCACTTTTAAACTAGAATTTGCACAATGGAGATAGACAGGTCAGCAGGTAAGTGGGTGGATATATAATATATATATACACATAAAGAAACATATATATATATATATACACACAAAGGTGGGTATATAGAAAGGAGACTGATATAAAAAGTAGAGAGAGACGTAGAAATAGAGAGACAGAGATAGTTCAGTTAGCTAGAGGTACACAGAGACGGATGATACAGATAAAGCACAATAGACCTTCCACACTGAGGTGTCTGTCCCAAGTGCCACTTGTCCAACGTGTGACACAAGGGACAGACCCCAGAACTGTCCCCACAGCTTCCCAACAACGTGAGCTGTGTGAGGAAGGGCTGCTGGAAAAGGCCAGCACAGAAACCACCCTGGCACTGCTGCAATTCCAGCTGACATGAGCTCCCCGGGATCTTTGGAGCAAAGGGCTCAGGGTAAGAATTCAGTCATTTTTTTGGGTACTGAAACACGAAGCGAGAGGTTTTGCAAGACCCAGTTCAAGTGCTGGAGCAGCAGATGTGTCTCTGTCACTCCCCTGGAAATAGCAGCTTTCTTCCCAAATTGGGAAAACCACCGTGGCACTTTATTTCTGAGCACGACCACAATTAGTGTGACCCTTCTGTGGCCAGCTGAGAGAAAAACATTTAAATAATCTTATTCCTGCCCCACAGCACAGGTGAGTTTGGGTACCAGGGTTCACCAGGAGGTGACAGTGCCCAAGGCTGCCACAGCAGCTCCCTCATGGTCTGCCCAGCAACAGCTTTTCAAATTCCATTAACAACTACATGATAGTGTCCTAAAGTCAGATTGTAATTGTAAATAGTGTATTAATTTGCTTCNTGTCTCTGAGGCTGCTCTGCTGTGGGAATTCAGGCACCAAATTCAGGCACACTCTGCTCTCTCTGCTCTCCCTGAGGCTGCTCTGCTGTGGGAATTCAGGCACCAAATTCAGGCACACTCTGCTCTCTCTGCTGTCCCTGAGGCTGCTCTGCTGCTCCCCAGGCTCTCCCTCACAGCACAAACCTCTGGTGCTCACACACAGCCACAGAGCCCCACCACGGCTGGGCTGGGAGGGACCTTAAACCCCGCTGGTTCCCAGTCCCTTGGAACTCTCTCCATCAGCCCAGGTTCCTCCCAGCCCCGGGCAGGCTTTGAGCCAGCCCTGGGCAGCTCCATGGGGAGCAGCTGGGTGGGTTTGAGTCCCTGCAGGACACACAGGTCCTGCCTCACCCCGCAGGGATGGCACCGTGCTGGGCCTCCTCAGGGTTTCCCCTCCTGCAGGAGAGCCACTCCTGAATAAAGGCAAGTTTTTCATGCCCACATGCCCCACTTTTAAACTAGAATTTGCACAATGGAGATAGACAGGTCAGCAGGTAAGTGGGTGGATATATAATATATATATACACATAAAGAAACATATATATATATATATACACACAAAGGTGGGTATATAGAAAGGAGACTGATATAAAAAGTAGAGAGAGACGTAGAAATAGAGAGACAGAGATAGTTCAGTTAGCTAGAGGTACACAGAGACGGATGATACAGATAAAGCACAATAGACCTTCCACACTGAGGTGTCTGTCCCAAGTGCCACTTGTCCAACGTGTGACACAAGGGACAGACCCCAGAACTGTCCCCACAGCTTCCCAACAACGTGAGCTGTGTGAGGAAGGGCTGCTGGAAAAGGCCAGCACAGAAACCACCCTGGCACTGCTGCAATTCCAGCTGACATGAGCTCCCCGGGATCTTTGGAGCAAAGGGCTCAGGGTAAGAATTCAGTCATTTTTTTGGGTACTGAAACACGAAGCGAGAGGTTTTGCAAGACCCAGTTCAAGTGCTGGAGCAGCAGATGTGTCTCTGTCACTCCCCTGGAAATAGCAGCTTTCTTCCCAAATTGGGAAAACCACCGTGGCACTTTATTTCTGAGCACGACCACAATTAGTGTGACCCTTCTGTGGCCAGCTGAGAGAAAAACATTTAAATAATCTTATTCCTGCCCCACAGCACAGGTGAGTTTGGGTACCAGGGTTCACCAGGAGGTGACAGTGCCCAAGGCTGCCACAGCAGCTCCCTCATGGTCTGCCCAGCAACAGCTTTTCAAATTCCATTAACAACTACATGATAGTGTCCTAAAGTCAGATTGTAATTGTAAATAGTGTATTAATTTGCTTCTTTCTTACCTGTAACATATGTAAGTATATAAAAAGACATTATCTGATAAAATAGTATATTTTACACCTTTTTAAAAAAAAAAAAGCCTGGAATAAACACAAATCTTGGAAAGAAGAATCAAAAAATTAAACTAAAATTATACTAAAAATAGTATCAATATTTATTTTTAGAAAGCACCAAATCAACCTCATTACACAACTTTGAGCCTGGCAGATTCACTCACTGCACCAGCTGGGTGACACACAGAGTTCCTGGAAATGCCTGGAACCTTTTTCCTGCCTCTCATTAGGATCAGGAATCTCACAGCTTCTCATCCCTGCTGAGCAGGGCTCCGTGACACCACAGCCCAGCACGTCAGCCACAGCCACCCAAGGCTCAGATGGCTCAAACTGCACCAGCCAGAGGTCCCCAGCAGTGGCCTGGGGTCCTGCCCCCCCTCCTGCCCCCAAGATGACCCCGTGCTCGTAGGACATTGAAGCCAGCCAGGAATCCAGTTTGGGATACTTTTAGAAATGCAAGGAATTCCCTGTCCCACAAACAGGGCTGCAGTTTGTACTTGACAGCCCCTAAAACCCCCAAGGACCAGCCCCCACCTTTGTGCTCCTGTGTGGTGTCTGAGCCCCCTGGAGCCCCCTGGAGCCCCCACGAGCTGGAACCGTGCCCCAGCAGGGCAGGGCAGGGCTGGGCAGGGCTGGCAGGGCAGGGCTGGCAGGGCA
>VZTZ01020196.1:50647-63889 GCA_013400955.1 Drymodes brunneopygia | reverse complement strand
GGGGCAGGCGCAGGGTGATGTTGTTGCAGAAGTCGGTGTAGCAGCACTCGGTCCTGGTGACGTTCTTGGAGCTGTGGCAGAAGACCTGGGCGTTGAGCTCGGGCAGGGACACGCAGGACTTGACCACCTCCTCTCGCCCGTTGGTCAGCATGACCGAGGCCCAGCACGCGCCCTCCGTCTGGCAGGTGAAGTTGGTGTGCTCACACAGCTGGCACACGCACTGCAGGCCTGGAGAGCAGGGNCGTGGGGACATGGCCCTGGCACAGCCCTGGGGACAGCACCATGGCACAGCCCTGGGGACAGCACCATGGCACAGCCCTGGGGACAGCACCATGGCACAGCACACCCCAGGGACACGGTGGCAGCAGGACCTGCCTGCCTGGCTGGCCACGAGCACCCGTGCAGGCTCTGGCACAGGGCCCGTGCTGGGAATGGCCCTGGGCTGCAGGACAAAGCCTGACCCAGGACACCCCAGCAGCTCAGGTCCCCAGCACTCACAGGTGACAAGTTTTTAAATCTTGGGCCCAGGGGATTTTATAGATGTCACCTGTCCTGTGAGGTGAGCGAGACTGGCCACCCCAAAAAGCAGCTCCTGTGGAAGCGGCTGCTGACCCCAAACCACAGCAGCCCTTGCCTGTCCCTGCCACCTGCCCACAGCAGTGACAGCCCAGCTGTGCCACAGCTGGCAGGGGGACAGCACGAGCCGGGCTCACAGAGACACAGCACCCCAGGAGGGACAGGGGCAGAAGGACAGACTCTCCTCCCCACATCTCCTTGTCCAGGCACCCCTTTCTGCTCGGCTCCCACCTCTGCAAGACTCAGCCCTGCTCTGCTCAGGGGAATAATTTTGGCCATAAATCCTTCTGTTTCTTTTGGAATTTTGGGGAAGAGGGGCTTTCTTTAATTTAAGGATGAGAGAGAATTGTAATGTAAAATATGGGTCAGTGGTGGGCTTGTCAGTGCTGGGGGTGCAGCTGGGCCCGATGATCTTGGAGGATTTTTCCAGCCTGAACCATTCCACGATTCTGCAATCTCAGAGCCCCCGGAGGAGCACAGAAGTCCTGACACACATCAGCACAAATCTGATTTCTGTCTGTGTGACACTCCTGGCTTCCCTGACAGCAATCTCCATCCTGTGCCACCCCTCTCAAACAACAGCTCGTGGTGTTTTATCCTCCCTGGCACGGTGAGCCCGTGTTTGTCCTGCCGAGGCTGTGCCAGGAGCTGCTGTCCCCGGCGCAGGAGCGGGCAGCATCCCTCCCTCACACCCCGCACGGCAGCCAAATCTCCCCCTAAAGGCGGCACCCTGCCCCCAGAGCTGCTGCCGGCAGCGAGACTCATCAAACCCAAATAAATTAGAGCAGAAGGGAAACAGACACATCATCACCAAAACTGCAAAATAAAGGCATTATTGAGGAAATGAGCCCGAGGTTGTTGCAAGTGTCTTGGGGGCTTTAGACACGTCATTGTGGTGTTTTTCTCCCTTTCTCACAGTCCAAAAATAAAACGGAAAATTGTCTTTATTGCATCATCTGCAGTGGGTAACTGGCAGATTGATCCATGCTCTGTCCTTGCAGGCTGCTTGAGAGCAGAGCTGCTCAAAACTGTCCCTGCACCTCCTGAGCAGCTCCAGGGTCCCCTCTGAGCCCTGCAAACCTGGGCTGAGTTGAGGATGGTTGAGGAGCTCTGTGCCCTCACCCCGACCACACCGAGACAGCCTTGGCCAGAAGGACAAGGGCTCTGCACCACCAAAGGCTGCCCTCACACAGGGGAAAAAATGGGAAACTGCAGCTGAATCTATTCAGAGACAAGAGCAGAGTTGGAATTTTGGGAAAGACAAGACACTTTCCTCACAGAAGACTTTCACAGTCCACTTTTAAATATAATTCTACAAAAGCAGAAGCCCCGGGTTCCTCAAATACCTTCCCGTGCTGCTGGCTGATTTCTCGTGTAGAAAAACTGACAGAAATCATAAACCAGATACAAATCCCTGAGCCTGTTTTCAGGAGCATTTGTGCCCATCCAGAACCCTCTGCTAACAGAGCAGAAAGATGATTGAATATAACCATAAAAATACAGGTTTGTTGCACCTGTGCCACTTCAGCTGCCTCAGCTCTTGTGGAATCAGGGGAGGAGCCCGGGCCCTTCTGAGCACGCCCTTGGGAGGATCCAGGCTTTCCCCACTCCCACTGAGCAGGGGAGGTGACAAAGCCCAGGCGGGGGAGGTGACAAAGCCCACGCAGGGGAGGTGACAAAGCCCAGGCGGGGGAGGTGACAAAGCCCGCGCAGGGGAGGTGACAAAGCCCACGCAGGGGAGGTGACAAAGCCCCCCAGCTCTCTCCCGGTGTCACATCCCTGCTGTGCCTCCCACGCAGCTCCTCACAGGCACACCTGTGTCCCCAGTCCTGCTCCCTCCCTGCTGACACCCCCAGGGACACAGCACTCACCAGGATTTGTGCCTTATCTGTTCTGCTCCATCAGGGGAGCCCCAGTGCTGCTCCTGGTTATCCACAACAACTCCTTCCACTGGAAAAAATCACCCCAGTCTGTCGCCCTGGTTTTACAGGGCCCCATAAGTTGTGACACTGTAACTGTAGTTTCCCATGCTTGTTCTGTTAACATGGTCCTTGTTTTCCTTAACCAACCGGGATTGTTTTACACTTGTAAAATTGTTTTTCATTCCTTTCCCTGGGGTGGAGAAAGATGATTGACCATGTCCTTGTCCTGTAAACCTTCAGGGGTGTTGACCCCTTTCACCAATCTTTGACTGTCCTTAGAAACATAGAAAAATAGGTAAATAAAGAAGGGCAGGGCTTTTGGTCGGTCCTGCCTGGTGAAACCACTGCTGCTCTGTGACCCGCGTGTTTCTTCTGTTGTTAACTAACCAACACCAGCCAGTTCCATATCCAGTCCATCTACAACCCTGGCAATGTACCCCAAGTTCCACATTACACATCAGGACCTTCCTGCTCTGTTTTGCCTCTGCTGCTGTCCCAGAGGAGCACAAGGCACTGACTGCCCCCAGCTCAGGGGCCAGAGGGGTAACAGCACAGTGATGGGAGCTCTTCCTCCCACTGTCCCAGCCAGCACCACCTTTGCACTGCTTCCCCTCCCACAGAGCCTTTTTGTGCCATGACAGAGGAAGAATTTGCAACCATTGGCTGAAATTCTGCGGTCCCTTTGTGCAGCAAGAAATGTTTGCTCCCTCCCCAGGCCCGTTCCTGAGGACAGTCCTGGCAATGCCACTGGTGATGCAGTGACAAAAGTCAGGGCTCCCACCAGCCTGGAAACCAGAGAATGGAATAAGGTGACTGTCAAGGAGTTAAAGGATCAAAGAGGCAGGAGGAAAATGTGCTCCCAGGCTTTCAAAATGAGGCACTCTTTAATCTGGTAATGAACATGACTCCTTTATTTACTGGAGCACAGCAGTTCCCTTAAAACATTCCATTCTCTGGTTGGGAAATCAGGAGAAAGTGGACAATGAAACAGCCATGGCTGCAGAGAGCGTGCCAGGCATCCCAAGCTGACAAAAACCTGGCTCTCTGAGCACGGAGCTCTCCAGCAGCCACCCACGAACCTGCCCTGCCCCTGCCCGAGCCCCAGAAACCACGGGCAGGCTGTCCCTGCACTGGCTGCAGAGCTGGGGCAGGGCAGGGCAGGGCAGGGTGGGACAGGACAGAGCAGGACAGAGCAGGACAGGATGGGACAGGGATGGGACAGGGCAGGACAGGACAGGACAGAGCAGGACAGGATGGGACAGGACAGGACAGGACAGGATGGGACAGACCAGGACAGGACAGGACAGGACAGAGCAGGACAGGACAGGACAGAACAGGACAGGACAGGAGACAGCACAGGCTCCCTCCGGCAGGGACAGCAGCCACAGAGGCTGAAGGACAGAGGGTCCCCTCCAAGGACAGCTGGCACTCAGCAGGACCCAGCAAAGAAGAGGAGGAGCCAAGAGCCAGCCGAGGGGACGGGGGAGAGTCCCACCCTGGCACACAAGGACAGCAGCTTTGGACACAGACACAGGAGCAGAGGTTTCCTGGGTCTGGCATTTTTAAGATGTACGTGGTTTTCAAGGATATTTTTCTGCTGTTACTGCAACAGGAGCTGAGGCTACACACCAGATTCTTGGAAGAGTCCCACCATGAATCAAGGGCAGGATGACTTGGTCTTCAGAGAGGAAAATAATCTGCCTGACCCACCTGAAAAGTGACATTTCCTGCCTTTAGCTTTGAGTGCAAGTGCCAGAGAACACACAGGGCAGGCAGACACGCCTGCAAGGAGCTCACGGAGCAGGAAGAGCAGAGCCAGCACCTGATTCCCAACAAACCAGCACAAGAAGATGGGTTTTGTGTGCTTCCACCCCTTTGCCAGCGAGTGTCAGCAGCAAGCACACGAATCACCAGAGGACTGAGGAACAACAGTGAGAGCACACGTGAACAAGAGATGCAAGAGCAGGAGTTTAAACACCTCATTGGGGGCAGGGAATGACTTAAACACATTGATAGACACAGTGCAGCTTCAGAAGTTCAGTGGAAAGAACTGAACATTTAACTCAAGCCCACTGATACCACAGGACTGCCAGAGCTGAACTAAAAGCTCTGAGGGAACAAAGCCCACACCTGCTCTCTCTTCTGAACCACACAAGGTTCCACATTTCAGCACAGACTTTTTACTACCCAGATTTACAGGGCATTAATCTTACACTAAGTCACAATCCATCACTACTCACCACAGTTAGCAGCAGAGCATTTCAAAATTAAATCGGAAGGCAAAGATCTAAACAGCCTGATGGGAGGAAATGCTGGATATCCAGAACATTTCCATCTTTGATCATTCTGTACAGTCATTGTGTGCTGTGCCCTTCTAGATAACAGATCTGGGGCTCCTCTGACTGTGGGCTCTCCACCCTGCCTGGATCCCCTGCTCAGGCACAGACCCAGTGCCAGGACACTGCCCCTGGGCCACCTCCACTGGGAAGGGACCTGGACCTGTCTGACTGCACTCAGGAGGGTCCCAGGTGGCAAAAGTTTCACTGTTGGACAAAGGGGCTCAAAGGAGATCCTGAAAATGACAGAGAGGCTGTTTCCCATTGTCCAGCCCCTTTGCTGGTGATGGAGCCAGGACAAAAACCAGAGGAGGCACCAGCAAAGGTGCCATGGGGTGGGTGTGGGTCTGGCACAGCCCCTGTTTCTCCAGCTGGGAACTGACCATGGCAAAGACACTCTGCTGCCACCAAGGAAACTCTGACCTTCACCAGAGTCAGCCTGTGTCTCTGGCAGCCCCTGAGGGCTGAGGCAGAGGGGAAAGGGAGCTTCCCCGTGCAGGCTGTGGCACAGGAGCGTGGGCTGAGAGCTCCAGGGAGCTGGAGAGGGGGAGCAGGAAATGGGTGATAGGGGCTGCTGGAGGCAGAAGAATTAGGACTGACTTCAGAGCGTTGCAAAACAATTTCACCATGGAATCACTGAATTATTTGGATTGGAAAAGCCCTCTGAGACCAAGTCCAAGACCTCCACCACTGCTGAGGCCACTCCTAACCCAGGTGCCACATCCACAGGGCAGTCAGAGCCCTCCAGGGATGGGGACTCCGTCACTGCCCCGCGCTGAGACACCAAAAACCAGGGGAGAGTAATCACACAGAGGAACAAACAGCCCCAGCTCTGCACAAGCAGGGAGCAGCAGACTCTCAACCCCACTGGGAACAGAGGGCTGTGNAGGAGGAGCCAAGAGCCAGCCGAGGGGACGGGGGAGAGTCCCACCCTGGCACACAAGGACAGCAGCTTTGGACACAGACACAGGAGCAGAGGTTTCCTGGGTCTGGCATTTTTAAGATGTACGTGGTTTTCAAGGATATTTTTCTGCTGTTACTGCAACAGGAGCTGAGGCTACACACCAGATTCTTGGAAGAGTCCCACCATGAATCAAGGGCAGGATGACTTGGTCTTCAGAGAGGAAAATAATCTGCCTGACCCACCTGAAAAGTGACATTTCCTGCCTTTAGCTTTGAGTGCAAGTGCCAGAGAACACACAGGGCAGGCAGACACGCCTGCAAGGAGCTCACGGAGCAGGAAGAGCAGAGCCAGCACCTGATTCCCAACAAACCAGCACAAGAAGATGGGTTTTGTGTGCTTCCACCCCTTTGCCAGCGAGTGTCAGCAGCAAGCACATGAATCACCAGAGGACTGAGGAACAACAGTGAGAGCACACGTGAACAAGAGATGCAAGAGCAGGAGTTTAAACACCTCATTGGGGGCAGGGAATGACTTAAACACATTGATAGACACAGTGCAGCTTCAGAAGTTCAGTGGAAAGAACTGAACATTTAACTCAAGCCCACTGATACCACAGGACTGCCAGAGCTGAACTAAAAGCTCTGAGGGAACAAAGCCCACACCTGCTCTCTCTTCTGAACCACACAAGGTTCCACATTTCAGCACAGACTTTTTACTACCCAGATTTACAGGGCATTAATCTTACACTAAGTCACAATCCATCACTACTCACCACAGTTAGCAGCAGAGCATTTCAAAATTAAATCGGAAGGCAAAGATCTAAACAGCCTGATGGGAGGAAATGCTGGATATCCAGAACATTTCCATCTTTGATCATTCTGTACAGTCATTGTGTGCTGTGCCCTTCTAGATAACAGATCTGGGGCTCCTCTGACTGTGGGCTCTCCACCCTGCCTGGATCCCCTGCTCAGGCACAGACCCAGTGCCAGGACACTGCCCCTGGGCCACCTCCACTGGGAAGGGACCTGGACCTGTCTGACTGCACTCAGGAGGGTCCCAGGTGGCAAAAGTTTCACTGTTGGACAAAGGGGCTCAAAGGAGATCCTGAAAATGACAGAGAGGCTGTTTCCCATTGTCCAGCCCCTTTGCTGGTGATGGAGCCAGGACAAAAACCAGAGGAGGCACCAGCAAAGGTGCCATGGGGTGGGTGTGGGTCTGGCACAGCCCCTGTTTCTCCAGCTGGGAACTGACCATGGCAAAGACACTCTGCTGCCACCAAGGAAACTCTGACCTTCACCAGAGTCAGCCTGTGTCTCTGGCAGCCCCTGAGGGCTGAGGCAGAGGGGAAAGGGAGCTTCCCCGTGCAGGCTGTGGCACAGGAGCGTGGGCTGAGAGCTCCAGGGAGCTGGAGAGGGGGAGCAGGAAATGGGTGATAGGGGCTGCTGGAGGCAGAAGAATTAGGACTGACTTCAGAGCGTTGCAAAACAATTTCACCATGGAATCACTGAATTATTTGGATTGGAAAAGCCCTCTGAGACCAAGTCCAAGACCTCCACCACTGCTGAGGCCACTCCTAACCCAGGTGCCACATCCACAGGGCAGTCAGAGCCCTCCAGGGATGGGGACTCCGTCACTGCCCCGCGCTGAGACACCAAAAACCAGGGGAGAGTAATCACACAGAGGAACAAACAGCCCCAGCTCTGCACAAGCAGGGAGCAGCAGACTCTCAACCCCACTGGGAACAGAGGGCTGTGCCTCCCTGGGGAGTGCTGGACAACCCTCAGCTCCTGGAGAGAGCACAGCCAGGAGACACCAGGAGAAGATCCAGCCCTGCTCTGCCACGTGGGATCAGACGCTGCCACCCACCTCAAAAAGGCACAGGAGAAGCAGGAAGAGCTTCAGGACAGAGAGCAAGGGGTTCAGGCACAGATTAAGGAACTGGGCTGTCATGTCAAAGGCAACTCTGGAGAGGTGTGAAGGTTCTATGAAGAGAACACAGATCCCACTTCGAAGATGAATGGGGTTGGGGACTCAGCGTTTCACATTCACTGAGGAGCTGTGGGCAGCACAGATGTCACTGGCAGCACTCACCGGGAGCAGGAGGGAGCTCTGCTGTTTCTCAGGCAGCCCTGGGTGCCCTGGAAGTGCCACTGCCCGGGACAGAGCACAAAGGTGTCCAAGCAGCACAGCCAGTGCCACCTGTGCGTGCTGGAGACTCCCAGCAGCTGCCAGGGATGGGGACAGAGGCAGCAGCTTCCAGCCCAGAGCCCTGAACCCCCCAGCTGCTGGTGCATCCCTCCTCCCTCCCCTGGCATCTGCCGGGCTGCCAGCGGTGGCCACCCCTGAGCACAGCAGGGACAGATCCAGCCCCGGCCAGGGAACTGACACTGTGTCCCTGGCAAATTCATTCCCTTGTAACACTTTCCTTCAGAAGCCAAAACCAGAATCTTGAGCAATGACAGGTCTTAAAAAAAAAACAAACCTGCTTTCTGGACTATTATGAAAAATATGGAGAAGTTCCCCCTCTGGAGAGGGCTCTGAAAGAAAATAGTTGGAGTAAAAGCTCCTTATACAAATATACTGCAAAAAGGGCTGATACCAAACAGAACAAACTGGAAAAAGTTGTTTTCTAGAACTGAGGAAAATGTCTTTGAATGAGAGACATCACAGAGTTCCGGAGTTTTCATTGCTTAAATAAACATCTGGGCAGTGATTTTATAAACATTTGCAAGTATCATCATCCTGGAAGGAGGATACTGGATGCTCAAAATCCCCCTTCTGGAAAAGCTCAGCAGCCAAGGCAAAATCCAGCAGGCAGAAGCTGAGTCCAGGCATTGAAATTGATATTAACAGGGCAAGGAAAGGGCTACAACACCCAGGGAAATTACTTTAGTTGGAATAAGCTGCCAAAGGACATTTTTGTCTTTGAACGGGCGAGGTATCCTTGGGAAGGCTGTGCTTCCTGGGACACGGGTGGCACAGCAGAGCACTGTGAGCGCAGGGATTTTGTGCAATACAGCACATACACAGAGCTGAAGAGAAACCCGCTGGTCCCAGTCCGTGAGGGGCTGAGGGGACAAACTCCACGGGGAGGCAGCTGAGATAACCCCGGGCTGACAGCGCTGACCGGCGGCTGGGCTGGAGCTGCTTGCATAAGAGAGTCCCCGGCACTGGGAGCTCCTAAAGCCACATCTGAGCGGTCTGACAAGGAATTTTCCACCCAGACGGTCACACTGACTGTCCCTGTATTGCCACACATCTGCCTGTCTGCCCTGTGCACCCTCCACGCCTGAGCCAGGGTCGGGGGCAGGGTGAGGGGAGAGCAGGACCCTGCAGCGCAGCTTTGGAGAGCAAAGCAGTGCGAGGCTTTTGTACAACAAACAATCAAAGCCGATGCGATTCCCTGGTGCTCTGGATGCTCTCCGGAGGGAAGTGGAGCGGCCACGGCGCTGGCAATGCTCCGGTTTAATTCAGGCACAGCGGCAAGCAAGAGCTGCACGGGGCCGCCTGTCCCTGGGGTCACTCCCACACCTGGAGAACAAAACTCGGGAGAAATAAGGAGAGGAGCTCTTACGGAGCAGGTTTTACATCCTGGGGAGGCACCAGAGATTAACAGATGTGCAGTACTGCACAGGAGCACCTCACAGCCCGCAGCTGAACCTTGTTCCTCCTCCCTGCCCAAAAGCAGGGGTTCTATGAGCACCTGGATGGGCCACCGGGCACGGTCCTTCCCCGCGCTCGGGGCTGTGACCTCCCCTCTCTGCAGGCTCCTAATGAGCATCACACAAGGAAGCTGCTCTGGTGAAAACACGGACAGAAAGGTAAAATCAAGTGAACCTAAGAGAAAAACTGTAAAATATTCCGTGGTACGCTGCCTTGCTTACCGCTGGTTTGCAGAGTGCTGCTAGAGAGCGCGGCTTTGGGTTTTAAAGGGACGATTGAGGGGAGGGAGCGTCTCAGAGCACCTGCCGCGAGAGAGGAACCTGTGCGGAAGGACCCGGCCCCGCGTGTTCCGCACTCACCCGGAGCCCTGCCCGGGGCCGGGAGCGCCGTCCCGGCGCTGCCACGGGCGGGATGAGGCACGGGCACCGCACGGCACCGTGACAGCTCCTCTGCCCGGGACCGATGTCGCTCCGTCTGAGGATCTGCCCCCGAGCACCCCCCGGGCTGATCCGCCCGGGCTGGCGTGGGAAGCCCCGGGGAGCGGAGATTGCGGCCGGGCCGCTCCGCTAAGTCCCCACTGACCCCGTTCCCTGAACGCGCCGCCCAGGTTAAAGGCACCGAGAGCCCGAACCCCCCGAGCGGCGCCGGGCGCACCGCGGGGATGGATAAGGGGGTTCTAGCGCAGCGCCCCCGGCGATCGCGCACCCCGNGCCGGGCGGGGTCCGGGCAGCCCCGGGCGCCGGGAGCGGAGAGGGGACGGCGAGGGGAGCGCGGAGCCCCCGCTCCGCTCGGCCGCGGCTCCCGAAGCCCCGGGCGAGCCTCGGCCCGGCTCAGCGCTCCGCAGCCCCGCAGCCTTCGGGGCTCCTTCCCGCAGAGATGCGCAAAACCAGCCCGGGACAAGGGCGGTTCTTAATCTTGGGAGGTTTTGCCAAATCCCCATCAGTGCCTTTTGGCACCTGCCCCGGGACTTCTCCATCAGGCTGCACCGAATCACCCACGTGTTGAACGGTTTGCAGCGTTTCTGCAATATCTTGAATGGGTTTAAACTAAAAGAGATTTAGATTAGGCGTGAGGAAAAAAAGCCCTGGCAGAAGTTGCCCAGAAAACCTGCGGCTGCTCCATCCCTGGAAGTGCCCCAGGCCAGGCTGGACGGGGCTTGGAGCACCGGGACCGTGGGAGGTGTCCCTGCCCATGGCAGGGGAGTGAAACTGGGAGAGCTTTAAGGTCCCTTCCAACCCAAACCATTCTAGGATTCTGTGATTACACCTTCACAAGCAAAAATCATCTGACTGAATTCTTTTTGCAAGAAAGCAAATTGCCCTCCACCATGGCACAGGCACAGCAGAGATGAAACCCAAGCAAACTGGGGTCAAGTGGCTGTTAAACAGCACCAAAAAAAGCTGCTCTTGTACTTTTTTTCCTTTTTTAAATTGTCATTCAAACGTATCCCAGGAAGACACTCAGGACTTCCATGTCAGCCCATCTTCAATCAATCGTGATGGGAATTGCAACAACTCCGTGCAGTGAGGTCCAACACAACTCTCCCAGCAGTCCCTGTGGGTGAATGCTCTATTGCACTGAAACACAGCAGAGATTGCTCACCTCCCTGCTGGGGAAACGCTGCAGAGGGCTTGGAAAATACCTGCCAGGCCCTAATAAAATAGGTGAGGGTTTGGGTGTCAGAGCAGTAAAACAATAGAGGGAAAATTGCTCCTTTTCCCCTTCTGACAGCCCGGGGCCAGCGACTGCTCCCTGCCCACGCTCCGCGTGTCCCCGCCCCTGCTCTGCCATCCTTTACTCGCCAAGTACCTGCTAAGCCGCCGGGTACTTACCTGGAGATCCCAGCTGGCTCCGGGAACACCAGGAGGGAACATTGGATCCTCAGCAGCACCCGGGCAGTGCCTGCCCTGCGGTCAGACCAGACCAAGGCAGAGCTGTCCTGGCAGACCCGTGTGTGCTGCAGCTCCTCCCAAAGTCTTACAAACAGTTCACTTTATTTGCTCAATGCTACTAGAAAATGTAAATAAAACTCATTCAGACTCTGTTTTGGTTCACAGCACAGAATTATTCTGCTTTTTCATGTGAAGGAAGACATAGGAGTTATGCAATCAGTTTTCTTCAGTTAGGAGATAGAAAATGTACAGAACACGTTTGCTCAGCCTTTGCAGAGATGATGAAAAGAATATCTCCTGCACCTGTAAAGGAGAATCAAAGCTTTTAGAAAAAAAAAAATATATATATACTCAGGGACCTGAAGGTTTGGGTCCTGGTTATCCATCATCACTGAGCCTTTGCCCTCTGCCTGATCTTCCTCAGACCTTTGCCACAGCAAACACCAGCAGAAACCAAAAGAACAAGACAAGGGATGGGAGGGAATAAAACCCCACCACGCTTTGAGGCTGTGGTGA
This sequence comes from Drymodes brunneopygia, assembly GCA_013400955.1. Classification (NCBI taxonomy): domain Eukaryota; kingdom Metazoa; phylum Chordata; class Aves; order Passeriformes; family Petroicidae; genus Drymodes; species Drymodes brunneopygia. The sequence continues at coordinate 52,080 of VZTZ01020196.1, read as the reverse complement.
GACAAACGTGGTCCCCAGTGCAGCTGCTTGCATGGCCTGGCTCCTGGGGGGACAGAAGCAGCCTGTCCTGGGGATTTAAGAGTCTTTGGAAACAGGTAACACCAGAGAAACTTTTGCCAGCTGGAGGCACTGATAGAGCTAGCCAAAAGCCAAGAATTTTGTTTTGTAATTTGTTTTGCTCAGCATCAGGACAAAAACCAAGATCTACTGAAATTTTGTGCAAGAAAAATCAAATGGAATGCAGAAACACCCCAGCATGGGCAGCAGGACAACAGTTACCCCTCATCAGTGTCCTGGCTACAGAGCTGCCTTGCACTCCCTTAGTCCCACTCTGCACATCCAGAAATGCCATGAAACCATCAAAAATTGCCATCAGAATGCTCCATTCCTGCAAAAGTGTCACATTGTTGACTACGGCAATTAGAACAAGAGGTGAAAAATTCCCAAACCGTTCCAAGAAACATTTTATAATTCTTTAGTCACCCCTTCCCCAGATGCTGCTTCCTACGGCTCTGAAACCTGACACACAGCAGCCCATAAAGCCACTGAAAAGGACACTTTACACTGAGTGGGGGCCTTCTTGATGAGGAGGGTAAAACTGGAGCTGCTTGGAGTATTTTAGCATCATTCAGGCATGAGAAGTGTCCAAAGGGTGAACATCAGTGGAATGGGTTGGGTTAAAGCCCACCCTGTTCCACCCCTGCCTTGGGACACCTCCCACTGGCCCAGGCTGCTCCAAGCCCTGCCCACCCCAGCCTGGGGCACTCCCGGGGATCCAGGGGCATCTCCCTCTACCCGAGCCCAACCCAGTGTATTTCCAGTGGGAAGTTTCCAGTGGCCCAGTTTGGAACCATCTCCCAGGGGAGTGAGAGGAGATTTGCCAGGAACAGCAACAGGGAAATGGAACCATCCGCTGGAAATGCCTGGAATGGCCAAAGGCACAAAGTCAGAACAAGGGGGAGGGCCAGAGACCTTTTCCTAAAGGTTTCATTTGAATTCAAGATCCTCATAAAACAGAGCAAAGACACTGAGAACATGGAATTGTGTCAAGGTTCTCATGCAATTTTTTTTTTTGAAGTGCTTGCAGAGAAGACAATTTCAGGTTCTCTCACTTCAGCAAACCATTATAAACAGCAAAATGCCTTTTTTTACTTCCAGGATCAGTGTCCTTTCTCCCAGTGAAGAGGGGCTGCCACATGTTTTAAATTCCCACAGAATCTCAGGACAAGAGACCTGACAGAGTAAATCTGGCCCAGGTGTGAGGGTGTTCTCAGGGGGAGCTGAAACAGAACCCTGGGAGCTCTGGCCCTGGCACTGACCTGTGGCTGAGCCTGGCCCGAGGCTCTGGGCAGTGCAGGAACCCCGGGCAGGGGCAGCCTGCACCCAGCACCCAGCACGGGGGGCTCACAGCTCTCACGGGGGGCTCACAGCTC
>VZTZ01020196.1:26600-50444 GCA_013400955.1 Drymodes brunneopygia | reverse complement strand
GGGATCCAAACTGGGATCCAAACCGGGACCCAAACTGGGATCCAAACTGGGATCCAAACTGGGATCCAAACTGGGATCCAAACTGGGACCCAAACCGGGATCCAAACTGGGATCCAGACTGGGACCCAAACCGGGATCCAAACTGGGATCCAAACTGGGACCCAAACCGGGATCCAAACCGGGATCCAAACTGGGATCCAAACTGGGATCCAAACCAGGATCCAAACCGGGACCCAAACTGGGATCCAAACTGGGATCCAAACCGGGATCCAAACCGGGATCCAAACTGGGACCCAAACTGGGATCCAAACTGGGATCCAAACCAGGACCCAAACCGGGATCCAAACCGGGATCATGGCAGGCACAAAAGTGGGATCACATTTTAAGGTTCCAGGCCTTCTAGAACATTCCAAGAATGAAAAGAGATCCATGCTGTCAATCTGAAATATTTATTATACTTGGGAAAAGGATTTTTGGGTGGTGAAAAATCAGAGAGAACTGCTGCAGAGACCCGTGGGGGAGGAGATTGGGGCGATGCAAAGTCCTTGACTCCAGTTGGCAGCACATTAAGGGTGTCATCATCTCTTAAGATCCAAAGAACAGGCTGACTGCAAGTTTGAATGTCTTTAACCAAAAAAATCCCTGCCCTTGCTGGGTATGATTTCCCTCTGGCACAGTTTTTCACAGTTGACACACGGCTTATCTGAGCTTGAACAGAAAAAGAACAATACACAGGGATGAGAGGAAGGTGTGCATGGCTTTTTCCATGCTGTGAAAGCCACCAAAAAACACCCTAAAGAAAAAAAAAAAGTAAATCTCTCCATGATACCCACGGGAAGAAGAAAAATTCAGGTGTTGAAGCTGAACACAGCATCAGCTTTTCATTTTTTGAGAGGAAAAGATTTAGCACAGTAACCAAGGCCTGGACTTGCTGGCAGTGATGCCAGTATCCAAATGCTGTTGATTTTAGAGTTCAGGGCAGTTTTGTGACAATAAAAGTGGGCACTCACTGGAGAAGGTGGTCAGTGTTCGGGTGGGGGCTGCAGATGGAGACAGATTATTAATTACTGATGTTAGGAAGTTTTTAAAATGCAGCTCAGGGGTTCAGAGCTGGGAGTGCAGAGCCCCGAGGGAGGCCTGGGGCTCTGCCAGGGCTGGGCTCTGACACTGCTGGATGTCACACAGGGTGACAGGGCAGCCACTGGTGCCGTGGGGGGCACTGGGCTGTGCTTTTTTAAAACAAACAACAACCCAAGAGCTGACCTGTCCCAGGTCTGAGAGCTGCAGACACTTTGGTGTGCTGTGTCCCAGGCCCCCATCCCAGAGCCCCCAGCAGTGGGACTGGGCAGAACAGGGTGAGCAGAGCAGGAGCCCCAAACCCCTGGAAGTCCCCACAGCTCCCCCACACAGGATCCAGGGCTGCAGGACAAGGCCGTGCCCAGGGAGGAGCTGCAGCCACGGAGCAGGGCCCAGGTTCTCCTCCACAAGGACCCGAGCTCCCCCTGCAGCCTCTCCCCCCAGGAGGGGCTGGCTGGACATGGCAGTGTCCAGCAGCACCCAGCCCTGGACATGAGCTGTGTCCAGCAGCACCCAGCCCTCCCTGCACATGAGCAGTGTCCAGCAGCACCCAGCCCTCCCTGCACATGAGCAGTGTCCAGCAGCACCCAGCCCTCCCTGGACATGAGCAGTGTCCAGCAGCACCCAGCCCTCCCTGGACATGAGCAGTGTCCAGCAGCACCCAGCCCTCCCTGGACATGAGCTGTGTCCAGCAGCACCCAGCCTCTCCTGGCAGGCTCTGGCTCTGTCCTGGCACAGCTCCATGGGTCAGGCACCAAAGGGTGCTGGGGTTTCTCCTTCTGCCTGGGAATGTCAAGCCCAGGTGCTGTTCCCAGGTGGGAGCAGCTGCTGCAGTACATCAGTAGCTCGACATGGGGTAGAACTCTTACTTTTCACACACCAATCTTATCTTTAAAATGTATTCTGTGTTTGAGATTCTCTCTCTATAAATGGAACAGCACCTGGAATGTCTTTGCTTCCCTTCTCCAGTGCCAACCACTCCACCAAGGCTGAGCATTTTGTACAGCAGACATTTTGCCTCACAGGGAAGAGAACTGTCCCTATCTAAACAGTTTAATCCAGGTAAATAAAATCCTGGAAAGCTTCATATGGATTTTTGATGGATAATTCCAGCCCAGAAAGCCCTCAAGGGAAGTTCCAGCTGAGGGGGAGGAAGCCTTCAGTGACTTCCCTGCAGCCACACTGCCTGGAGTGCCTGGCCTCAGGCTGCCCCCAGGACACCCTGAAGTGCCACATATTCCTGACCAGTAACAAACAAACCCCCTGCACACAGAATCATGGAACCACGGCATGCTTTGGAACACCCTAAAGAATACAGCCCATTCCATCCCATCCCATCCCATGGGCAGGGACACCTCCCTCTGTCCCAGGCTGCTCCCAGCCCCAATGTCCAACCTGGCCTTGGACACCGCCAGGGATCCAGGGGCAGCCACAGCCTCCTTGGGCAAACAGAGAAATCCAAACAAAAAGCTACATTTCCTGTACCCCTCAAAATCAGAAGCACCTCTGGTTCCATGCAGTCCTCCTGTAACTGCTGGGGACTGTCCCCTGCACCAGGAGAGCAGAATCCCACAGGCAGAGCTGTTTTTCCAGCAGGGCCCCCTCTCAGCAGGCTCTGGTCCCCAGCGAGGCACCTCGAGCAGCTCAGCCCTGGCTGCTGCAAACCTGCCAGACACATGAATAATTCAGCTCCAGAGGAGCTGCCGGGGCCATCCCACGGAAACGAATGCAGCAACGCCCTGACTGCAGCAGATTATTTATAATTCCAAATCTCTTTAGAAGATTAGATTTTGTGGAGGTACTAGAGGAACTCTGATTAATGAACAGGCTGGAAAAACAGCGTGGGAGGCTGGGGTGTTCCCTTCTCATGGAACCTCCCCCAGTGCCCAAGCCCTGACACCTCCAGGGAAAAGCAGCAACAAACGCTCTCCTGCCACTGTCCAGACACGTGGAAATGAGGTTAAATCACACAGACCACAGATAATCTTGCCCTGGCTGTCACTGAGCTTTCCCTTCTCTGCTCCCAGGAGGGAACCCAGCTATTCCTGCTGCTCTGGACTGCACAGACCCTGCCTGTCCCCAGCAGGGATTGGACATGAGGACAGCAGTGGTGAAGGACTTACCCCAAGTCAAGGGATGAGAACTTGCTAAGAAATTATTCCTAATGATCACCTTCCACTTCATTTTCCTGATTTACATTTGCCAAACAGTGACCCAGTTCCAACACACACCAGCTAACACTTGAAATAGTTCAGTCGATGCCTGGACCAGAAGTACTTCAGTAGCAGGGGGTGAAAGTGAAATCTGTTTAAAATAAACCCTGCAAAGGATGCTTTGCCATGCAGAAGGCAGTCCCTGGAGCAGCAGTGACTGTGACCTTGCCCAGCACACCCAGCAGTGCCCAGGACTCCCAGCACTCACAGACCCTGCTGCCCTGCCAGTGGCTTTTCTGGATAATCTTCTTTACCTAACACAGGATGAAGAGTATTACTGGGGTGTTGCTGTGGGTCTGGTTTTATCCTTTAGTCCCTGTGTGTCCAGAGCAGGGCAACAGGGCTGGGGACAGCTCTGGAGCCCCAGGAGCAGCTGAGGGAGCTGGGAAGGGGCTCAGCCTGGAGCAAAGGAGGCTCAGGGGGGACCTTGTGGCTCTGCACAAGTCTCTGACAGGGGTGGAGAGAGAACTGTGGCATTCCTGCTGCAGGCCCCGCGTCCTGCAGCATCCCAAGCAGCCCCAGAACAGCCAGAACCCAGCCCTGGGGCTGGAAAATGCAGATGCACAGGGAGCAGTGTGGAGCTGCTGTAGAGCACAGCACTTGGCAGAGGAGGCTGCAGGGCAAAGAGGAGCTGGAGCAGGGATTCACCAGGACCATCCTCCTCGTGCCCAGTGAGATGCTGTGACTCAGGGTGGCAGTGTTTGAGGGACACAGCCCAGCCAGGGCTGACACTGACCCCCAGCACCACAGGCTGTCCCTCTCCTCCACACCCTGCACTGGAAACACTGGAGAGATGAGAACTCCAACAAAAACCTGACCATTCACTCCACACTGAACTGCCACCTCTGCCCCCTCTGCAGTGCCACCTCCTGCCACCCTGGCCTGCCCAGACATCCCCTGCTGGCCTCACCCCAAGCCCCTCCACAAGAGCCTGCCTTGCTTGGTTTAGCTGCTGCTGCCTGTTCCATCAGCTGTGACAGAAATGCAGCTGTGGCACAGGGACTGCAGAGCTGCAGGCAATGCCCACCATCAGCCACCTGCAATGCTCCTCACTCAGCAGCTGTCCTTGTCACCAGTGACCTCTGCCCATCCAGCAGCTCCAGTCCAACCCCAATTCCCCTGTGCCACTGACAGCCTGTCCCTCCTGGGCTGCAGCCGTGCCCCAGTCAGCCCAGTGCACAGCTCACACACACACCAGTTTAAAGCAAACCAAAACACACTCAGGCATTTGAATTCCTATTACAAACTAAGAAAAAAACTCCTCAGATTCCACTTTTCCTAGCTCCTTCTCATCACATCTAATTAGAGAGCTGGCAGCTGGTGCCAGCTCAGGCTGCTCTGCAGAGCTGCACACCAGGCTGCCTCCCCACCCCACACACTTGGCTCCTGCTCCTACCCCAGCCATGTGGGATGAGGCTGCAATGGGACAGGGAGGATGGTGCTGAGAGGGAGAAGTTATTACAGAGAGGCAGCAGAGCAGAACCTGGCAGACTTGGATTGCTGAAGGGAACCTCAGGGAAGTGTTTCACCCTGGAGAGGAAGCGTGAAGTGGCTGAGCACTGCCCAGAGCCTTGGATCACCTGGGGGATCCCAAGGCTGTGAATAAAGGAGCTCTTTTCCAAGGATGAGAGGGCTCTGCCATTCCTGGGCTCCTTCACGTGGCCTAAGGAAGGACAGGAGGGTTTGGAGAGGCTGAGGCAGAGGGAACCCTCTGGGGCCCCCAGAGCCAACCTCCTCCCCATGGGCTGGGCATCCTGAGCATGGAAGGGCTGGGGGACAGGGACAGGGACAGGGCCACACCCAAGCAGAGCCCAGCACCTCCCTGCTGCACCTCAGAGGGACCCTGCAGGTACAGCCCAGGGTCCCCACAGCAGCACCTCATCACTGACAGGCAGGAACACAACTAAAACAATCTGTGGTTTGACTTGAAAACATTCTATTTAATTTATACAAATAACTACTAAATAGAAAAAGTAGATTAAAACAAAATAGTTATTTTTCTGGCAGAGTTTAAATGCATATTATATAGCTTAGAAGAAATAAAATGCATTTTCCCCACAGCATTCATGACCTAATATTCTAGTTAACTCCTCCATTGCTTTCCTTTCCCAGATCAGTAAGATGCCAGACACAAGGTCCTGTGGGAAATGGCAAAATATACGTTCCATATTCCAACTGAAAACATGGTACAGACCACACACCTACAAATGTGAAGCACTTAAAATGTGACTATCGAGTTGTAATATGATAATACAGAAAACAAGTCATGTTTCAGGTTATATTGTGTTACAAAAATGTCTGTATAAGAAATCATGAAAGAGGCCACATAAAAATAAGCTTTAACTTTATGCACTTACGTTACAGTTTAAAAAACTGGCAAGTGCACTAGTAATAAATAATTTGCAAGTTTTGGATAAACAAGAAATTCCTAATGTTCAGCATTATTGTAAACATCAGTACACATGTAAAATGCAGCTAAAGTCTGACAGTTACATTTTCAGTTTACCAAATTCTTTTCCTATTACTCAGGCATAGATCAATGCAGGATACAGCCAATCATATTTTTGGCAAGTCATGTCGTTAAAATTAACAGTGACAGTGCAAGTAAGGAATGCAAAGAATTCCTAGTGCAATAAAGAAGAGAAGCACAGGCAATATTGCTGATTAAAATTTACCACTTCCATGTGTTCACCCTGGGAGTGATTAGGAGAATTAAAATAAAATTAAAAAAAAAAAAAGAAAAGGGGGAAAAAAAGAAAAAAAACAAAAAAGAAAAAAGCTGTTCAAAGCCATTGTTTAATGCCCTGATCTTGTCTTAGGATTTCTCTGTCTTCCTTCAGGCCCCTAGCTCAGGCACAGCACATCCAGGTGAGTCCTCAGAGCCCGCCCAGGTGAGGCCCGAGCAGGGCGGGGTCCCCCAGCTGCTCCCACAGCTCCTGCTCCGAGCAGCCCTTGGGGACCAGGGCTTGGAACTGCCTGGCCAGAGCCCTCTGGGCCAGCCAGGTGCCTTCCTGCCGGGAGAGCACCACGAGGAGAGGGTCAGCAGTCAGCTTTCAGTTTGTCTAAGGAATTGTCAATTTTGGTCAAAGTCTTTTTGATGCGCAGGGCTGTCAGTCTGGCCGATGGGTTCTGGTACCAGCACTCCTTCATCAGCTTGGCAAGGGACGTCAACGTCTGGGGCACAACAGAAAGCACACAGCACAGTCAGCACAGGCACCCAGCCCTCACACAGACAGGCTTTATTGCCTAAGAACACTCCATTCCCAGAGCTTCCCACCATCCATCAAATACAGAGCTCTCATGTTTTGAAAAGCTCCTGAATCTGAGAACTTGATTAAACCAAGAGCACAACTGGCCTGTGGGGCTGCCTGGGGTGACCAGCTACTGTAACTTCAAACAACAGAGGGCTGGGGGCTTTTCTAATTAAGCAAACAGCACACAGAATTTCTCTTCAATGAAACCAGCTCCTGCTGACCCACAAAAGCAGCTGAGAAGGTGCAGAAGTTCTGCCTGTGATTTCATTGTGCCCAGCAAGGTTTAACTGGCTGGGCTGCCAGCACAGGGCACAGCTCCACACCCAGACCTCAGGGATGGGCCCTCTGCCCTGCCCAGCCCTACAGAGGTCAAACTGACTTCCACAGCTTCAGGGGTAAGGACACAACAGCTGGGCAGCCTGGAGAGGCCAGACTGATACTGATGAAGAAAAATAAACTTGAGCATCAGCCTTTCAGAGAGAACAGGAGCCCCTATCTTGTAGGCAGGAGAGCCCAGCATTCTGTCAGGTGTGATTGTAAGCCACAGAAAGCCTCGGATCAGCTTCCCTCCCCTTCACTTCCCCCTGGAGGGAGAACAACCACCCAGGACAAGCAGCTGTAGGAGTTTTGGCTGAATCATGTTCCTAGAAGGCCAGTCTGTGACCAGCTCAGCTCTGGCAGCTGGCAGCTTGCTCAGTGGTCCCCAAGGCCAGGCCAGCACGTCCCCACAGCCACACAGGTGACACTGCTGCTGAGGCCCATAGGGATCATCCCCACAGCCAAGTGACAACTGAAAAAGCTGTGTCAAAGAAAGACCAGCCCCTCTCTGCTCCAGCCCCCCAGCACCACTGACCGGGTCTGAGAACCATCTGTTGGGAATGTTGGGCCTCTGCTGATCCACACAGACCACCTTCCTCATGTCCTCAAAACTGGGATCGTTGGGAACCAGGTCGTAGAAGGGAGGTTTGTAGTCTTCCACGATACCTGGTGAGACACAGACAGACATTGCTCAGGGACTGTGCAGGTGAACAGCATTTCTGCAGAGACACAGGGAACACAAAACCCACCTGTCTAAGGGGCACACAAATCCTTCACAAGTCAACCCCACAGTGCCATGCAGCCTCTGAACAACACAACAGCACTCACTGCCCCAGCAACAGCTTCTACTCAAAATGTTAATTAACTGGCTCATACTGCAAATCCACAAAAGTACTTTGGAGATACTGGAGCTGAAAGGATGAGAAGTAAAGCCCTTGCCAAAAGGCCACGTTTTGTAATGCATGCAGCTCTCCTGCCTACCACAAACGGGGATTTCTACCAGCAAATGGAAAAATCTAAGGTCTGCACTGGGGTTCCTAACAGGCTCAACACACATGTTGGTGCTTTTGTAATTCCTGAAAGAGTCCAATAAGCATGTCAGCATCCACAGACCCTCAAGCTGGTGCTTCAAAGCATTTCATTCCTTATGAAAACAGTAAAATCCCCAGGGTAACTGGCACCACGTGCCCTCACAAAGCCAAACACCCGAGAGCCCGTCGTACCCAGGAGCTGCATCCTCACAGAATCCCAGACTGGTTTGGGTTGGGAGGGACCTCAAAGCCCATCTCATTCCACCCCTGCAATGGGCAGGGGCACCTTCTACCAGCCCAGGTTGCTCCAAGCCCTGTCCAGCCTGGGCATGTCCGAGGGTTTGGCACTGGAACAGGAGTTGGTCCGTGTGTGCTCCCCCAGCCTGTCACCTGCTCAGGGAATGCTGCCAGGCTGGAGCTCTCTGCCTGCTCTCCAGGACACACGTGCAGCTCTCTGCTTCCTCACTGGATCAGGCTCACAGACTGTCTACAGGGAGCCCAGCTTTCTCAGGAAACCAATTTACAAACAGGTGTTCAAAGACAGGCATCTGGGCCAGCAGCGTGGAAGAAGCTGGAGCTAACGAGGCCCTCTGTGTCCAGCAGAACATCAAACACTGCTGCTCACAGCTGGGACCAACAGACTGAAACCTGCTGTCCCACAGCCACACACGAAATCCAGGAGAAACTCTGCTGCTTTGGATACCCTGAAGGTGAAACGAGGTTCTCAATCTTTCCTACAGCAGTTGAATTTCAGTTTTCTTGCTCTATTGGAGAAGAAGATCCAAGTCCCATCGATATTCCTTTGCATACTCTGCAAAAATCTGTAAACCCCCATCTGAGATGATCAGTCAAAAAGGAAACAGTCTTCAGGAAATGACAAGTGCCTTGGAAAACAGCAGGGTAATTTGGAGACCTGGCTGCCCCAGCAAGCTGCCATCAGAAGCAGCAGGCAGCCTGCAGGGTGTGCCCAGGCTATTCCAACAGGGACACAAATGGCACGTGCTGTGTGCAGCACCACCACCCACCCTCCTGCTCCGAGCAATTCCCAACTGCATCCACCAAACATCACCTGCTCAGCTCAGTTTCCACCTTCTCCCTTCTCCTGCCTCAGCCCAGAGCCCAGGTTACTGTGAGCCCTCACCAACACAGCCCCTCTGTGCCCTGCAGGTAAAGCTGGGGCTTTGCAGGAGCCAAAGCCCAGCTCCAGCTGTGCCACACAGCTCTGAGCACAGTCCCAGGGCCACGAGGAGGCTTTAACAGAACTCTATCACTGCAGAGAGCATCTGGCTCCAATGCACTGCTCTGTACTCCTGGCTGTTGCTGTAAGTAATTCCATGTCCTGGCACTGGCTGGGATGGAGTAAACATCTTCCCTCACCTCTGTGCCTTGAGCTGTGTGGGAATCATTGCTGGTCAGGTGGCCACCCTGATAACCCTGTTTGCTTTGCACTGAGACTTTGGCATTGGGGGTGAGCCTGCAGGAGCAGGGCCGTGCTGCTGTGAAGGGGTGATGGTGTCATCAATTCCCTGTGCTACAAACTCCTGCTGCCCTCCCAGGCCGGTGGGCATTTCTCACACAGAGTCCTGACAGGGACACAAGGAAGGATAGAGAGACTTTGTGATCTAAAATTTTAACTTAGCTATTTGGTATGAATTAGGTCGACTGAGCAGGGGACTCTCCTTCTTCTCTGCCTTGACAGAAATGACAACAGGATTCATTCAACAGCCCCTGTACCCAACACACCAACAGCTTCCCCAGCCCATCAGGAACCCAAGCACCGTGGAGGCCCAGCAGGCTGTGAGCACTTTGGTGTCAGGTGCTTTGGCATGAACGAGCCCTGCCTGCCCTCTGAGGGGCAGGGGCAGGAGCCCAGCAGTCACTCACCATTGCTGACCATGCCCCTGGCCACCTCCCAGAGCCCTGCCTCCCCTCTGTGGGGCAGGAGCCCAGCACTCACCATTGCTGACCATGCCCCTGGCCACCTCCCAGAGCCCTGCCTCCCCTCTGCTCTGTGGGGCAGGAGCCCAGGCCTCACTCGCCATTGCTGACCATGCCCCTGGCCACCTCCCAGAGCCCTGCCTGCCCTCTGTGGGGCAGGAGCCCAGCACTCACCATTGCTGACCATGCCCCTGGCCATCTCCCAGAGCCCTGCCTGCCCTCTGTGGGGCAGGGGCAGGAGCCCAGCAGTCACTCACCATTGCTGACCATACGCCTGGCCACCTCCCAGAGCACCAGCCCGAAGGCCCAGATGTCCACGCGCTTGTAGGAGTCGAAGCAGTCGGCCTGGATGGACTCGTCCAGCACCTCGGGGGCCATGTAGCGCTTGGTGCCCACGCGGGGGTTGTTCCCCACGTCCAGCTGGTTGGTGCTCTGGGAATGCATCACTGCAAGGCCTGCAGGACAGGAGAAAGGAGTCACTGCTGAATCCCCTTCCCAAAGCACGCTCCCAAAGGGCCCAGCTGTCCCAAGACCAGCGGGCTCAGCCCCAAACTGGCCAGCAAAAGCAGCCCGAGGCCACGGACAGGCTCCATTATCTCCCAAGGGATTACCATCAAGCATTTTACTGCACTCTTGCAAAACACTGCCATGAAGTGTTTTGCAGCCACTGGATGTCCCCAGCACTCCGGGCACGGACACGCAGAGGCCAAACAGCTGCTGCTTAGAAGAAAACAATTTTACACAGCATTCAAATTTATTTATAGACCTTTTGGGTGGGTGGATGCACCCGAACCGTGGGGAAGGGAGAAGAAAAACACTGAACGAAGGATAGACACAAGTTAAAAAAATAAAGCTGGAAAACAAAAAACACCATATTTGCAGCAGCTTGAAAAATAAACATCCTCAAGCAGATCTAAAATGAGTCAGACAAAACCACTCTACCTGGTTTCTACTAATTACTAAACATTTAAGCAGAGAACATTATGTGAGGGACTAAATTACTGTAAATTTGGAAACACACAGGCCACTCATTTGGCCACAGTAAACAGAGAGCACTGCAAATTGAGCAGCAGTGGGTGCATGGCAGAGCCAAGCGACAGAGAGGGCGATGCAAACTCTCCCTAATTTCCTCAACACATCTTCTAAGAATGACATACACTATTTACATTTAACAGGAGTTTATTTTAGGTGAACCTCAAAAGGCTTTTTACCTCAGTCCCACAAAAACCAACCTTTCACCAGATCATTCATTTGCTTTTCTTTCCAAAGAACAGTCCGTACTTCAGTGTAACAAAAATTTGGAAAAAAACTTTTCCACAATTCAAATGTACTTCAAGGTATTTCAGGCTGACAAGAAAATGCTTATGGCATCATAGAATGGGTTGGATCTTAAAGTTCATCCAGTCCCACCTGCCATGGCAGGGACACCTCCCACTGTCCCAGGCTGCTCCCAGCCCTGTCCAGCCTGGCCCTGGACACTGCCAGGGACCCAGGGGCAGCCACAGCAAACCTGGGCACCCTGTGCCAGGGCCTGCCCACCCTCACTGTAAAACATGTCTTGTATTTCATGTAAATCGACCCTCTTTCAGTTTCAAACCACCTCCCCTTGGCCTACCACAGCAAGCACTGCTAAAATGTTTGTCCCCACCCTTCTTAGGGACATTTCATGAACCATATCGTGACCCCAGACTGATGAGAAGAACTCTGCCCCCAGATCCAGGTGCTTTTGTCAAATACTGACACACACACTTACACTTTACGTACTATTTTAAATCCATATTAGATTATATTATACACTAGGTATGGATTTTATCTTTTCTTTAAAAAGAGCTTACAACTGCAAACAAAGGTTAGAAACCACATTTCCTGGCCAACTCTGAAAAAGTCAAGACCTTGGAGAACACTTTGATAAAAACCATAAAACTCCATGCAAGCTGGGCAGAACAGATCCCACAGGGCAGCAGGTCCCAGGCTGGGAGCTGAGGGAGGGCAGTGGGGCCAGGGGACAGTGCTGTGACCTGGCTCCCACCACAGAGCCTGGAGCAGCTCCTGCCCCACTCCAGGGTCTCTTTCCCCTGGGGCTCCCAAAGCACAGGTGACCGAGGGGCACTGGCACAGCAGCTCCTGCTCTCAGATCCCAGCTCTCCAAGAGGAATGTCCTGGTTTGCCAGGACCCTGCCAGCAGCCTGCAGTGCCTGCTGCTCTGCCACAGCCCTGCCCCACAGAGCCCAGAGCCAGCACCAGGCACTGCTTGGCAAGGACAAAGGCAGAACTGTCCCACAGCTGACAGGCTGAGCAGCAGTGACACCCATTCCTGACTTGGTCACACAGCTTCTGCTTAGCCAGAGCCTGTCTGAGCAGCCAGGCTGGCACTGCAGCTCCTGATCCTGGGGGTGCCACGGGCCAGAGCAGCTCCCAGCTCCGGATCCTCGCAGGAACAGACAAGGATGGAAACAAGACAGAGGCTCACACAGGAAAGGGCACGAACACCTGCCAGAAGCAACAAATTCTCTGGTGAATTCCCCTTACAGAGGAGGAACATGGGAAGAATGTGACAGATACATGTCTGAGGAGCTCATATTTTAAAAAATAGCTATTTAATTACCATAAAAAACTGATCAGGAAGTGTTTACTGCAGTGTTCTCTTGGAAAAATCTCTCAAACATCTGAAGCCTCTAGATAAATAGTGTAGTATATTTCACTGTACCAGTGCCATGTCAATCAATGCCAGGATGTGCTGCCCTCCTCAGAGTGAACTACAAATTTATTTAAAAGCCAATCCCCAAAGCTTTGTCTTTTCAACTTACTGCTCCATTTGTTACTATTCCCATGGCAAACTTCCAGAGGCCCAAGTATGGGGTTTTACCTGTGTGTATCTCGAGTCCCTCAGGCAAAAATGATTATTTTAAAAATTCTCATCTCCTGACACACTTTTTGCCTAGGTAATGGTGCTCCAGGACTGTTCTACCACTATTTTCTCCCTTGCCTTCATAGAAAAGAAAAAACATTTACTGTCAGACATCCCTCCAAGCTGTGAACAGGCCACAGTGCTGTGACTGCTCCTCAGCACCCTGTGCATTGTGCTTCAATCCCAAAGCAGCTGCTCCCAGGAACCCAGCCTGGGCTCACTGCATGATCTGCACCACTCAAGCTGGGCAGAGCTGCGGCACTGGGACAGCGAGCACACGGCTCAGCCTGTCTGCGGGAGGACACACGCTGTGTCCCAAACGAAGCCCAATCCCCGCATCCTCCGGGATCCGGGCCCGGATTGAAGAGCGGAAAAGCAGGAAAATGCCCCAAAAGCGGCCTTGGGCTGCCCGCGCCACCTGGCGGCCGCGGCGGAAACTGCGGGGAGCACCAGCCGGGGGAGGGCACCCAGGGGTCACTCCGGGGGCACGGACACACCACGGCTCTCCGGCCCTGAGCACCCAGGGGTCACTCCGGGGGCATGGACACGCCACGGCTCTCAGCACCCAGGGGTCACTCTGGGAGCACGGACACGCCACGGCTCTCCGGCCGCGGGCACCCAGGGGTCACTCCGGGGGCATGGACACGCCACGGCTCTCCGGCCCTGAGCAACCAGGGGTCACTCTGGCAGCACGGACACGCCACGGCTGTCTGGCCCTGAGCACCCANCACCACGGCTCTCCGGCCATGGGCACCCAGGGGTCACTCCGGGAGCACGGACACACCACGGCTCTCCGGCCATGGGCACCCAGGGGTCACTCCGGGAGCACGGACACACCACGGCTCTCCGGCCATGGGCACCCAGGGGTCACTCCGGGAGCACGGACACACCACGGCTCTCCGGCCATGGGCACCCAGGGGTCACTCTGGCAGCACAGACACACCACGGCTCTCCGGCCGTGGGCACCCAGGGGTCACTCTGGCAGCACGGACACACCACGGCTCTCCGGCCATGGGCACCCAGCACCCTCGGTGTCTGCAGGCACAGGGTCACTCACCCAGGTCGGCGATGCAGCACTGGCCGTTCTTCTTGACCAGGATGTTCTTGCTCTTGAGGTCGCGGTGGGAGATGGCCGGCTTGCCCTGCGTGCCGAAGATCTCGATGTGCAGGTGCGCCAGGCCGCTGGCGATGGACAGCACGATGCGCAGGCAGCTCACCGTGTCCAGCGTGGTCAGCTGCAGGTAGTCGTACAGAGAGCCCATCTCGTGGTAGTGAGTGATCAGCCACAGCTGCGTGCTCGAGTTCCTTGAGGTCATGTCAGAGGCAATAAAACCTAGAGGGAGAGGAAGGAGGAGAAACAAGAAAATAAACGGACAGAGCTCCTCCAAGAGTCCCCGAGAAAAGCAGCTCAGCTGGTCAGAGCAGGGTGCTGATAACACAGGGTTTGATCCCTGGACAGGCCACCCACTTATCAGCTGGGCTCGAGGATCCCTGTGGGTCCCTGGCAGCTGTGGATATTCTGTGATACTGTGAATCAGTGCTGCTGGCCCCTCCTGCAATGCAAAACTTGTTTAATTACAACTGCACTGCAGACGACTGCAGGCACTGCTGTGATGAAAACAAAGCCTACAAATACTGCAACTCTAACTCACATCTATTCACAAGAACCCGCTCCTATTTGTCAGTCACACCAAACAACTACTTCTTAGGACCACACACTTTAATACTTATCCTGCTTTTTGAAGGACTCGGAGGTGGGGAAGTTCCCAGTCAAACAGAAAGACCCCAAATCTGTAGCACATTTGCTGCTGCCCACTTGAGAGAAGCAGCAACACCTCAAACAACAAGCCATGAACAACCACGTCCATTTTTAGAGCCCACAGGCAGCCAGTGCAGGCTGCTGAGAAAAGGGTTAAATGTGTAGCCCAACAACAACGATCTGCTACGAAGAAACAGAGAAATGTTCTGTTCAAAACTCACGAACCTCAAGAACTGCCTTCAAAAATGTCTCGTCTTAAAACTGAACCCCAAATTCAGGGGAAGCTCCCCTCTGTCACTTCTGAACATATCCACATAGTGACCTCAACAGCTTTAGTTGGGAACAACAAAGTTTTATTCCTAAATCAAAGGAACAAACCACATTTATGAAAAGCTCACATACATTTGTCAGAAAGAACACCCACTGCTTTCTCTCCTAAAGTGACAATTGTGCACAATGTGACATTTCTGTAATCTGTGATATTGTCTAATATTGCATCTAAAAAAAGTCTCTGAAATAGCCAACAAATTTGACAGTTATCAAGAAAGACTGAACACAGGCAGAGCACCAAGGAAAATGTGCAATGCAATTTCAGCTCTCTTGGGAAGGGAAGTTCAATAATTCACATTTCAGGAGGCCACCTAATTATTTTTGTAGTAACAAAGGAACTGCTTCAGGAAACAGATAAATGTCTAGCAGGGTGAGCTACAGAGCCAGGGAACATTCTCTGACAGGAAGCAAGAATAAGGAGCCAAAGGAAAACTGACTGAAGACAGATTTTGGGTGAGGCAGTGTCAGCACTCAGAAAATGTGCTGCTGCTTTTATTTTCAGAGGTGGCACACCAGTGACAGAAGAGCACATCTATCAGGAATCAAAGGGCTGCTTAAACCTCAGCCCTGGCCCAACACAACAAAGCCATTTTTCCCAGTTCTCAGAACCAAGCACATGAGGAATGAGTGATGCACAAGGCTCATTTACTTTCATGTTTACAGGGAAATAAGATACAACATGCAGCTGTAGCTGAAGTTTAAACACCAAAGGAGCTTATTCTGACCGTGAGCAGAACAGTTAAACAGAAGAGAATACTGGATTCATGTTGCACTTTACTTAGCCATAAGGAAAAGTATTCAAATCCCTAAATCTCATTATGAACTTCTCCACACCTTTTCTCCCTCCATTCCTGCAGGGAAACTGATATTATAACCCAACACAGATCCACCAGAACTTCCCCTGACACACTGTGCAGGACTCTGCAGGAGCCAGTCCCTTCTACAGGGGTCTGTGGCACCTCCACTGTTTTCTGTGTGCTCAGCTGCCAACACCTGATTCATCTGGTTGATTAATTGCCTCCTGCTGGAATATTGCAGAGCAACGAGTCACAGCTGCTCTGACACATTCCCCATTTGAGACTCAGCCTGTCCTGGAAGTCCCTCCCTGAAAATTTCTCTTCAGCTATTTATCACAAGAAATAAATAGAGACTGTGAGCTGCCTGGTGAGCGTGCAGTGCTTCACAAATGGCCTGTGCAGGTAACTCACCTTTACACCACACACACCAGCATTCAGAACGTGCTTGTCCCACTCACCTAAAATATTCTCGTGCCGCAGCAGTACAGTGTTGTACAGCTCAGTTTCCCTGAACCAGGACTTCTCATCCCTAGAAGAGAAGATCTTCACAGCAACGTTTTCTCCTTGCCACTGACCCCTCCAAACTTCTCCATAACGGCCCTTTCCTGGTGGGGGCAAAAACACAGGAGAAGCTGTCAACCAACAGCCTTCAGCAGGCAGAACTCAACTGTCATGAACCAAACCCTGCAGCAGCTGGTCTGACCAGCCCTGTGTGCACTCCTTACCCCTGGAGTCACCCTGTGCTCCAGCATCCCTCATCCTTCCTGCTTGCTTTGACTGCAGGCCCTGTGAGTGTGGATCTCTCCTCCCTGCACAGCAGTGCAGCAGGGAGGGCTTCAGCTGGGAGGTGCCACCATTCAACCACCAGCAATCAAAGTGCTTTTGCAGCTGAAATGACCCAGGCAGCACATGGCAAGGCCAGTGTGCACAACACAAAGCTGTGAATTCTGGAGGACAGGGAGGAAATGTAATGCTGGGGATACAGCCTTTACATTTCTATTACATCATCAGTCCTCGAAGAAGCATAAAATGGTGATTTAAAGAGAACAAAAACCCAAACCCATCCACAAACAAAAAAGGATTAAAAAACCACCAACCCCACCAGAACAGAGCCCTGTCTTGTGAAGATCAGGACACAGTGCCTGCAAGCCAAACTGTTTACCCCAACAGCTTCCTCCCCTCCTCAGTGCCTGCACAACACCTTAGCTCAATGTCAATGCCTCCAGATAATCTCTGACCCAAATGATTTATAAGCTCAAATTTCACACTACTCAATAATAAAAATATGCTGAAGAAAAATTTAATGAATCCTTAAAATAAGCACTAAAGCCCTACAGAAAACTAAACACCCAGGAGACACTGACCTACACACTCCACCAGTGTGATCTGGCGAGCCACCGTTCTTTGCACCAAGAAAGGAAGCCCAGAGCCACTTCCAGATGTGCAGGAATGGTCCAACAAATCCTGTTCAGAGGGAAAAGCAGGAGTTTAGAACCTGTGAGAAAGCCCATTTCCCCCTGTTCACATGCACAAAGGACAGGTCAGGTTAAAGCTTGAGGGTGCCATTTGGTCACTCAGGTCAAAGAGCATTTGTTTAGTAAGTGCATTAATTATTCATTACTTGTTTAAGAAGTGTCATGAATACATGACCAAAGATGTCTGTGAACTGGAACCACTGGCACAGTGCTGCTCACCTGCACCCAGAGCTATTTGGGATGGGCTTCTGAGGCAGGTAACAGCCACAGGAAGCTGTGGGCCAGACTATTCAAGCTTGGTGCAGGTACTTAAAACCAAAAACAGTTTCCAAATAAACAAGGTGATAGGATTTATCAGCATCACCTACACAAGATTTGCCATTGATACTCCAGAAAAACTTCTGTAACAAATCTTTCTTTAATGTTTCTTACAAGTTTCTGGTATTTTTAGTGCATAGAAAGCAGACTTTGAGCTGTAAGCTTATAATAAACATGAGTGAGATCCTGATTGAATGTTAAAATCCCATTAGCCTTGTAAAATGCTAATACCCAGCTACTTTTACAGCCAGGGGTTCTGTATTAGTTCAAAGCATTAGCAATTATTGCTGGACTTTTTTTTTTTTACAAAGGAAAAAAATACAAAAAAGCCTAAGTATAATCAACCTTCTATTATTATTTCCAGAAAACTGCATTGCTGGGCATGAAATAGATATCCATGAAATCTCATTTCTTCCAACAACCTCTTAACGAGTGCTCAAGAAAAAGATAATCCAGAAGTGACAGAGACTACCTTCCTTTTTAACACAAACTGAGTGCCTTTCTTCCATTTTCCTTCCTGCTTGCATCAGAGACAAGAAAAAAAAAAAGAAACAAAAACAAAAAACCACCCCCAAACTTATCTACAGCAACTGTAAAAACAAGATTTGAAAAGGCCAGAGCTCCTTGCATGCCCACTAAGCAGCTTAGGGCTTTAAGCCCTTGCTACACTGCAGAGACTAATCCTAAATGTAAACTTACCTAATGTGTGACAAAACCAGTGACTTAAAACACAATGAAGAAAGATCTGGAATCTAAATGACTGGCTGTTTAGAGGAACGCTTAGGCACAGGAGCTACCAATTCTTTTTGTGCATCAGCCACACTGGGGGGCAGAGCAGCAGCACTGGCACCATCGCCCAGAGGCTCTGACAGCCCCACCAGACCAAGCCCTCCCAGCTCCTCAAAACAGAACTTTGATTTCTCCTTCACAAGTTTTATAACCATTTCTAAGTAACATCAAACAACTAGAAGTACAAAAGGTTTGCAAATGGCTTGAAATGACCTTGCACAGGTAAGACAGAAGAGCTGGCAAAAGCTGGGAGTCAGTGCTTAAGGACAGACCAGCAGCAAGACTGGCTGTTTGAAACCAGGAACACAGAATCAAGCCTTGTGGGCTGATTAAAGAGAGCCAAAGGCATTACAAGAGAAAGAAAAAAGAAAAAAGATTAACGACATAGGCCACTCTTCAACCCTGCAGTGAAAGCACATTCTGGTGGGACAGCACCAAAACAGAAAATGTTTTCCAGCCTCTTAATGTTGGGGACATTTTATCTCAGCAATGCAAGGAGAAGAAAACTCTGGACTGCTTCAGAAACAAACACTCCATCTGCCTGAAGCTTTACCTGCTCTGCTCACATGAAGTGGGGGGCAGCTGCTGGGACATTTGTCTCTGGCCTCAGGGAAGGGGAAGGGACAGTCAGCCTGCAGGAAGGGAACACGTCCCAGCTCATTCTCCAGAGACCACGTGAGCAAGAACGTAGCTTGAAAACTGAGCTTTGAGTAAGCATTGCACATTTCTTACAACTCCCACTGCTCCTCTACCAACAAAATGTCACTGATAACCCAGTCATCCCAGAGTCCTGCTACCAAGATCATGGCAGTCAGCTCTGAAGGTTTTAAACATCAAAATTATCTGTATTTTCTTTCTCACCTAGCATCTCATCTTTTCCAGCCCTTCAGGCTGCTGTATATCAAACATGCAGCACAGTTCTTCACCTCTCCCCTTCCTGCAGGCCACCCAACAGTCAGGCACACTGAGCTGGGATGTGCTGACATTGTTTCCAGGAACATGGACAGTTTGGAGCGATTCTCCAGGTCAGAGGACCTGCACTTTGCCAAACCCATCTTCTGGTTAAAATTAATCAGTGCTACAGTTTTGGGAGCACAGAACAGCATCACTCAAGTCCTGAGGCCGAGTGCATCCCCTGGCAGCAGAAGGTCCTCTGAGTGACGTGGCCACATGGAAGGAAGGGAGGGGAGTTTGGAAGTGAGGAGAGCTCCCACCCTGCACACAGGTGGGTCACTTACTGCCAGCGTGCTGTCCCCCACGTTGGAGGCAATGAGGCCCTCAATTGTGCCATACTCTGCATCCCTGGAATTGAGCCTCTCCATGTGGTTTTTCTGTATTCTCCGTATGATCAGCACAGCCACTGCAGAGAAAACTATGAACACCACCACAGGAGCCAGGATGACAATGATTAGTGTTTCCATGCTGTACCCTGCAGCTTCTCCTTGAAAGGTTTGCCCTTGGAAAAGACAGGGGAAGGGGAAAAGTGTGAAAAGAGAGAGAAGAAAATTGATTTGCAGATTCCCAGAGAAGTGTTTAAACCCATCAGCACTGACACCAACCCTGAGCTCGGTACCCACCCCGTGTGCCAGAGGCTGTGCCACAGCCAGGTGTGAGCACACCTGCATGGAGGATGTGCCCCTGTGGAACAGCACAGCCCCACCTGCACCCAGCCACTTCTCACAGGCAGCACCTCCATCCTGAGCCCAAGCACACACACTGCAAGCCCCTCACTGCCCCAGCACAGCCACCAGCCAGCCCGTGGGCACCAGGTGTGTGCCAGCAGGTCCCCAGCTGGAGACCAGGGCACCAAGGGTGTCCTGCACCCACAAAACCCTTCCTTCAGCCAGCACTGCAGCCATCTCCCTCCCAGCTCAGCAGATCAAAACCAATCCCCTCTTCCTTCCCCAAAGCACTGTTGTTGAGGAAGCCCTCACCTTTGGAGGAGGGCAGCTGTGCAGTGATGTTCATGTTGCACAGGTGCCCCTGGCAGCACTCCACGGCCTGGTTGGGGGACGGGGGTGTTTTGCAGGTCATTTTGCGTTGCTCATAGACCTGGAAGCAGCCTTTCTGGTAAACCTTAGCACCATCATTAATGCTCAGGGAGGCAAAGCAGCGCTGGCCCTGGCACCGGTCCCCATTCCCACAGGACATGCCTTCACACACACATTCGTACGGGACCATCTTCAGCTTCCGTTCATCATCTGTGAGGAAAAAAAACATCATCCTGTTCTTAACAGCTTCATAACGAAATCATTAGACAATAAAATCTGCCAAGGGAACCGATACTGTTTTCAGGTAGCGCTGAAGAACCACTAAGTAGGAGGTAACGATTCTAATTCAGCTGTTTCAGCATGACAAAGATATGCCACAGTAGACACAAGAGACCTCTCTCAAGTTAGTTAAAATTTAACACTGAGAAAACCAAGTTATTCCCAGAAAGCCTTTATTCAATGTTTTCCAAAGGCTGTTTGTGAAGTAGCAAGTACACATCTTTCAGGAGATCATCTCTAAAAACCTCCAAGAAATCTTCAAATGAACCATTCTTGCCTTTCCATGGCATTAGTGGAAATACTAATCCCCTTTTTCTGAGGCAAACCTTAGACACTGCATGTAAACCAAACCTTAGACACTGCATGTAAACCAAAGCTGTGTAAACCAATTACGGAGGTCACATTCCAAACCAATGCCCTCCCTGGAGCAACCAGGGAAGAGTTCCCAGAGCCCACACTGGAAGCTGAGCCCACACAACACTCACCTTGCCAGCTGGGAGTTGGGAACGCCATCACCATCAGCACAGGGAGAATCATAACTCCATCAACCACCCTGGAGCTGCAGAAAGGAGAGACACATGAGTTCTGTAGACTTCCACTGCTGTCTAAAAATGAAACCACCCCAAAAGCAGCGTTTAGCAATATCTTCCATCAACTCCTTACACAAAACACAACCCAGAATTGATTGGTCTCCTTTTTAACTGTGTCTTGCTTCCCAAGGAATTTCCTTCACTTATAAAATTCATGCATTTACTGCAACTTCTTCTTAGACTTACAGAGACATCACATGCAACTACCATGTAGATACAGAAGCCTGCAGCAGGGAACTATGAACCCTCCCAGTACTAAGCAGGAATGTAATACAGATGTTACATTCTTTGAACCAGTTATTAAAAGTTAAATTATTGTGAACTGAGAAGGTGGTCTGTAAATCTGTATTATCTGGGCTTTGAGGGGAAACAGAAAAGATCTCTGCCAGAAAACTCAGAATAACTTCCATTAACCAGCAAAAACCATTGCTGAATGGCAAGAAAAAGACTGAGATGTATTTAAGGAAGACGCTGCTCTCCGAAGAGCAATTTCCCAGTTTAAGTTGCTTCTCCAAGGATTTTCCTTCCAATGGCCCAAGTCCATTTCCCTGCTGCTGAAGACAGGTAACCACACCCAGTGCAACAGTCAAGGCTGATTCCAGCATAAAGCAGAGGCACATGCTCCCTCTGAAACAGGAAACAGAGGAGGGAATTTGCCTTCGTATTGCCAATCTTTGCCATGATACTTGGTCTTTACGAGAAAATAACAGACCACTCTTTACTCCACTTTTTACTGTGAAACAAGGCTTCTGAAAAGAAACTTTTCTGCAGTTTCTTAGGATTTAACCCAACAGAGGGCTGGTGACTGGGAATGGTTGTCTGTCCTGTGGTCAGTTCCTAGAGACTCTCTCACATGCCACAGAATTCCAATCAAAAGCAGCAGCAAGCAGTAGGTGCAAACCAAAGTTCCTCTCCTTGAAAATATCATGCTCCTTACGTGCAGGTATTTGCCTTCATTTTTCAGATTTAATTCTAGAGAAGCAGATGAAAATTGAAAATAAATCTGATATTGCCATTTTCCTTTCAGATCCCTTTTGCTGTGCCTTTTCAAATCATTAGCAATTCTTAAGTGCTCAGTGATGAAAGCCAAGCCATTATTTCTGTATTTATTTCCTGACGTGGATTTGTTTTCAGTAATTTATTCATCATCAGTTTAAATGATCATAAATTTCGGACCCAAGTATTCAGTTTTCACCTTCACAGAAAGCCCAGGCAGGACTGACCACCTCACCTTGCAGAGCACCCATTCCCCAAGGAACCTTCCCTTCCTTGTCCCTGATACACCCCAAGGCACCCGGAACATTTTTACCCTGGAACAATCCTGCTGGAAACACGATCAAACAAAGTGAAACAGCAGGAGCAGGGAGCAATCCATATGGGAAGCTTAAAGCAGAGGAGAGCTATCCCAAGGAACCGTGAGCGGCCTAATGCTCCAGATCTCCAGCTCAAAGGGGTCCCCTGCCCCCAAGGCAGGGTGCCATGGGCACAGCAGGGTGCCATGGGGACAGCAGGGTGGCATGGGGACAGCAGGGTGCCATGGGGACAGCAGGGTGCCATGGGGACAGCAGTGTGGCCAGGATCCCCAGGCTCCCAAGGCAGGGTGCCATGGGGACAGCAGGGTGCCAGGGGGACAGCAGGGTGGCCAGGATCCCCAGGCTCCCAAGGCAGGGTGCCATGGGGACAGCAGGGTGCCATGGGCACAGCAGGGTAGCTGGGATCCCCAGGCAGGGTGCCATGGGCACAGCAGGGTGCCATGGGCACAGCAGGGTGCCATGGGGACAGCAGGGTGCCATGGGGACAGCAGGGTGGCTGGGATCCCCAGCTCCGTGCTGCCTTGGGCAGCCCTGGCTCTGTGCCTGCCAGCTCAGCAAGTCCAGACCAAGGTGGCTCCTGGCACCTGCAGATGAGAAGAGCTGTGACATCTGCAGCAGCCTGTGACAAACCCACCCCGTGTCCCCACTGCCAGCCCAAGGCCTGCACTGTGTCCCTGCAGCCTGGGACACTCTGGGATTTGGGCAGGGGGCTCCCAGCCCTGGGCACAGCCCAGCCACCTCAACCAGGTCAGCTGCACTGGGAGACTGGAGGGGGGAAAAGAGCAGGAAGGGAGACTCTGATCTTTACAAAATACTGATTTTCCCTCAAAAATTATTTGAGAGCATGAGTTCAAAGGTGTTGCTCCCACTGCTTAAAAAAAAAAGTTACTTTTCCATAGCAATTAATGCACATACATAAGCTCCAAAGCCTGGCTCTAGTGACACCAGCAAGCACACCCCTTCCAGTTACTGCTCGCTTAGAGAGAAAGAAAATATATATTTTAATGTAAGGAACAAAATGTTCTTTAATAAATCCCCACAGAAAATTGCTATAAATTTAAAGATCCATGAGACATCCAGTGTTTGAATTCACAAGAACTTTTTTCCCAAGGGAAGGGTTGGGATTTGACCCAGATAAATAAAGAGGAATTAACAAGCAACCAGCAAAAAATACACAAAATGTGTTTTCCTTTCTGAACGAGAGGATCTTTGCCCGTGCCCTATGGAGCCGCAGCAGAGCGGCGAGAGCCGCTAGAGGGCATTGGGAACACGGGGATGCAGCGATCCCAGCGCTCGGCACACGGGGATGGAGCGATCCCAGCGCTCGGCACACGGGGATGCAGCGATCCCAGCGCTCGGCACACGGGGATGCAGCGATCCCAGCGCTCGGCACACGGGGATGGAGCGATCCCAGCGCTCGGCACACGGGGATGCAGCGATCCCAGCGCTCGGCACACGGGGATG
>VZTZ01020196.1:14513-26553 GCA_013400955.1 Drymodes brunneopygia | reverse complement strand
GATCCCAGCGCTCAGGGATGTGCTCCTTCCACTCCGTGCAGGTGCCAGCACTCCTGACACACTCCTCACACGGGGATGCAGCGATCCCAGCGCTCAGGGATGTGCTCCTTACACACTGGGCAGCTTCCAGCACTTCCTGATGCCACACCCCACACACAGGCAGGGATGCAGGGATCCCAGGGATCCAGTGCCACACCCCACACACAGGCAGGGATGCAGGGATCCCAGGGATCCAGTGCCACACCCCACACACAGGCAGGGATGCAGGGATCCCAGGGATCCAGTGCCACACCCCACACACAGGCAGGGATGCAGGGATCCCAGGGATCCAGTGCCACACTCCATTTGCAGCAGTACTGGATAGCACAGGGCAGACTGGAGGCAGGACACTGTGTCTGGGCTTCAGCCACATACAGGGAAAAGTGGATCATTTGGGCTTAACCTCCTCCTGCAAAAGCACATTATCATTGGAAAACCAGAACTTGTTATCGCTGGAAAAGCCTCTTTCAAAGTGGCAGCTCCCAGATTTCCAAACAAACCCGGCATGCAGTGCAGGCAAGAAAAGGACCCTGGCTCCTGGGCAGCCAATCTGCCCCAAGGCCAGCTTTGGATTCCAAAGGAGGAGTCCTTTCAACTGGCTTTGGAAGCCCAAATGAGCAATAAGCCAAGCACAAGGCAAATCTAACACTTGGTGAGGACACTCAACAGAGACACACAACTGGTTCAAGTAACAGAGTCAACAGAATCCTTACAGCTTGTAGTCATAAAGTCCCAAAACTGCAAAATCCACCCTGAAACCCCAATGCCTGTTCCACTTTCACAGCTAATATTACTCTTGCTTTTCTTCCTAAGGAAACTGCGTCCTGCCAAATCACTCCTGTATGGCCTGACAGCAACGTGGGGTGAAGTTGTACTGGGAGTGTCAAGACAGCAGCTGCAAGAAGCCACAGGGGAGAGAAGAACCAGTTCAGACAACCTGAAGCACCACAAGGACCCCTGCAGGCACTGGCTGTTGGGAAGTGGCCTTCAGTCCCCAGTGCCACCACTGAGCACAGATCACGGCAGACACAGAGAGCCCATCAGTGCAGCAACTCCAGGCTGCATTTCATCTCCATATGATGCAGACATGGGGACATGAACCATGAGAGCAGCTCAGACTTTCCGGATGAGATCAGAAGCACCCAGGTATCGCTGACAGTCCCCATGGCCCCCTGCCAAGAGCCCAAGGGCTGTACATATTTTGCATGTACCTCACCAGATTCCTATCAAAAGAAAACATCCATAATACTGGATCACAGTTGTGCCATCCACAACAGCCACACACCAGCTGAATTCATCCACAGCTGTGTCTTCAGAAGGAGAAATGTGCATTTAAAAGCAATAATTCACAGCTTGCTCTTTAATTGATGCTCACACAAAGGAGGTGCAACCCCCAAGCAGCCCCACAAAGGCATTCCTTGCATTGGAGAGCAACAACCTTGGGCAGTCCATTCTTACACTCTAAACTTGGTTGCCAGAATTCAAAGATGGAAGCCAGCCACCAACTCCATTTGGTACCCACCTGCAAATGCACAAGGCACACATCCACGCATCACAGCTCCAAAAACGCATCCAAGTGCCACCCAGAAAGACCAAATGTCTCGGATGCAAGTGACCACAAACACGGAGAGAGTGAAGGATGGGGTACTGGTCCTTCTCTACTCGTGTACAAAGCAAAATCACAGCACTGCTGAGTAAGAATAAACCCACCATGCGAAAGGCAACTACACAGTGTGAAGTGCCCTGGAAGTTTCTCCCAGTCAGTAACTCTGACGTGCTCACCAAGAGCCAATCCCTTGGTTCTTAAAAGAAAACGAAGGGATAGCAAAGCACGAGCGTCACATATAAAAATAAACCCCTGCCTGCTCTCCCTCCTGGCACACACAGCCACAGCCCATGTGCTGCCCGTGCTGCCAGCCCACAGCTCCAGCTGACACACCAACTGCAGCAATGGCCTGCCATGGGACAAGACATTCTCAGTGACAGACACATGACAATACAGAACAACACAGCCACTCATCCCAGAAAGAAAAAAGCCTTTACTAGGCCAAGCAGTGAGCCAGAAGCAGCACCAGCCCCTACCTGAGCAGGGTGGGGAAGGCACAATCACACACAGCCTCTCCTTTAACAGAGGGGAGGGCAGGGACTCTCATGCTACCCCTGGGGAACAAGCAGACCACCTGAAGGCCCAGAATGCACGAGTGGCACAAAAGAGACTACAAGTAATTAGCCAGCTTCCTCATGTAGGGCATGTGAGCTTGTATGTGGGCTGGAGCCAATGGTCTGTTCAACCAGGCAAAGTGTGAGTCCCACACTTGGGCCACAAACACCACAGGCAGTGCTCCATGCTGGGCCAGAGCAGCTGGAAAGCTGGGAAAGGCCCTTGGAGTGCTGGTGAAAGTGGCTGAACATGAGCCAAGGTGTGCCCAGGTGGGCAAGAAGGCCAAGTGCAGCTGGCTGGTATCAGCTCCACTGTGACCAGCAGGACCAGAGCAGTGCCCATCCCCTGTACTGGTTCTGCTGAGGCACCTCCAGTCCTGGAGCAGTTCTGGGACCCAAGCACCAAGAAAGACATTGAGGAGCTGGAGCATGTCCAGGGAAGGGAACAGAGCTGGGAAGGGGCTGGAGAATTCCTGAGGGAGCTGGGAAGGGGCTCAGGCTGGAGCAAAGGAGGCTCAGGGGGGANGGATTTAAAAGCCATGTGCGTGTGGCACATTGGGTTAGCGATGGCCTAGGCAGTGCTGAAGAATGGTTTGACTTCATGATCTTCGAGGGCTTTTCCAACACAAACCATCCAGTGACTCCATGTGGGCAGCAGAACCTCCCCAGTGGCTGCAGGAGGCAGAACACAGAAGGCACCTGCCCCAGTGCAGAGGCTCAGGCTGTGTGCAGGTATTGCATCAGTACAGGGGTCTTGGGCAACCCACTGACAGACGGCTTACTCAAACAATGAGGCAAGCACAGACACTTCTAAATTGATCTGCAACTTCCCGGTGCCTTTGAAGACACGTGTATCTTCCCATATCATTTGTTGCCTTGCAGGGTAAATAAATACACCGGGAGGCAAGTACCAAGGATTAGCACTGCCCCATGGAACAGCTTTCCCCTGCAGAGCCTGCATACAGCAACACCCCTTAAAAGGCTCCTCCACAAAGTCACTGTCTGTGGTTCACTGATCATGGGAGCAGCTGGAAAGTGAGGTGTGCAATTCCACGTGTGCAGAGAAGCAGCACACAGTGAACAGGCAGGGCTTGGCAGGCCCGGGAGCCACTCGGGAATGCCCAGGTTCAGGTTTCACCTCACACGCACTGCCGGAGGCACCGCACAGCGATCTGCCCAAGAACTTAGATACACATGAATTACTGTGGCTTCTCACACATTTCACACATAAACAAAGGTGTTATTTTATTGTGCTACACATGTTTCCTGGCTGTACAGGTACTCTGACATGGCACACAGACAGCTCCTACCAGAGGGGAACACTGCATTCTGTAACTAGCAGGAAAAAGGCTCCATTGCAGCGCTGCAGAGCTCCTCAGGCACCTTCCCTGTTAGACACAAGCCATAGCCACAGACAGCCTTCAACACCACTCTGCCAGGGCCATTCTACCTGCCCACAAAGTGAGGAAAATCCCCATCAACATCTGGTGACTTCATCTGTGCTGAGGCCTTGGGCTGAGGAGGCAAGGAGAGCATCCCTGCACATCCTGCTGCCAGACACAGCACTCTTCTCCCTGGAATGGTTCTCTCTCCACAGACAGCATACTCTCACATCTCAGCACAAAACTGCCAATGGAGATACAAACTCTGTCCAAAGAGAACACCTGGATTTATCCAGCAGCTGTGAGTAAGTCCCAAAACACAAATATTTCCAACTGAGAGATTATCAGGAATTGCCTGTGAAAGCTGTTTCAGAATTGTTTAGGAAAAAAGGATTAAAACAGCCACACAAACCCAAAAGGCACCCAGTAACAGTGACTTACTTTCAACTTACTCAAAGCCTACATCTCCAAGCCTTGGCCTGCTTTCCTCCAGCCAGCAATACTGTGTTTATTTATTCCAGATGTTATCTGTGCAGTGTGTGGTGAAGGAGCTCAGGGAGGAACACACAACTCGGGATCACCCATCACACCCTGCTCCTGCTGTCCCCTGCTCTGTCCTGACAGGGGGAAAATGAGGACGGGCACAGACACTCACCCCAGTCCCACATGCCCAGCAAGGGCACAGCACCAGCCAGTGCCCCCAGGCTCTGGCTGTGCCATGGCCCGAGCAGCTCCTGCCCCCAAACCCCCACCCTGCAGTGACAACACCGCGCCAGCCCCCAGGGGACCCGCAGGGCCTGCATCACCCCCTGCTCTCCAAACAAACACTGCCTCATAATCTCAACGAGAAACCGAGACAGCTGAACTCAGCCTAAATGAGATCACTGACTGCTAATCATTTTCAAATGCTTTTTAGTAACTAGTTAAATATTACATAGTTCGCCTGTTCAGGGTTTGTGCAGAGCACTCCAGCCAACCAAAACAAACATTTCCAAAACCAAATCTTTGGCTTGGTTATCACCACCAAAAGTCCTAATTTTTCCTTAAAAAATAAAAGATATTTGAGTTTTTTTCCTGGTTTTGCCTGTTTTTTTTTACACAAGCTTTAAATACTCATTTGTTTATTGTGGGTTGCAGAGAAGCCTGGGTCTGATGATGTGCACAGCTTTTAGAGACCATCTCTCACTGGGGCACACCCTGCTGCAAGATAACCACGTCTCTAGTTCCTACAAATGCATTAATTAAGCAGCATCGCCCTACAGTCTCATTGTGTTTTCACACAGGCAGGGACCTNTGGAGGGATTTAAAAGCCATGTGCGTGTGGCACATTGGGTTAGCGATGGCCTAGGCAGTGCTGAAGAATGGTTTGACTTCATGATCTTCGAGGGCTTTTCCAACACAAACCATCCAGTGACTCCATGTGGGCAGCAGAACCTCCCCAGTGGCTGCAGGAGGCAGAACACAGAAGGCACCTGCCCCAGTGCAGAGGCTCAGGCTGTGTGCAGGTATTGCATCAGTACAGGGGTCTTGGGCAACCCACTGACAGACGGCTTACTCAAACAATGAGGCAAGCACAGACACTTCTAAATTGATCTGCAACTTCCCGGTGCCTTTGAAGACACGTGTATCTTCCCATATCATTTGTTGCCTTGCAGGGTAAATAAATACACCGGGAGGCAAGTACCAAGGATTAGCACTGCCCCATGGAACAGCTTTCCCCTGCAGAGCCTGCATACAGCAACACCCCTTAAAAGGCTCCTCCACAAAGTCACTGTCTGTGGTTCACTGATCATGGGAGCAGCTGGAAAGTGAGGTGTGCAATTCCACGTGTGCAGAGAAGCAGCACACAGTGAACAGGCAGGGCTTGGCAGGCCCGGGAGCCACTCGGGAATGCCCAGGTTCAGGTTTCACCTCACACGCACTGCCGGAGGCACCGCACAGCGATCTGCCCAAGAACTTAGATACACATGAATTACTGTGGCTTCTCACACATTTCACACATAAACAAAGGTGTTATTTTATTGTGCTACACATGTTTCCTGGCTGTACAGGTACTCTGACATGGCACACAGACAGCTCCTACCAGAGGGGAACACTGCATTCTGTAACTAGCAGGAAAAAGGCTCCATTGCAGCGCTGCAGAGCTCCTCAGGCACCTTCCCTGTTAGACACAAGCCATAGCCACAGACAGCCTTCAACACCACTCTGCCAGGGCCATTCTACCTGCCCACAAAGTGAGGAAAATCCCCATCAACATCTGGTGACTTCATCTGTGCTGAGGCCTTGGGCTGAGGAGGCAAGGAGAGCATCCCTGCACATCCTGCTGCCAGACACAGCACTCTTCTCCCTGGAATGGTTCTCTCTCCACAGACAGCATACTCTCACATCTCAGCACAAAACTGCCAATGGAGATAC
The DNA here is from genome assembly GCA_013400955.1 of Drymodes brunneopygia. NCBI lineage: Eukaryota > Metazoa > Chordata > Aves > Passeriformes > Petroicidae > Drymodes > Drymodes brunneopygia. Next base: position 20,557 of record VZTZ01020196.1, on the reverse strand, counting down.
AAACTCTGTCCAAAGAGAACACCTGGATTTATCCAGCAGCTGTGAGTAAGTCCCAAAACACAAATATTTCCAACTGAGAGATTATCAGGAATTGCCTGTGAAAGCTGTTTCAGAATTGTTTAGGAAAAAAGGATTAAAACAGCCACACAAACCCAAAAGGCACCCAGTAACAGTGACTTACTTTCAACTTACTCAAAGCCTACATCTCCAAGCCTTGGCCTGCTTTCCTCCAGCCAGCAATACTGTGTTTATTTATTCCAGATGTTATCTGTGCAGTGTGTGGTGAAGGAGCTCAGGGAGGAACACACAACTCGGGATCACCCATCACACCCTGCTCCTGCTGTCCCCTGCTCTGTCCTGACAGGGGGAAAATGAGGACGGGCACAGACACTCACCCCAGTCCCACATGCCCAGCAAGGGCACAGCACCAGCCAGTGCCCCCAGGCTCTGGCTGTGCCATGGCCCGAGCAGCTCCTGCCCCCAAACCCCCACCCTGCAGTGACAACACCGCGCCAGCCCCCAGGGGACCCGCAGGGCCTGCATCACCCCCTGCTCTCCAAACAAACACTGCCTCATAATCTCAACGAGAAACCGAGACAGCTGAACTCAGCCTAAATGAGATCACTGACTGCTAATCATTTTCAAATGCTTTTTAGTAACTAGTTAAATATTACATAGTTCGCCTGTTCAGGGTTTGTGCAGAGCACTCCAGCCAACCAAAACAAACATTTCCAAAACCAAATCTTTGGCTTGGTTATCACCACCAAAAGTCCTAATTTTTCCTTAAAAAATAAAAGATATTTGAGTTTTTTTCCTGGTTTTGCCTGTTTTTTTTTACACAAGCTTTAAATACTCATTTGTTTATTGTGGGTTGCAGAGAAGCCTGGGTCTGATGATGTGCACAGCTTTTAGAGACCATCTCTCACTGGGGCACACCCTGCTGCAAGATAACCACGTCTCTAGTTCCTACAAATGCATTAATTAAGCAGCATCGCCCTACAGTCTCATTGTGTTTTCACACAGGCAGGGACCTGGAGAGGTGCAAATGCTTTTTATTCGCAGTCCCTGATGCTATCAGGCCAGATCACTCAGAGCCAAACTGAGTGAGGGGGAAGCGCTGCTGGAAACTCCCTCGGCCACAGCACTCTCCAGGTGACCCCTCAGCTGTGCTGGTATTTCACTCCTGTGAGGACCCTCATTTGCACATCAATAGCCCCAGCGAGATTTTGCAGATTTACCCTGGGTAAATCTGAACCTCCAGAGTTATTTCCACAGGGTCATCACTGCAAGAATATTCCACTTCTGCCCTTTAGCCCAAGCACCCTACCCTGAGTGCAGTTTGGGGTATTTTGATAAAAATCAGCCAAAACTTTTTTTTTTTAAAATCCATTTCATTGCATTGGCAGAATAATACAATAGCAGCATGACACAGCAAATACAGCCACTAGTCAAAACCATCAAAGCTGGAAATACTATAGATATATTTCTATTTTTATTTGTGTATATATATATATATAAAAATCTTTAAACCTGAGCAGGACCGGAGCAGGAGAGGCACAGAGGAACTCAGAACCATGGCAGGGGTATCAAGGAAGACAGGAGAGCCTGGCTTCACACCTCTGCCTCACAGCTGAGGGATTACGCTGGGATTAGAGCAGCATTTCTCAGGAGTGATGGGCTGCTACAGAGTCTGAAAGGTCAAGGGACACGGAAAAGTCAGGTGTTCATTCTGCAAATGGGACACTCAGGAGCAGGGGTGTACAGAGCCTCATGAAATCCAGGAACAACAGTGAGGGGCACTCACTGTTACGGGCAATCCAACCCAAAGCTGATGTGAAGAAGACAGTAAGGTGAAGACCAGCTGAGGCTTTTCTCCATCCTTGAACCCTCCAGAGGTATTTCTGTTCTTCCCACAACAACGTTGTCAGCAACATTAACCTCAGTCTGCACTTCACACCACAGATTTACCCTGTCCTCTCTCTCCCTCACAGCATCCTGCAAGTTGCTCCCCTTTTTTACCTGAGACTTCAAAAGGCACCTCCACCATGGGTCTGTGTTCCACTCATATCTCACCTGTGGCAGTCTCACCTGGGACACTGATTTATCTAACGTTCAAGGCCAAGGCTGTGAGCTAGAAGAGCTCGAGAGCTTTACAAATCCCTTTGTCCTGGCATTCCTCAGTTGCTGTGATAGCTGTGTCTACTTTGACCTCTCAGGCAAACCCTTGTGTCCCTCCTGGCACAGGAGCTCCCTGTCACAGTCACACCCCATGTCCCTCACTGCCTCCTATGGACCACTCAGTCCAATCACCAGGCACCTTGTCACCTCTCCAAACACCAAATGTACCCCAATTAAACACAATTCTGACACTTCTTTCCAGAGCTGTTTCAAGTATTCCTTTTCCACCCATTTAGCTGCATGCTGTGAGACTCACGCATCTCACACGGCCTTGCCAAACCCAACTGTACTTGCAGATCTTCAGGAAACCATTCCATAGATTCGTACAGACTTCTGGTTTAATTGCTGCTGCAGGAGACAAAAGCACCCAGTCTCACCCCTATTTCAGTTCCCATGGCTGGCCTCACACAGGCTCAGCTGCAGATGTGAAGCACAATGAAAGCTGGAGCTCTCTGGCGTTGGAGCTCTGCACAGACTGCCCAAGAGCAACACACCTATCAGCAGCTGGGAACAAACTCAGGATTCCAGTCAGCTTATGACACACATCCACTGGCTATTCCCAAGGTCCAACACCCCTGCATGGAGGACCCAGCCACAACTGTGAATGTAACACTCTGAGGACAGCGAGTCAAAGACAACCTTCACCAACTGCTCCCGAACACAGGAAGCACCCAAATATGCTTTGGGCCAACAGCCCTCCTCGCTCATGGGCTGTGATGAAGGGATCATTCTGAATAGGACACAAGGCAGCATTTGTTCACACAGAGCAGGTGACCATTCCACTCTTTTTCCAACAACATCAAGCCATTTTCCTCACAGGAAAGCTCAAGTTAAAGGAGTGAATGCACTTCCCACAAAGAACCTGCTAGACAAACAGTTCCTACAAAGCGTCAAAAAGCACTAAAGCACTGTCAAAGGCACAAGGAAATAAATTTTGGATATCCTGGATAGTAACTGTCACCAACCTGTCAGCCAGATAATGTTGAAGGAAAGGTCCAACAGTCAGGACAAAAAGGTTTCCATGTCCCTACCACTCACTGCTCAGTGGAAATGGAAAGCCAGGTTGGTCAACAAGGTCAGATCTGACTTCACAGAAACCTTCAGCATTTCCACTCATCTTCTGGCCACAAGACAGACTCTTCTGGGTTTCATGCTCTTAAAACTTTCCATTAAAAAAAAAAGCAGCATCAAAACCCTACCCCAGGTTCTCACCAGCGTGGCTCTAATTGTGAATGCTCTGAAGTTAGCAGGAACACAGCTGCAGAGAGAAAGCAGAAGCTGCCATGTCTGCCTATGAGCATTCAATTAGGCCAGGAATCATCTCAACTTCAGCTGGACTAGACAGTAAGAAAACCACAATAAACTAGAATGAGGCATCCAAAATTATTCTCAGAAAATAGGCCAGACCAGGCATGAAAACATCTGGGCTTGGCCTGAGTCATGAACCACATGAGCAAGACACCCCAGTGCTGCCTGCGGGCCCGAGTGAGGAATGTGAGCAGCACAAAGGTAGGCAGCAGCAGTCTCCCACACCCAGATTCCCTTTCTGAATCTTCCTCTACCCAACATGCAACAGGCCCTTTATTCTGACGTGTCTTGCACACCTGAGTCCAATGGGATTTCTAAGGATGGTATTTCTGGGGCATCAGCTCCACACACGCACTCCCACTTCTGAGACAAAAACAAGGCCAAAAAGGGTTAAACCATTCCCATGCTGGCCTGTGCTGACACGCCTGGCCAGCTGGACAATGCTGCACACGCCCCAAGGAACCCTCACTCTGCTACACCAACACACGGCAGCTCCCCTCCCTCCCAATTTGTGTTCCCAGTAACTTACACACACTGATGAGGACAAGCTTATCCCAACTCTCAGCAGCAAAGACTGCAGATACCAGAAGGACTCAGCTCCTCAGATGAGTCAGTGTCAGCACTGTTCCCTTTTAGCTGTACAGTATATGGCAAATGGACTGAGCTTTCTCACCAGAGCTGCTCCTCAAGGCCAGAAAGCCCTGAAGGACTCGACACCACGTGGGGAAGACAGGCATGGGGACAGACCATTGACCAAAAACTGTTACTTCCTAGACTCAATAATGAAAAAGGGAAAAAAGGGAAGATTAAGGAGGAAGTCAGCAGAACTTCAGCAATTAATTAAAAATAATCTGCTCATACATTTTAGAAATAAGCCTGACAGGAGGAACAGGTATGAAAGAGACACAGGGCACAGTATATTTATGTATTTAATATAACACAGAAAATGGATAGACTATTACACATATAACCTATGGACTAATCCAGGAAATCCCTTTTCTGGCCATTGCACGTACTCCTAACATGCATTTCAGCACTCTCACTTCAGCGTGGATTGATCTTGGTCCCCTCACTGGAAGGTGCTACCACACGTGGCTCCAAGCTGCCCCGAAGAGGCTGACAACTTGATGCCAACATTTCGGGATGGAGCACACTTGCTATACACCAGGAACAGAGCTGGCAGCTCAGCCTCATCCAGAAGAAATCCAGCACACACATGCCCAAACCACTCTGCAATTCACAATAAATGGAGGTCCTGGCAGGGACAAGCTTCAAAAAATCCACTGGTGCTCCAACACAGAGGCCCAATGTGGGTAAGAGCCACAGAGCCACCTGACCCCAAAAGCATGTTTGACCGAGAGCCCTCCACCTCAGCTCCACATCCCCCAAAACCCACAGGCAGCTGCTGAGGGCAAGCAGGGCACCAAGAGGGGTAAGAATTAACTTTTAAGGGGAAAAGGGGGGGTTGCACACTGGAAGCAAGCCGGCTGCCCCCGCAGAAGTCAGTGCTCAGTGTCACAGTGGTGGCTCCCAAAGCTGGCACCGGGCACTGCCAACCCAGGACTGCCTTCCAGGGACAGCCGCCCTGCCTCAGCACCACTGCACACACCATTAAGGAAGGTTTTATCTCTCCCTTTTCCTGTCAGCTCACATCCAGACAGGCTGACTCTGTTACCATTAAGAATGCTTATTTTTCCCCTATCCACTATCTCCAAGCCAAAACAACATCTGGAACTTCAGCTTGCCATACAAAGAGAGAGATTAAAACTGGAAAAAGCTACACAGCAGCTTCCCAAGCTTTTTATGTTTCTGCTTTTATCTGAACTTCCCACATGTACCTTCCAAAACAGCTCCACAGGGAGAAGAACTGAGTCCTTCATAGAGACTTCCCAAACACAATGTAAGGCCCCCTCCATTTCAGACTAACCTCAAGCAATCAGAAAAATAACAGGAGCAAAACTGACAGGAAAGCTTAGAGTAAGAATCTACCATCTCTTCCTTACACAAAAGAGAGGTGACATACCAGTGACCTAGAAAAGGAAATTAAACAAAGAATATTACTGGTGTGTGTTACTTGATAAAGTCATGGAAGAAAAACCTGGCGCCATTTCAGACTACATAAAGGTCCTACTTTGACAGCTGTCTCCAGTGTCATTTAAGTGTGCTTTTTGCTTAGATCATGGTCAATGAATCATGAAAATCAATACAGATGGAAAACATAAAACCACGCTGCAGACAGGCTCAGCAGTGGAGCGTGTACCAACTAGCACCAGCCTCGGCTGGAGAGAGACGTGCCAAATAAACACAGACTAGTTTTTCCAACAACATTTATTTAACTCTTAGTAGTTAATTAACAGAAGTCATGACTACTGGTTATTTTCTAACCAGCCATCCCACTGCAGTTACACACTCCAGGCTCACCACCAAAGCTCCGTTCTCCCCCGCGTGAGCCGCCTCTGCCCTGGCGGCGGCCGGCGCTCCCGGCCTCAGCCGCAGCTGGCCCCAGCCCAGCTCCCAGTACAGCTCCCAGTACAGCTCCCAGCCCAGCTCCCAGTACA
>VZTZ01020196.1:3565-14306 GCA_013400955.1 Drymodes brunneopygia | reverse complement strand
CAGTACAGCTCCCAGCTCCCAGCACAGCTCCCAGCACAGCTCCCAGCTCCCAGTACAGCTCCCAGCACAGCTCCCAGCACAGCTCCCAGCTCCCAGCCCAGCTCCCAGCCCAGCTCCCAGCCCAGCTGGGCACTCAGGGACATCGGGGCCAGGCCATGGTGGTGGCCGAGGTTCTCCAGAGTGGCCCAGCTCACGCTGAGCCAAGGCCAGCCGGGGGGCTGGGACAGCCCTTCCCCAAGGCCATGCTGTGCCTGCTAAGCAACGACTGCTCTCAGAGCAGGAATTTCCATTTCCCAGCCCCCCTGGACAAGTTACCCCACTGCTGGTCCCAGGCTGCAGGAAGCTGCCATGCTGCTGTCAACTGCAGTATTATTTTCAGCTGACAATCATACAAAACCAATTCGAATGGCCAAAGCAGAATGAAGTGTATGTTTTCAGGAACAAACAAAACAAGTGTCACGGGTTTCTGTGCTGAGCATCGGAGTTTTAACATAACACAGAGTGGAACCCAATTAAAATAGTTCCCGTTGAACGGAATCGGCCGTGTTGCAAGTGGAAGGACAGAGAGCCAACCCCACATTGTAGCAAAGCTTTGACAGTCTCATAGCAATGACCATCAGTTCAAACACACAGCTCACGCCAGCTCCAGCGAAGCAACAGCAGCATAAGCTCAAATGGTAATTTGCTGCTGAATACAGACAAAAACTCTATGCAACGCTCAGAAATTAGTCATGTTTTAGCAGATTTTTGCTTTGCACCCAGCTGTTGCTTGTTCACAAGACACCTACTCACATATTAGCCATTTCCCCTCTGAAAAGCAGGATTAACTGACAGCAATGGTACTCAGCAGCAGTGACACTTGGCCCACCCAGCCCCTGTGCCTGTGGGTCCCCAGCCTGCCCTGCAGCAGCCAGGGCACTCCAAGGGAAGCTGAGCACTGCCAGCAAACGAGCAGATCTGAGCTGAATAAACAAATTCTCCATCAATGCTTTTAATACATTATTTTCCTGACAGTAGGCTGAAAAAAACAGAATTACTAAATGATCTCCAAAACCCCCAGAACTGACTGAATAATATGAACTCACTTGACAGTATGAGCTGGTAAAAACAGAAGTCACCCCTACTGATCTGCACAGCCCTTTGTCTGGGAACATTCACCACAGACATGGACAAGACTGAGTTCCTTTGTACCAGAGCTTTGGGCTGAACTGTTCCACTGTGGTCTGATGGCAAGGGCTTCCTGCGTGTCCCTCTCACCATTTTCAGGACAGATCATCTAACATTCCTCGTGGCTTCCCAGAGCAAGGATTATCACAGCCTGGGCTAGCAGAGTTTGAAGCTAAAACCAGTGAGCCGTTATTGTGTGCACTTGGTTGTTGGTCGGGTTTGTTTCTCACGAAGAGACATTGATGCAGTCAAAATCTGCTCTGCCCAGGATTTCCCTGAATTCAAAGAACACTGCAGCAGCATTCTCCCATTTCATGACCATGCAGGAAATTAAAATGTAGCTACCTACACAAGTTACATGGCAAAACTACTTAACCAAGAAAAGCAGTTTGATTTCATCTCTTTTTCTGCTCCCCTCCTTAACACCATGTTAACACTCCAAGTTCCTCAAAGTGATCCTTTGGGGAAGACAAGGGCTGCTGGACACCAGTTAACACTGACCTACTGATATAAACACACTGCTGCAAGAAACCCTACTACTAGCAACTGAGCTTTAGCTAAGAACCCTGCTAAGAGAAGACTCCTCACCCATAGCTGCTCAGAGGAACACCTATTTTTGGATCTGCAACTGTGCATTACCTCCTCCAGCAGCAATAAACTCCACATGTCCCTGCAGCACTGTGTTCCCTTGCTCTGGAGCCCTGCCCCTGTCCCACCTCCACACCCCTGTCCCAGAGGCAGACAGGCTCCTCTCAGCACCACAGGTAAGCCTGGAGCACGAGGCAGGTCTTGGCTGCAAACTGCTGGGAACACAAATCCCAGGCAGAGGCTCTGCTCCACGGTCTGTATTTGACCACAGCAACACAGCCTCAGCTCAGCTGCCACCAGGCAAGGAGGAGAGGGCAGAAGAGGTTTTAACAGCTCTGCTGTCACCCATGCAAAGGCCTGAGATGTCACTGCACCATGACAGAGGCACCAGCAGTACCAGCTTGGAGCAGGCAGAACAAGCCACTAAACAAACCCAAAAACGGTGAGTTCCCACAGCAGGGCTGCAAAGAAATCAAACAGTTTCAAAATAATTCTGTGGTAAACTTCCCAAGGGCAGAGTTGCCAAACGAGCAATTCTAGGGAGGGCTGGACGAGCCAGAGCTCTCTGCAGGTCTGCACGGCTCCCTGGCCACCCGAAAATCCAGCCAGGCTGCACAAGCTGCTCCCAGCAAGAACACCCCACTGACTGCCTTCAGCACCACATGGAGAAACTCCCTCCTCTTCAGCAGGGATCTACTTGGGATGGAACTTTCTTTGGACTACCACCGGGAAAAAAATAGCTACAGAAATGAAAAACAAACCCAACTAAGTAATTGTGTGAGCATAATGACTCAAAATTCCAAGGTCTGAAACTAACAAAACAGAAAAATCCCCCCCCACAGCCCACACACATTTGGAATTTTACCTGGTTACCTGAAATTTTCAAAACAGCATTTTACGTTTTTACGGGTGGAATATTTATTTCAGGTTTTGGTGTGTATTTCAATGCTTCCAAGTTGATCAAGGTGATTTAAGTTAGGAAGTTGGGTACAATTTAAATAACCAATTTTAGGTCTGATTTTGTACTTATTTTTGTTCTTTTCTAAGAAAGGTTCAATTGCTGTTTAACACAAATGAACGTCTTGTTAAGACTAACTAAATACAGTCTTTAAAGACCATTTCCCTCTCCATCCCTCTACTCCAACACCCAGGAACTCAGGTCCCCATTTAAACCCTCCTCGTGATGCAGCTGGGCTCAGCATTTAACAAACTTAATTTAGCATTTACTGTGGGTTTTTAATGAAAAACAAGTAAACAAAAACACAAATTAAATTAAACCCAACCCAGTTCAGCCATTTAAAGTAATTTTAACTTTTGTACTCCAGATGCACAACCCCAAAGGTGCCACCTATTTCTGCAGGACCTTCAAGGGAGGGTCAGCTCAGCAATGAAAATCTCATTATTCCCTCAAATCTTTCCAAAAAGGTCTAAGTCTTAAGCTTGCTAGTTCTTAATTCAGAATAAAATCAGGTGTTATTTTTTTGTGTGTTTCACATGGAAAATATTTACTATGTTCCTTTATTGTATTTAAACATTTTAAATTACTTGAACAGAGAAGACATGTTCTTTGTGGGTTTTTTGTTTGTTTGTTTTGCAAGAAAGTGGCCTTTCAAGATCAGAGAATCAACAGAATCTCCCTTTAATATCAGATACTCAAGTATTTCCTTGGTGTGTCAGGAAACTGACCCAATATTACACCAGAAAACCCACCCTCGTGCCCAGCTCTAACTCATATCAGCCATACAAGGCTATTTCCTTCGGCCTTGGTTTGCTCCTTGACACAGTAGCTACTGAGGCCTCCTGGCCCATAATCATCTCCCAAAAAGAAGGTAACACATTAAGCACTTCCTTCCTTCAGCTGTGGTCCTAAGAACAATTTGGGTAAAACCTGCAAGCTGCACCAGGCTGTCAGCTAACACACTTTCAAACAATTACAACATGCAAGTGTTCTTGGCTTGTCCAACATCAATTTTTTAATTAATATGCCTTTATGAACTCAAGTTCAGAAGAATCCCTCACTCACATACAACCAAACACACCTGTGGGACTGAAACAAGATCAATTGTGTCAAAAAAGCCCCAAGATCTTTGGAAGAATATTTCAGAACTTTGAGGAAAAAAAAAACCCATATTTGGTATTCTTTCCCACTGCTGGCACATCAACTCCTCAGAGACTTCATTTACAGCCTCTGGGTCACTGCTGTTTGTGACTTCCCTTGGTGTTCACACTGGCCAGCCTTTCAGAAAGAACCTTTTCTCTGCACACTCACTCTGTGCTGCCTGAGCTGTGCCCCCAGCCCCACGAGGGTCCTGGCCAGTGCAGCCCAACAAAGGACTGTGGTCTCCAGCCTCCAGAGCAGAGCCCTCGTGCTGCCCACCAAGGAAAAGCTGTAAAATCCACAGTCCCAGCCTGTGAGACATCCCATGTGCTACCGGGAACTTCTCAGGCAAGGCCATCCCAAGCCAAGCACAGCAATCCTTTGCCATCACATTCCTCCTGAGGTGCCAGCAAGGACCTTCCCATGATGCTGGGGCAGCACAGTGACCAGTGAGCTGTGGCCACCAGGACAAGGCAGCCCATCCCAGAGCTCCCTGACGTGTTCCCAGCCCCTGTTTCAGCCATACCCCCAGAACACAAAGCGTGTGCAGAGGTGAACAGCACCAATTACCAGCTGCCAAGCAATAACTTACTCTGTGAGAGACACTCTGCCACACGCCTGGCCCTCTGCCATTCCCTCCTCTGACAGTGACACCCACGTCCCACAGAGCGTCCCTTTCACACCAACCCCCAGTTACCTGGACCTGTAATGGGGGCCAAACACCACCTTGGCTCTCCGCAACCCTCCTTCAGGAGACTCAACAGCAGAGACCACCTGCACCCCCAGCACAGGGGCTCTTCACCCCATAAACCCTGCAGCCCCAGTGCCAGGGCCACTTTCAGTTCCCAGGCACACGAATTCCTACCAGGAGGCAGCCAAAAGCTCCACGTGAGGCTCCTTCCTGCCCCAGAAAAACAAGGATTTGCCAGTTTGTCTTGCTCAGTCAACCCAAAGAAGAGCACGTGCTCCCCTTTCCAGATTTCCATCACAGACAGGAAAAACTGTGAATCTCTGTCTTCAAGAAGGGAACCTGTTGATGTTTTCACTCAGATCTCAAAAGAACCACCAAGTACCAGGAGACAAACACTACAGTCTTCCCAAAGCTGCCAGGAATGGTTCTCACTATTCCTCGGGGGAGCAGTGCAGGCACTCGCAGGAAACTTGCTCTGGGCACACAGGACTGAGGCTGCAGAGCAAGAAAAACAACAACAGAACCCCGTGCAGAGGAACAGCAGCCTCTGAATTGCATCTACTTCACATCAGACTGAAAATGCCTTTCTTCTGCCCCCATTTGCTGCTGCGTTGCTGTGCTGTGGCTCCACGGACTCAGCCTTGCGGAACAGCTTCCAGTTAATTCACCTTTTCCATTTGCTTTAGTCCACTCCCCTGAGCTCCATATCCAGTAGATATTTATTTTAAAGCTAAGCCAAAACCATTCAAATGCTAACACTTCAGGGCCTTCAATACCCCTGGTTGCACACAGTAGGGCCTCCTTTAGAATAAAGAGCGTCCACTTTGGGAACTAAACCAACATAATTATAATTGGGTTGCATGTCAAAGTTTTACAAATCCCCAGACTGGAAATAAAGTAGGTTTTACTCCTCACAGATCCTTTGTTACAGAAGGCATAAAACTGCACTGCAGCCTCAGGAACACCAATTCCTCACCAGAGATTCCAGGAACTGTGTCAGAAAACTGAGCTTCAAAATCCAGTTTGTTGTTCTGGCTCCTCACTTTGGCATTTTGGCTTTCCCAATGGAGAAACAAGACAAAGTTCCCTCAAAATCCTGGACACTGTTCCACATGAAAGTTCAATACATATTTTCTTTGATTATCTAAACAATATCCAGGATCAAATCCCAACCAAAAAGATGAAGCCAAAGACTTTTCCAGTCATTAAAACATGCCACTTTTGCATCAGGCATGGAAATACCGTCATTCTTTCAGACTTCTGATGGTGCTTAGGTTTTTATTTCCATAATTTAGGAGCAGTCATATTGATTCATCCATTCTTCAAAATATTACTTGTGTCATAAGGAAGCTGTATGGAGGGAAGGGAATAAATAGGTTTAACTTTCAGAACAGGTTTTGCAGAACCATGCCCAGGTTTGCTTTAGAGGTATGACATGAGTCTTACAAATGTGTAAAATACCTACACCAAGACAGAAAAAACACCCTGTTGTTTAGGCAAGCTGGGACATGTTACTCAGAGCATTCTCTACTGGAGGCTGATGCAAACACACCAGGTCCACAAACACACACAAAAGTGTCTACGTGGCATTTCTGGCACATTTGTAAAGGCCCAACTGACAACCAACTAATGTGGGAGAGCAAAAGCCACGCCAAGGAGTTGTTCAAGAATTTAAGAAGTGCACAGGCCCAACAGCAAAAGCCAAGGGCAGGAAGCATGAGAACAGCCATGGAGAGCCCAAGGGAGTCAGCAGCCACCTCCCAGCTGTGCCTTCACAGCCACACGAGGGGATTTCAGGTGGGGACAACACAGCCCACGGTGCTGAGCAGTCTTTTAGGTGCAGCCTTTTCTTCTATCCCAGTGACTTGAAATAACTTGAGTGTTTCTTTCTGGACAGAGACGGGTTCAAATTACGCAAAGAAGCTGGAGGACAGCCAATACTAAAGGCTTTAACCTTCCTGCTGAGCACAAAGATGCCACCTCTGCTCTCACAGCCGGGCATTTGCGAGCTGCTCCGGGCACAAAGCGCTGCCCAGCCGAGCCCAAGGGCTCTGCCTGAGACACCAACAAGACATCAAAGCAAGATCCTGTGCTACCTCTGCCAGGGAGGGCAGCTCCACAGTCATGAGATAAGCAGAGATAAGCAGGCCCCACACCACACACACCTAGTCACCCCTAAGAGGGAAGACGGGTGGAGTAAAAAGGTGCATGCATGGTAATTTTCATCATCATCATCATCGTTTCATTTAGACTCACGATCTAGACAGGTTTTGCAACTCAGTCCAAAACCAAAGGTCAAGTGGAATAAAAGTTACTTAGATCAATGCTCAATATGCAAGAATGAATGTCCAGAAAAGGATTTCCTAAGTTTTCCAAATATTTTTCTATTGTAATCACAATCACCAAGAGCACACCCCCCCTCTGTTTTGTTGTGGTTTTTTTATAATTCACAAGGATCAGCACTTCTTTCATGTGCTAAGGGTACATCTCAAATGCTCTTTCTTATCATTTAACTTCAGCCAGTATTTAAAAGTCAAATTTAAAATAGACCTTTTTTTCAAATGTACAACTTATTGTAATTCCACTCCTAAGGAGATAGGAATTCATTAATTTATCACTCAGACTGGTGCACTACAAGTGGTACACGTTTTTGTTCTGACAACAGAAAATAAGGAGCAGCACACAGTGTAATCCTGCAAGACTGACTGTCACAAACTTCACTGCCAAATCATCCTCCCGATACTGAAATCAGCTGGAATAGTCCTTTTTTTCTCCACTGGTTCCACTCACATTTATCATCCTGTGCACAAGAACATCTTTTTTGCCAGTTAGCCTTTAAGTTCTATTCAGCAGCTTCTGAGGAATGGAAAATTTTTATTCTCTATGTTGTTTATCATTCCAGCCTGGGATTTGCCCAGCCCATGCCATCAAAGTCAATGTTTTAGCAGGCTGCTACCCACAACTGCAGCTGCAGCAGGCAGCTTACTCTCCAGCAGCAGTAAGGGCTGCAATTTAATGGATTAAAAAAATATTATTCCTTATGGAGTCAAGAAGAGTTTTAATGTGTAATATGGACATGCAGCATGGACATGGCTTTTACCAATAACCAACCTGCAGTGTATCACCTATCTCTTCTCTAACGTAAGAGTATTACAACATAATACAATACAACTAATACTCTCTTAAACCAAACCATTATCTTTTAATTTTGTTTTCTCTTTTAAGATTCAGCCTTAAAAACTACTTTAATTGTTGCAGTCCTCCCACACAAATACAAGAGACAAGTTTATTGCAATGGAGAGCCCTAAATAGCACAGTCTGGTTTAGGCTGACTAATACAAACACGCATTTTGTTTAATTTTACATTTGTTCCTAGGGAGATTTTGCTCTCATCTCTTCCACCTCGCATTCCACAGCACCCAACAGCGCAGGACATCACCCACCCTGGTGGGCAGAGCAGCACGGGCAGCTCTGGGGACAGGCTGGCCACTGCTGGTCCCCATCCTGCAGAGAAGGGACAGCAAGCAGGCACGTGGGACTGCCAAAAATGTGTGTCCAAGCACGTCCTGGTGTCACATCCAGAGCCAAGAGCAAGCCAGCAGCAGGGAAACATGCAGGAACTCTCCCTGGGGAATGATCACAGCAGGTCCCCCAGGCCAGGGCACACTAAATACCCCCACGGTGCTCTCGAGCAAGGTACCAGCCCTTCACAAACACCCTGAGGCAGCTCACAGCCCTCTGTGTCTGCTCAGCCACCCAGACCCTCAGAAATCCCTCCTTAGCACCAGCACTAGAGAAAAATCTGGGAATTAACCCGGGTTAGAATTAGCCTGGCAAAGGCCAGGTAAGTTTTAACCCAATGAATGCCTTATCCAGTGTATCACATGGCCAGAGATGCCAGAACAGGAAAAAGAAGAGCACACGGAGAAGGAGAAGCAGGACTCCTTACTCCTCCACCATGAGCAGCAAAGGTTTGCACAACCACAGCCCCGAGCACCTCCAACCACTGAGCCAGGAACCCCAAGCCATTGTGGGGAGGGCTGGAGGGGCCTGCTGAGGCACAGCGACTCCTGAAAGCAGGGATCAGCAGCTTCCAGGACTTCAAAGGGAAGCCACTTCTAGCCCCCGAGCTGTCGGTGCAGCCAAAGGCGGCTGCCAGCCCGCTGCTGCTGCCACAGGAGCCTCGCCAGGCAAACTGCAGACCTGCAATTACAAGAGGTGTTTGTTGGCCTCCCTTCTGCAGCTCATTAGCAGAGCTAACGTCTGCAGTCAGAACAAGAAAGTCCCGACCTCCAGGGAGCACAGCTCACTACAGCTGCTCTGTAGGACAAGGAACAAGTCCCCCTACCAGTTTCCATTCAGCAGGATGACCTGTGGCTGCAGCACGCTGAGAAGGAACATTCCAGGCACTCAGGACAGAGGGTTAAGTGCTGCAACACATCTTCTGTAAAAAGGCCCAGATAACAGCTTTTGGTGCCCTCCCTCACCATCTTCTGTCTCGATCGTGGTCATTTCAGACAACACAAACGACTCCAAAGGCAGCCTTGGACAATCACCAAACTGGAAGTCTTGGTTTTAATGAGTGTTTCTTAACAAAGCCAGAGCCTTCTTTTCCCCAAAGCAGGCTGGAGTTACTCTACAACAAGCTCCAGACACATCTTTCCAGTAGCATCATGGGCAGGGAACAGTGACTTGGTCTGACCCTGCCAGGAGCATTTCAGAAGGGAAGATGCAGTGACAACAGGACCTGTGGGGGTGAGAACCACTGAACTGCCTCTGCACAACAATGGGAGGAACAACCAACAACCCACACCCCTGGCCAGCAAAAACCTGACCCCAGGAGAGGCCAGGAGCAGATGCTCAGGAAGAAGCATAAGGACACAGCATAAAAGCCTAACATTCTTCTACCCTCCTCAGCCTCCAACCCCACATTTCCCAGTTAGAGGTGAATTCCCAAGCCCAAAACTGCATCTGAATCACTGCATTTACTGGCCCCCCACAGGCCTACCAACAGATCCAACTGTTCCTTAAAAGAGGAATAAATCTCCTGCATGTCCCATCACAATCAGTCTATGGCTTAAACAGGCACCACACAAAAACTATAGATTTGAATTTCAAAGCTGCTGACAATTGATCACACCATTTCTTACATAATAAGAAACTACCTAAGATCATCACTTCCCATTTACTCACATCAATTGTGACTTTAAGACCTCTATAGTATTTCCTTTCAAGCATTTCTCCCCTTAGCAAGTCGGGTGATTTACACACCACCTCACACAGCCTTGCAAAACCAGGCTGAGCCAACCTCATGTAAAACTGAAACAGGTGCCAAGCTTGAAGGAACTGTGGAGCTGAAGGACATTGATTACCCCAACTGCTTAGGGACTTACAGTGGCTTTGCAGTCAAACAGAACTCCATCCCTTGAGATCTGGGGGGCCTGTGAGCTGTTTCAGAGCTGGTGGCACACCCACACACAGGCACAAGGAATGCAAAGCATGCTCCCACCAGAATCCTGTGGCCAGCACTGGGGCAGCCAACAAGGAGAGGGACTGCATGAAAGGCAAGAGCACATCAAAAGAGCCCAGTGACAGGGCTCTGCACTGCCTGGCACACTGATCCTGCAACTGATGTTGAGTACTCAGGAGCAGATGAATCAGGAGGGCAGCTCTGGCCTCCCAGGGCCACACAGCATCTGAGCTGCCAGCAGGAACAGTGGCACTCCTGAACCACAGTGCTGCTTTCTCCCACAGAAAGGAACAGCTGTGTGCTCACTGCCCTGGGAGCACGGCCACACCACTCCTCAGGTCCTTCCAGAAAACAGCATCCCCTGCAGCTCACGGGGCACACTCCTCAGGTCCTTCCAGAAAACAGCATCCCCTGCAGCTCACAGGGCACACTCCTCACAGTCCTTCCAGAAAACAGCATCCCCTGCAGCTCATGGGCACACTCCTCGCAGTCCTTCCAGAAAACAGCATCCCCTGCAGCTCATGGACACACCACTCCTCAGGTTCTTCCAGAAAACAGCATCCCCTGCAGCTCACGGGGCACACTCCTCAGGTTCTTCCAGAAAACAGCATCCCCTGCAGCTCACAGGGCACACTCCTCACAGTCCTTCCACAAAACAGCATCCCCTGCAGCTCACAGGGCACACTCCTCACAGTCCTTCCAGAAAACAGCATCCCCTGCAGCTCAC
>VZTZ01020195.1:229408-308056 GCA_013400955.1 Drymodes brunneopygia | reverse complement strand
AAAAAAAAAAAAGAATGAGTGGGTGAGTAATAATAGCACATTAGCTAAGAGTGTGAGTGAAGAACTATCTCAACAATTATTGGTTTTATAGAGATTTAGTGAAGCAAAATAAACACTGAAGTCAAATGGGCAAGCCCTGAAAATAGACAGCTTAGTCACAGAACTTGACTATTATTTTATTCACAGTAAATGAAGATAATAAAAAGAAATATATTGTATCATTTAACAAGGAATAAACAACTATGGATAATCCTGATTAAAAACAATGTTTAAGTCCAGATAAAAATGCATACAAACATACAGACATACTTTATATGTAAATAGGCAGGTATACTAAATGGCCATTATAATGCCCTTACAACTGAAATATTCCATTCTTCCTACTCTATTCTACTCTATAAAATTAATGTATTAAAAATTAATTCTCATTTTAATCTTTAAATATCACATACAAAAATACATAAAACAGTAGAAATTGTTGCAATAACTCTTAAAATAACAAAATATAAGTATGAAACAAAGAGCAGCAATCTACAATAACCCTGTCTTAGGAAGTATTCAAGAAAACCTTCAAAATCAGAAAATCACAGATATACGTAATTTTTTCAGGGCACAGGTATTACATGGGCCTTGAGTGATGACCACTGCCCTAAAATATAGTGACCCTTCCACTGAGAAGTGATAATTGCACACACGGTATGGACTTTCTTTTTAATTTGTCATTTCACATCTACAGTATTAGAACTGATAAGTCAATCTGTATCTTGCTTGCATGTGAAAGATCTCAAATCCATATGAAAGCAGATTTCTGGGAGTCGTAAGGCCAGGAGGAGAAGGATAGGGTAAATAATGTCAGTAATCCCAAAGATACTCAAGAAACATTTCCCGTGTTCTAAAGCAGTAGTTTGTGTTAAGCTGGTAACCTAGAATATGACTAGTGAAACATAGATAAATTATTCTGTTTCAGTGTTTGTAAAATCTTATATAAAGTATTAAGAGTAAAATTTGAGCAAGGTTTCAGAATTCTTTTCCTCCAAATAACCCTTTATACAAAATATCTGCACAATGACAACTGATTTGCAGCACCTTTTCCCTCTGATATTAAGAAAAAAATCTCTTAAAAAGGCTGGCCCGTGAAGTACAACCAGAAACGAATTAATGCCAGGTGACACATTTGGAATGAAAGAATAGAAGCATAAATCCATGTCAAGTAGAGCTAAAATCTGTGAAAACTTTAACAAGATACCAGTGCCTCTAATGAACACTCAGACTGCTCAATATACAGGAATAGAGGAAAAATAAGTTAGAAAAAACAAGAGAGTTTCTGATTCCCGCAGCACTTGAGAATATTAACTTAACAATGTCTCTTGGGGGCAGTTGTCTGCATGATGTATCTTTTGCGGGTTTAAGAAAAACATGATTATTGGAGAAGGCCCTGGAAACAGACGTCAACTGTTCTATCCTACAACAGGGACTACAATACGTTTTTAATGTGTTTATTCAAAGGAATTGTTAATTCTAGCATCACTATTTCCATATAGGGATTTTTCAAGCTCTGTAATTTCCAACTATTAATCTTTCATATTCAAACAAATATGGTAAATTCCAGGTTTACCAAAATATGCTTAATATCACTATATTTGTTATAACCTGTGCTTCGAGTTCATGCAGAACCCCTCAAAGCAATAAAATCTGTTGTGCCTTCTGAAAGAATAATAGAAATACAAACCATCCAGGCAAAATACCCTGACTGACTTAAAATCATAAAACAATGCATCAGAAGCAGTTGATTTGGAAAGAAGAAAGAAGTAATGAGTATTGAATAACATTGTGATCTGCAATCCTGGTGACTTTTTTGGTGTTATTTTTCTTTATGCACTCACTAAACTCCCTAATGCATACAATCAGATATTAAGGCTTGCTGTCTTCAGTTGTATTACTATCCACACTCCCAAAGGGAAGGATGTGCCTGTTTGAAGGGATGGGACTAGAAAGAGGATCAGAGACAAATGCTGCTGGAGCTCAGAAGTCAATAGAGACACATGTAAACTGTGTGTTCTATGCTAGGCCAAAACCTACACTAAACTGCAGGATGAGTAGGTATTGCTTATATTTCATACATTTTAAAAATATTTTTTGTATCTGTATATTTATATTTCATATGTTGATTTTTATTTTTTATGCTTCCAAAGTCTAAACACTTCCCATCCATTTCAATTGGTCAGTTGTTTTTGTTTTATTTCAAATGGTAACTGAGGACTAATGGAAATGTCATGTGTAGTAGTGAAATCTGAGTCTACAATGTGTGGTTAACCACATGCATAACTGTTTCTGCTAGACTATAGATTTTCTACAAGAAAAAATGAGTATTAGCTGAAATCGTCTATGCAAATTTGGCCCATTACATGCTCTTTCTTACAGATCAGTGTACTCCTTATTCATCCAATCCCCTAAGTCTTTATCCTCTCAGTCACCACTTGTTGTCTAGACAAGAGAGGAATCTACTTCATTTGTGAGTCAGCTGTGTTTTCCCATTTACTCTGCAGATTAAGACATTTTTTGTATTGTCCTTATAAAATACAGGACCAGTTTAATTTCATGGAACACTATATGCACAACTCCAGACTGTTACAGCATTGCAATTCCATAATTCCTTTCAGAATTTTGTTCCCTTATAATGTCATATTTCTTTAGCATAGCTTTAATTAGGTGAATGATTTAAATGTACTATCATGACAATCTAATGTATAAACCTATAATAAAATATATAAGATTGCAACATTCTGTATGTATTCCACAGCAAAACCAGTTGCATTAGTAAAGAAGTAGGTACTGGTATGTTTTTCTGAAAAGAAGAACTGTATATTGCAAAAAGCAAAGTAGTCCCCATTGGAGTATTAGAGAGTCTGGGATTTTATGTTTGGTTCTTATGACTAAAGCATTTATGGCATCATAAGAGCTGTTTAATGAATGTACTGCCTAGTAAGACTCCACAGGGTATACTATATTCTCTTCCTGTTACTGCTTTTGTCTCTGCAGATAATTCTGCAAGCTCACTGCTAAGAAAGCAGAACAGCTCCTGATCACGTATGTATATTAAGAATGGTTGATCATGGACAACATCAATGTCTTGAAAGAATCAAATTTATCCCGATATTTTACAGGTAATTACACAGAAATGAGAATTAGTGACTGCTAATTAGTAACTGCGTTTTTTGAATTATGCTTGATAATAAGTTGGTGTGCACTGAAAGAGCATTATTACCTACTCCTATAGTGTTCCTGGAGGTGATCTGATGCATAGGCTCAGGTCCTTAGATTTTCCACAAGTTAATAATTTATGATGATTAGTTATTTTCAATCTCACAGGAATTGCTTTTTGTTTTGTTTTGTTTTGTTTTTTTTGATGGTTCAGTTGCTGAATCCAGTATTGCAAAACAGTTAAGAATCTTTTATACTGTCTTTCTTGATTTACATTTTATGCCCTGGACTTTAATTTCTTTTTAGTTCTAATATATTGCTTGGCAATTTAATGCTTTAAATCAAGACAAATTTTGGACTGATTTGCTATATGTGTGTTACCGTCTAGGACAGAACAACGGAAACAGTTCTACAGAGTGAAACCAATCCTACTGAAGACTTCATATATACATGATATTCAATGTAGGATTTCTTTATCAAGGTGAGGTTTTGATTTTTTTTTAAATTTTATTTTCAAGCAAGCACTAATGTAATAAACTGACATAGCAGTGGGAGTATCCTAGATGTACTTCTTAAGCAGATATTCTCATTTACCTCTCATCATACGCATATCAAGTTCATGAGATTGGTTCACAGCGTAGAGCAGAGGAAGCACAGGAAGCAGAAATGATCAAGGCATTTGCTTTGAAAATACATGCAGGATCCAAACTCTAACACTAGAGTAGCTGCATCTGTGTGGAACGAATTCACATTATTAAAAAGTGTGTTCTGATATGATGCAAAAAAAAATTATTGAATGGCACATCTCAGTCACAGTATCTGGAGGAAGAGTTATATTTGCTCATCGAGGTTCATACTGTCAACTACAGAGAAAGGTTCTAACTTTGGAAGCTAGGGCCCCCCTTGATAGGATTCAAAAGGGAACTCTGACTACATGCAGTGAATGGAGAGTCATTTATACTGAATAAATCTGCCTTGCCCTCCTTTTCCTGTGGGAGCATTTCCCAGATCTTTTTCCTAGAAATGGAATGATGTAGAAAATTGCAGAGCTCTTTTTATAGAGATTTTGTTGTTAAAAATAAATTCACCACCAGCTGTAAGGCACTTTTCATTTCCTTTGTGATATATAGGTGTGGTGGGTTGACCCTGTCCGGATGCCAGGTGCCCACCAAAGCCACCCTATCACTCCCATAGTCAACTGGACCAGGGAGAAAAAAATATATCAAAAGGCTTGTAGGTCAAGATGAGGACAGGGACAGATCACTCACCAGTTACCATCATAAGCAAAACAGACTCGACTTGGGCAAATTATTTCAATTTACTACCAAGAAAATCAGAGGAGGATAAGGAGAAATAACACCAAATCATATAATACCTTTCACCCATCCTTCTCTTCTTCCCAGGCTTAATTTGACTCCTGAATTCTCTACCTCCTCCCCACCAGTGAGGCAGGTAAATGGGAAATGGAGGCTGGAGTCAGTTCATCACACATTGCCTTTGCCACTCCTTCCTCCTTAGAGGGAGGACTCCTCACACTCTTCCCCTGCTCAGGCTCCAGTTGCTGTTTCCCAGGGGTTTTTTCCCCTTCTTAAATGCATTATCCCAGAGGTGCTACCACTGCTACAGACAGGCTTGGCCTTGGCCGGTGACGCATCTGTCTTGGAGCTGGCTGGCACTGCAGGTCTTACCTCTTATTGCTGTTACTTGGCCTAGTGGCTGCTGGGAACTAGAGATGGCATACAAGGCTCATACAAGTCTATTGTCCCTTTCCTACCTAAAATTACTTCAAACAGCAGTCATCCTCCTCTAAAAATTTAGAAAGTGTTGAGTCAGTTCCCGCAATTAAACCATAGGTAAACTTTTGTGTATTTCTGCTGCTAGTTATACTATTAGCTAATTTGTTAATGTAATTCTCACTTTGACTTTTCTGTTTCATATTTTTCTTTTTCCTTTTTTGCTTTTGTGAAAGTGTTGCTCAGGACCCAAACATACTGTTTCCTTCCCCCTATCCTTAGCAGAAAAGTTTTTTCCCAATTCTCCTGCTAGACTATTCCCTTTCTGTCATATTTTGTATTTATTTTAATTATTCGCCTATAACTTTCCTAATTCAGTTTTACTCTTTCTTGTTTATTTACTAGTCATTAAAGTATTTCAAAAAGGATTTGCACAGTATTTCAATATATGTAAAAGTTCAGATTAAGCATGTAGAAAACAAAAAAGAGTTCCGTCTTAGCAAACCAGAAATTTAGAAAATCTTATTTGAAAGGTACATGTGGAAGTTTCTATTGCAATCTTCCTGCTCACAGACAGGTGGACACTCACTTCAGACACCTGGACTTGGGTGTCTCCAACCTTCATGGATTGAGATTTTGTAGGCTGTATTGGAAAACTCTTACAATATTTGATTACTCCCCCAGTGGAAATTATTTTTCTCTTTAAAAAAAATATGCAATTTAAACATAACCTGGCTTTTTGTGGTCATTGTCTTTTACTCACCTCTGTTGATCACTGTGAATAACCTTGTTCTGCCTTGTCTGTTGTATCCTGTAGATTCAGGAAAGCTGCTTCTAAGTGCCACTGAAGCCAGCTCTTCTTGAGGCTGAACCAGCACAGCTGCACTGTACTGCCTCATAGGTCTTGTACTCCATCCCCATCTTGTTCAGTGCTCTAGAAGTTAAAGAAAGCCCTACCTCTTATTGCAGGTTAAGGCTTTCCATACTTTGTAGTTAGAAGAGATTTTTATTTCAAAACAAGGTCCCACTGGCTTCAGAGCAAGATGATGGAACCTGCTGCCTCTTAAATACAAGGTGTGCTGGGGATCCTTTCTCCTCCGCTGATATCCAACCTTGGGATGCATGACCTGGAGATGCTGCTCACTGGAGATGCTTGCTGTGGGCAACACATTGGGAGCTGGGAAGCAGAAGTCCCTTCTGTCTCTTCTGGGGCAAGGTATTCTGCAGACAATTCTTGAACGTGGATTATTAAAGGAATATAACTTTAAAGCATACCAGTAAAATGTCAGATGGGACAATGTCTGGAAGATTTCTTTTTTAACATGTTAAAAAAAACTATTATGTAGTTTATTTAATAAATGTCACTTATGAAAAGGCATTAGATAACAGGTGTTTTATCTAGAACATGGTGGGAGATTTCTTACAATGTCTTGCTTATTTAGATTTTTCCTTTTTCCCTGAGGCAGTAGAAATCTCTATAGTTTTTCATGAGTATTTACAGCATGGTCTCTTTATTCAAAAATCTATGTGTACAGAATACATTTATAAATAGCTTGGAAATAGGACTCCCATCCTTTTTTAATTTTCCTTTTCCTGTCTGAAATTCCCTTAGACTTTCTCATCATTCTTTGTCTCCTACAATTTACATTAAATATAATTTCTTATTTTTCACACTGTTATAGAGTATAGTGCTGGCTCCTGAGTGTAAAACTTTTACCAGCAGTAAAGTGGAAAAATTCTTCTTTTCTTGTGTAAGAGAAGTGAATATGAAGTGTCAACAGAGGCGCAGCTGAGGTCATATCCGTGGCAGGCCACAGGGCACTCAGTGTAATTGGGAAAACAGCAGCAGCAGTGTTTCTGTTCCTTTGTAGATAGGAAGAACATTTTTTTTTTTTCTCCTCAGCAATAGCAGGGATTCATGTAGCAGTTTTGCTGTAACACAATAAATAATGCCTTCCTGCTCCAAAATTTGATCATTTTAAAAAATATATATTTTGGAATAGGAGGTTACAAATATGTTCTTTAAAATTTACTGATTGAAAGACACTTACTACCAGCAAGCTTCTCTAATTGTCAAGGAAAAGCCAACATTTCCAGGTGTTAACCAGCTACTCAGCACAGCTGAGTTTAGTTAGATGCTAAAATAGTCAGTTGTGTAATGAGGTATGTGTGGTACTCTGGCCTAGGTTAGAAGAAAACCACTGGGGAGTTCTTGACATATATGTAATTTGTGATCATTTCATTGATTTTTTTTATTTTTTCCTCCTCTTTTTTGATAGGTCTTTCAAGAGCTCATAATTCATACAAAACACACACATACACATAAATATTGACGTACAAATATTTGATTGTATACATCTAATATAAAGGATTTGAAAAGTTATGTTGAAAAGTACTATAAGAGTACCTCTAGAATGTTACTGTGGATGTCATTCAATTAGAGAGATAATACAGTGTTCCTACACATAAAAGTATAAATACTAGAAGCAGTTACTGTGTGAACAATTTGCCAACAATGCAAGGATTGAAATATATCTTATTAAACAGTTTCTTCATAGGCCTGTATAAATTATAGCCTCTTTAAGTAAAGATTGACAAGAGTAAATGTCTAAATTTTCTGTATAAACACTCAGATGTCTAATCCATTTTCCTGAGTCAGTGTTTCATAGATTGTCTAACTATTTTCTTCTGTGTTCCTCTTGTGGCTCTTTGGTGCCTGAGGTAGAGAATTATACCTGTTTGTCCTTCTCTACAATAATATAACTTGCTGGAAGACTGCATTCCCCTAGCCACCCTTCCACCTTTTCCATACAGAATCACCCTTCCACCTTTTCACTCTCTCTCAGACAAATTATTCCTACCTCAGAGGAGACTGTATTTAAGTGAAATACCCTCAAAGGCTTTTGGATTGTGGTGAGCTTAAAGGAAATAAAGAATATTTGTCAAGCTTTACAGATTTTCCCCTGCATTTCTCATTGCTATTTTTCAGTCAGCGTTTTTTATGTTTTCAGGAGTTCGCTGTTGTAAAGATGCTGATTGGTGGGTATTAGGCACAGAGCTCCTGCTTCCTGCTCTCTGTTGATCTCTCATCGTGGGAGGCTGATGAACAACACTGGCAGGTGTAGGAGCCAGAATGAAAGAGGAGTTTATGAAGGTCATGTTGCCTTAGCAAAGGGAAGCTCTTTCATATGTAATGACACCCAAGGAGCGTGTGTATGAGCTAGGATAAATTACAGCAGGTCTTAATAATGAGGACACAGTGGCAGAGTGTGGGGAGAATCCTCATGCCTAATGTTCCCTCCAGGAGGCTGCAGCAAGACTGCCACACTGTTAGTCAATTGTTCTTTGACTGTAAGGCACAGAATTTGGAAGTTCCAGCTTGAGCAACCTGTTCATGAGAGCATCATCGATTTGAACAACTGAGCTAAAAGCCATCTCCAGCATGGAGTAGCTTTACAACAGAAAAAAATCACACAAAACCTAAACAAAACAAAACAAACAAAACCCCAAAACAAACAAAAAACCAAAACCAAAACAAAAACCCAAAACAAAAGAATATAATCCCCCCCAAAAAACCCAAACAAACAAAAAGACCACCAAACAAACAGAAAAAAAAGAAAGAAATAAACAAATTAAAAAAAGCAAACCAAAAGAAAATAACTAAAAATAACCAGCAAAAAATTTGAAACAAAAGGCCTAAATGCTTTAATTCTGGAAGAGCATTTTACTCTGAGTCTGGACTCGGGTTCATATCTTGATGTTTGTGTGCATAGATCTAGTGAATAAGCTAGGCACAATGTGTTCAGAGATACATACAGAAAGACCTCTCCCTTAGCTTTATTTAAGCTAAAACATATATTTTAAAAATTAAAGAAAAATTTAAAAAACAAAACAAACTTTTATTTTAAAATCAGCTGGACAACAGGGCAACATCTTATTGATCATGGTGAGATATCCTATAAAACCCAGATTTACAATAGCAAAGTTTGCATTTGGTGTTTAAGTTTCCCTGTAGTTGTTGATCAAGGATCACATCTCTTTGGGTCCCTGACAGGTAAGAGCTTTGCCAACAGAAGTCAGCAGTTTAGACCTGGCCATAATTACCTGATGGTATCCCTATTAAGCAAAATTACCATCCCTATTAAACAGCAGTTATTGCTATTAGGTATCATTAGTCTTAAATTGCTTCCTTGGGACACATCTCAATTAAGCAAATTTCCATGTTAAGTGCATCCTGATTAACTGAAATGCACTGTACTGCTTTGTTTCTTCATGTACCCACTCCATCCCTCATTTACAACTCTCTCAAAGTCTGGCCTTTCTAAGACTCATTAAAAAAGTACACTCAAGTGAAGCAAGGCATGCAAAAGACCCTAATTTTTGGTGTCTTGCCACATTTCATTAGTTATATTTGAAATTCAAGTTCCATTTTTGCAAGGTGTTAATTTTTTTTCTATTTCTTGGAATAGTGTATTCATTTTAATTACTGCACAATTCTGTTACAGGGCATTTTCCAGCTTCTGTGAAGGATTGTGAATTACTCACGCAAAAGAGTGATGTGATTTTATTAACACATTTTTAGAGAAAAGTATAAAAATAATTCTATTAAAATCATTAATTAAAATGATGTAATTTTTCTTTCTATGGAATGTTTGTGCTTCACAGGTCAGAGGCAGTGGTTTTAAAAACAACACAGCAATGAATCTCACCACTTTTATTTGCTGAAAGAGCTGTTTTATTACAAGGAGGTAAGAGGTGAAAATAAAGCCAGATGTATTTAATGTGGTTGTTAATTCAGAGTTCAGATTATAATAGGATAGTCCTGAGTGATGTTGGGGTGGGGAACCCAAACAAACCTTTAAATCACATCAAGCCTTTCAGTCAAACCCAATCCATAAATATTAATGTGTCTTCAAGACAAGTTAAAATCAAACCAGCATTCTTTTAACAAGTTATTACATGTTTTTAAAGTTGAAATAGTTTTCTTATATAAAAACCTTTTATAAATACAAATTACACTGAAATAATACAAATAAAAAAATTAAAGCACATTATTGAAAACAGATCCACTTTCCTTCCACTTATAAGAATAGCCTTCCAAAGTAGTTGGAACTATTTTTTAACACTATATTAAATTTGATTATAATTTCTGGTAATCCCTCTTGCCACCGACTACAATTGAAAGGCACCATACCTGTATAGTTTCTCAGATGTAGTTATGCAGAAAAAAAAAAAAAAGAAGTTAATTCAATTCTTTCAGTGATTCTTTGGGGTTCTGGATGTCAACTCAGAAATACCAAGTAATTTGATCTTCTTGCCTTCTGAAGTTTTGCAATGGTGAGTGCACACAAAAGCACAAATTTATTTCTGAGGATATTTGAAAGTGCTATCTATTAGGCACCCCCCTCATCCTTGCTGAGAGGATGACAGGGCAGTAAATCAATATCTTCCATGAGAAGATTTTTCAGAAGAGTGGTTTTCATATTTTTGTTACTGTACTCTATTTTATCTGGGTATTTTCATAAATCTTCCTAGACATGCTTAATGCAGTCTAATATGATTTTAAAATGTTTTTCACCCTAAAAGTCAAGAGGTACCACTACAGATATCTCTTTTCCTTCTCAATAAAACAGATTTTAGGATGTCCATAAAAATAAATTCTTTTATTGAGAGAAATGGAATTCAAAGTAAAACAGACACTTCTGGTCCTAAAATTTCAAGTGATGGAGAACTCATTGCAAAACTAGCTAAAATGTGCAAACGGTCTGCTTGTGGGAGAGGGTAAAGACTCTAATGTGCTTTTGCTTAGAATTTATTTCCCTTCCATTTCATGTCCCAGTGTTTTCTTTACTAAACTGAAAAAGTTGTTATTGACTATATTTAAATACTCTACAAACACTCCCTGATTTCTGTCATATAAAATAATCTGCTTGATCTCCTTCAGTCTTAAAGGAGGAGCTAAACTTTGTTTTCCAGCTGCTGCCCCAGCCACCCATCACTTGTCTCTCTAGATCTGGCCAGGATCTTGTGTGAAAATCCTGCATTGCCCATGATTACTGAACTTCCACCTCATGTGCCTCTCTTACCCACTGCTGCTACATTTAAGGCAAAACTTTCAAGCAAGCCATAACTAACCTCCTACTGAGGTTGAGACACTATTTTCAGCATGAGTTAACTAAGAAATAGCCTACTTTGTCTCTAGATGTGGTCAACAAAAGTATGTTATTTGCTTGCTCTCAGTTCATGTGCCCATTAAAATGTGCCATATTTTGCAAACTTGGGCAGTATTGACATTTTTCTCCTTCTCCTTTTTTTTTTTTTTTTAATTACTGAAGAAAAATAGATGGTGCATAGCAAATAAATATATTGGACTATAGTAGACCTTTCTCTAATAAATCATGTCATGACAAATTACTTGAAATTGCTTGCAAGGGATCATCCAGACAGGATCCAGTTGTGTCATGTTGAAGATGTGCATCTTTATACCTTATTTATCAAAATGACACATGGTAACTTACATTAAGCTACTACCTGTGTGAGAAAAAAGTTTAATCAAGAAATAACATTGGCTTATTTTTTTTTCAAAACGCATTACTTACATTTCAATCTTTAATTCTTTATTAATGATTTTCAGATTGAGCATTCTGTTAATTCTGACAGCTGAAACACATGAATATTTACACAAGTTTCTTCCTTCATTTTTAGTTAAGAAATTGTATTGTATCGTATTTAGAAAGTTCATGGATATTTTGATGGTGGCAGCCTGAAATCCTTAATACACATCACAGAATAGAAAAGGCTGGAAGGAACCACTGTGAATCATCTGGTCCAACCTCCCTGCTCAAGCAGGGTCACTCTAGAGCACACGGCACAGGATGGTGTCCAGACAGTTCTTGAAGATTTCCAGTGAGGGATACTCCACAACATCCCTGAGCAACCTGTTCCAGTGCTCAGACTCTGCATAGTAAAGAAATTCTTCCTCAAAATCAGAAGGAGGTTCTTGGGCACCAATTCCTGCCCATTGCCTCTTGTCCTATTCTTTGGCACCACCGAGCAGAGCCTGAGTCCAATGTCTTGGCACCCTCCCTTCAGATATTCCTGGAATAAAGTTCTCTTTGGGAGGTAACTTCTTTCCAGCCATAATTTTCTGCTTTGAGCTGGCAGTTTCATCCATAATTTATCCATTAAGATAAGGATCCACAAACATTAATTGTCCTGTTTTCCTGAGTTAGCTGTAGTGTGAAAAATAATACCTTTCTTGATAGAGTTTTATTCTCTTTAAATACAACTTAACAATTCCCAGTAGTGTCAGTTATATTGAATACCATAAGGTTATTCTGTATTTTATGTAATAAGAGAATGGATTTTTTTCCTTGTGTCTGCCATGTATTGATATGAGACTTAGTGGATTTTGTGCCTAATTTGTACCTTTCAGATTTTATTCATTTTCCTACTACTCCTTTTTATTATGTTGGGTTTTTAAAGCCTTCTATTAAGGCAAAAGTATTTGAATTGTGACGTCAATCCCCATAGAAGGAAGATAAGCTCTGCATAAAAAGGACATGTAATTCAGACTGTTTTGATTGCCTGTCTTCTACTGCCATGGAGAAGAATCCTAGAAGGGTCCCCAAGCCCTTTGCAACAACTTTGAGTATTTTGAATTTGTATGAAACTTCTAAGCTATGCCATTGTGTGCATATACATCTCTCTGTAGGTTTTTGACCAAATTCTTCATCGCAAATTCTGCTTTGGTTCAGTGGGGTCATGTTATGCTACAGGCTGTGATACAGTCATCAGTTAAAACAAGTTATTTAAGGCATATCAAACACTTAACACAATGCACCTCAATTTTATCTTTTAAAAGCAAAAGTTAGGACTTGGCATTTAATTACATTGTACAAACACAGGAATTTTTACTTTCAATTCCTGGACAACTAGCCTTACACTAATACCCAATGTTTTTTTGGCTCAAATTTCTATTAGGTCTGCAGTTCTAGGAAGTAATTGGAAAAACGTATAATCAGAAAAAACATATCGTTCTGTAAAAGAGGAAGAATGGAACACAGTTAAGTGACCTTTAGTGGTAGTGGCAATCTTGTTTCTGTATCCCAGAAAAGGGATTGGAGCTGAGCAATGGTGAAACATCGGACTTCAAGGCAAAGGAAGAAAGACTGCTCCTGTAGCTTACACCTTTAGTCCTTCTATTTTTGTGCACAGTACACGCATTTTCTTGGGTAAAAGCTTTTCTGCTTGAATAAAAGAGAAGAATGGATGTACTATGTAAAGAGTTGTGGAAGTTATTGTAAAAGGTATAAAAAGAGCCCATATTTCACTCTTCCCCCAGACAAATGAAAATCCAGAGATTTCCTATAAATAGAGACATAATTCTATTGATTATTAGGAGAGTACACAGATATCAATGAGTTGTTACCAAAATTTTTTGTGTGAATTACACCATTACTCTTAGAGAAAACACTTGAATAGCTGGCTAGCACTTGAATTAAATTTTGAGAGCAAAAATGTATATGCTCAAGAATGGGGGCTAGATAAAAACAGAAACTTGTATTTTCACACTGAAGTTTGGAAGTTGTTATGTGTCATTTTAGGACTGTATAAACCTCAAAAGCATTTTACAAAATTTATTGGACTTTTACAGAAGTTAGCTTCTTAATGAAGAAAACACCAGGGAAAGCTTCTTTGATCTGTGAAAAAGTGGGTTAGACAGACAATGGCTTTTTGCTCTGCCCTCAAATATCCATGTCCTGTGATAAGCACCATGTTGATTACCATGTCTAATATGTATTTGCATTCTGGTGCCAGTGTCATCACAGTTGCCTGGGGGATCTGTATCCACTGTGCAGGGACATCTGCCTGATGTTCATGTCTATCACCTTTTACAAGTACTAGGAAAGATTGCTTTTTCTTTCTTCACATTTCAGTCAGATATAGTTGGGCAATGATGTGGTATACGGAAGAAAAATGGAAAGAAAGTGGCAAGCAAAGGGAAGCAAAGGTGCTGATGAAAATTGAGTGTATTCTTGCATGTGTTAGGCTACAAATGTCATTTTAAAGTTGAATTTGTTGCTGTGTCCTCAGAGGGGGGAAAATATTATACCTTTCCTAATTTTTAGGGTGATACCTTTACTTGTAGATGATTTTACCCCTTGAAAATTAGCTCCAATTTCTAACCAGGCTGTTGTAAACAACAAAATTACTTCTTTATATTTTTGTTTATTTTTTGTCTGTTTTGGTTTCTTTGACTGAACTTGTATAAATATTTGATTGAGTCTTGACAACATGGAGGGGAATAAAAAAACTGCTGTATGCTTCATTTTTTCTGGAACAACTCAATACTCTATCTTGCAGGTTTTGTTTAGAAAATTATGGAAGACATATTTTCGCTTGTTATCCTTAATGGGTCTTGTACTTGCGGCCGCTGTAGCAGTCAAGTTCACACAGACTAAATTCCACTTAAACCTTCACATCTAAAAGTTTACTATTTGGCTGACTCAAAGATATCTCCCTGGTCATTGTTGGTATCTTTTGGGTGAGAAAAAATAAGTTTCATTAAAGGAAAGCCTGACAAGGTCTTAAGAACAGTTCACTGCAGGATCCACTCCAGATCAACTGTATGGATGCAGAGCATCAAAGAGATGAGTGATTTTCCCAGAGAGTAAAATTAACTGCATACATACTGGGATGTAAGTAAAATATAAACAGTCTGAATCTGGTAGTTTTTGTTCAGTTAACAGACAAGGCAATCATTGTTCATATAGTTCCTGAAAAAAACCCCAAGATCGTTGCAAAAATGTCACTTAGCAAGGTGTTATTTTTGTCTAATCTTACATTGTTTTGTTTAGATGGAAATAAGTCTCATGACTGGAAAAGACAAAAGAATATAAATGAGAGTTGCCAAACAGACTGGCATTTCAAGAAGGTAACATTCACATTTTGTGTGTGTTATGGCATCTCTCCATAGATTTCTTAACTTCAGTTAGCTGCCAACAAGTGGAACTTAATTCTGGACCCAGCTCCTTTTTACACTTGCATCAGTGACAGAGAGATCAGACAACAGACTTCTACATAGTTTCAGTTCCTGATTTCCTGGCAAAAGAAGTTGTGGTGAAAAAATTAAACCTTATCAGTATTTGGAAGAAATTAATTTTCAGAAGGACAAACAATTCACTTTAGGACTGTTGTTGTGCTGTATTTTGCTCAAGTAATTGCAAGGGATCATAATATTTTTGTAGTACATCTGATACAAATCCAATTTTTCCTTTCCCTAAAGGAATAAATTTGAGGCTTACCTGGGATTTTAAGAATTTCACTTCTTTTAAATCTCTGCTTTATTACTGAAGAACTACATTAGTCCTGTCAGGATACTGAGCACTGCAAGCAAAAAGCTCTTTAGTAATGTTTAATAACAATTTTATTGAGTGTAATAATTTATAGAGAGGACCTATTAGATATATATGTGATTAGATAGGTAGTTATGCGACTTCTTCCTGCATAAACTTCCTGCAGTGTATAGGCACATTTATTTATTTATTTATTATATTTTTACTTATTGGCTTTTCAAATGAGAAAAATCACAGATTGAATATTAAATTTTCTACTTTTCTCCCCCAATTTGCCCTCTCTAAAAAAAATCTTTAAACTGGACAGATGTGATGAAAAAGTTGAAACTGTTAATCTGCTGCCCTACAGTAAAATGACCATGATCATGGGTCTGGAATATATTTAAGATATATTTTGCTCTCCTTACTTATTTTGCATATTAAACTTGCTTTGAAGCTGATCTCATATAAGTTAATGGGGCTTGTTGTAGAATTAGACACTGCTTAATGGAATGTGATCCAAATTTCATGGTTATTGAGGTGAATGAAAAATTCATTAGTCATGGAAAAGAAACTAAAATACTGGCACAGATTAGAAACTTGGTAAGACAGAAAGCTAAGACTGGAAAAGAAAAAAAAGCTTAACACCCCAAAAACAACCACAACAACAAATCAAAGCACAAACTGGAAAATGCTGGTAAAAGAATTTCCTGTGGGAACAGACTAGAAGGCAGTGATTGTACATAAGAAAAACCCTCCAAATTTTGTGTCATAAAATATATCTCATTGCTTGGACAGATACCTCAACAACAGTGTAGATCACATAGTCAAAATGTTAGCTTACTGTGGGACAGTAGTTCAACAAGTCAGCAAAAATTGTGAGACATGACTAGTGTGCATGAAAACTACTGAGAAGCACAATCTTATAAATCTCTGATGCATTATTATTTGTAATTGTGTGTACAGTATTACTCACCTACATTTAGATCACTATAAGTATTTAATCATTGTCCAAAATACCTTTTAAGAATCTGGGATAATATCTCCATAGAGATAATGCAATAGTAGAAATCACTGTTCAGAGATAACATAAAAAGCAGTAGCTATAATAGAGAATTTTTCATAGTCTCTCACCTGGTAAGTTTAAACAAAGGGAGGTGAAAGGCAAAGGCGGTTGCTAATTAGCTGTGTGAACACACTCTCTGTTACCCTGAGGAAACTTACAGTGGGTTCATGCCCTCTGATGTGAGAATCTTGATTCAGAGAATGATTGATCAATTGGTCTAGTGGAAAGTGTGCGTGAAACACACTTTAATCTTCAAGGTCCCTTCCAATCACAGCCACTCTATATGTCTATAATTCTATAAATACAGAGTCACTGCAGATGTCACGGCAGGACACCTGAGACCAGCAGAGGTCACATAGGTCTGCTGTGAGAACCAGGAACCCCTGGAGTGGCAGCTGGAAGCTAAGCAAGGTGTCTTAAGGTATCCAAATTGGCAATAAATGTTCATAGGTCTATACTATATGTAACTGAGTGCAGTAATTTTTCATTAGGAAACGTCCCCTTCTGGTCTGAAAATCAAGTGGAACTTCATCTGTAAGAAGACATTTAAGTGAAAAACATACCCCAACATATGGTTTGCAGTTAAAATATGTATCTTTATTAAGGGTAGAGAGTTTTTTCTTCTAATGCAACTAATCACTTCGACAACAGGCCAATTAACTTTTTAAATTTAGCCAACAACTTGAAAAAGAAATTACTTGCTTTATGTGTTAATCAGGAGAAAAATAAACAAGACATGAAGAACACTTTTAGACTTTTGGCATGAGTGAATCATTATGTTAATCTGGGCTTGACCTTTATTTCAAAACTCAAGGAAATACTTTGAGATCATAACTTTCTAGGTGATTGTGAAATGTGCATAAATATTAACCCAGTCATCTGGAGTCTGACATTTACTTGTTGACAAATAAAAAATAATTTTAAAAAGCAAGCTAGGATGTCCATTTTCTTCCTACTTATTTAATTTTTCATTCCAGACACATGGAGACATATTTATGAGAAATTAAAAAGCAGGAAGGAATAGTTTTTGCAAAAAATTGTTATAGCTAAATATTACTGACATACGAAGTACATATTTTAAAGACTTAACAGATGTAGTTTTGTTTTTTTTTTTCCACATAACCTTGTGTGGAAAGTTTGAAACAACGAAGAATCAAGGGGCCATAATTATTTCAAAAGTGGAATTTTAATAGGTAACTAATTGTATCATGGAACTTGTCACACTTAGAAAGTGATTCTCAAACCTTTTCATCTAAAATGAAATCCAAAAGTGCTGAAGAACAGACAGCTCTCCCTTGAGCACTTTTCTTGTTACATTTCTGAAAGTATAATGTTTCTTAAAAGTCAGCAAAATAACCTCTGGCTTCAGGTGACAGAAGAGAAAATTCCTGTCCCTGCTTTGTTACCTTACTATTATTCAAACTTGAAACCAGTATTTTTATTGATATATTTATTTTTGAGATAAGCATGCATTTCCTAAGTATTTTGGAGTGAGTTTATGGTTTCCCATCAGTTCAAAATATTTTTTGGAGGAAAAATGAATATTCATGTTTTTTAATTGGGTACTAGGCTCCAGATTGTTTCAAAATGAGGAAAATGTTTAATACTGGATTTTTTCTTTATTAAATGAGACAGTACAATATTGATAGGACAAGTAATGTGTTTCACATTTTAAATACTGTGTGAGTAGGCCCTCTGGGAAATCTCTACTTATTTACAGTTGAAATGATCTGCAAATAAACTCACTAGGAAACTTCAATATATTAAATGGAGAGAGAACACTGAAATGGCAGCCTCAGACAATGTAGTTTTTTAAATTTAATCTCTTAGGTCTGTAAAGCAATTAGAAAAACAGTGATGTGGGTCTCACTTTATACTAATGGGAACAGCTACACTACCATCACTGAGATATTTTGGGTTTACAGGAGCTGTGGTTCTGGGTTATTTATTTACTTGTATTGCAAATCTGAGATAACTATGTCTAAGGAAAAAATCCAACTCTATAAATTCTCTAATAGGTGATAAGGGAAATGAGACGAGTTAATATGCACTAAAGCCAGTATTTTCTATGTTTAAGATTGCTTGAAGACTTAGTATTCAAGAACAAGTTGCTAATAATTTTGCAAGAGTTTAATTTCCTGAATCAGGTATTCCCTGATAAATTTTTATTTAAATACAGGAAAATGCCCAGACAAAACAAACAAACAAACAAACAAGCAAACAAAAACCCCTATCACTGCAGTTTGGGGAACAGAAGGGGGGAAGACCACATATTTGGGAAATAAGCAGTGGATAGAAACAGTAATTGGGCAGGGTAACAATTAGAGTGTGAAAGCAACAGATACAGAGCTCAAGATCAGCATCAGGATAGTGTTAGGCAGAAATTGAATGACTACACTAAAAAATAATAAGAAAATAATATCATTTGGCTCTGAAAACTGAGTAAAACACATTAATTTTTAATGAAGAAAACATTCCTTTGTATTTGTAGCTACAACAGAAAGTAAACTTCAATACAGGGAAGGAGCTGTGTTGAACTAAAGCTGAGATACGACTCTCAGTGGCTCTCGACCCTGTGAAGCAGCTCAAGAAGTGACGTTGGTTTTGCAGTGTAGACAATTACTGGCAGCAGAGCAATAGTGAATCTTGGCAACCTCGATTTCCAGAGGCAAAGAAGCTTTGCTGAACTTGCTTTCCTTCTACACATGCATGGAATTTCTTTAACTTAACAAGCTGCAAGTAGTCACAATTGTTCTCCATTCCACTCAGGATGAAGTTTTGTGGTATCAGTTAATCCATCACAATAAGCAATTAACATAGATTGCACAGTAGGTCCTCAGTGCAAAGTGCACCATCCCCGTCAGGTTTGCAGGTGCAAGATAAGTGTGCTGCAGCCACCACCACTAAGCCATCAATAAGTGTGATTTTGGGACACGGGGCAGACTGTGAGTCACACAAGCTGATGGTAGGGAGGCAAGAGGGGGGCAAGGAATAATGTCCTGCTTTGAGAACTAGGAGGAGGTGGAGTGGGAACGTCACAAACAGAAGAGGAACATGGTGTTGATGGCCTGATTTGTATGGTGATAACAATACTGGAAACGGGATTTTGACAAACGTTAAGGGTAAGAAAGGGAAAAATAAGGCTTTCCATAAAATAAAAATAGATTGTCATGTCAACAAAAGTTGTTTGGAGTCTCATATTGATGTAGAAACATATAGGTCTTTCCATGGTACCCAAGTTACAACAAGACTGAGGGAAAGTTTGAGGAGTTCTTAGAAACATAAGACTTCAGAAGAGAAAAATCTTCAGCTAATAGTTCCTAAACACTTTATTTCCAGAAAGTGGGAAGTTATGTCAGACTACCATTCAGTCTATCCTCAGTTCTTATGCTCTTTCCCTCAGTGTGTTTTCTTTCTTCTTGTGGGAGGAAATGTGTTAAAGTATATGCCACTGCAGTTTTTCTTAAGCTTTACAGCATTTTTGGAGCTTCTTCAACAGCATTTGGGATTTACTGATGCCAAACTTCCTGTGTCAATTTTAATCTCTTTTTCTCTCCACGCAGGTATTTGAGACTTCAAAGCTGGGTAGGGTTAGGTAAGTCCTCTTTAAGTCAAGGGTATTCTTTTTCTTACCTTAAGGGAAAATCCTGATGTCTTCTTCCAGAGCAGTCCTTACTGATCCTCTACATGCAGGAGTGATATATGAGGTGCCCTCTATCCATTTTGCACGAGGTTAGCTTAGATGTTTTCAGAAATGCTTTCTACTAAAAAAAAAAAAAAAAAAAAAAAAAAAAAAAAAAAAAGACATCTGCCTTTCTGTTTTGCATAATAATATTAATTATGTAATTATAGTTCATTAGCATGCTCATGCACATGGTGTTTTGTTCTGTTTTGTGGTCTGACGTATATAGACCTCACTACTGTTTGAAAGATCATTTAAAAATAAACCATCATTGAACAAAAATCCAGAAATGTGTGACAGGCTCTATTCAGAGCAAAATACTCAAAATTTGTCTTGGCTGAGGTTTAGCTGCTCTTTAATAGACTATTAGCTCCAATTTGCTACTGCTTTATTTGTGTCAATGCACTCTGATCTGAGCATTTTTGTGAACTGTTTTGCTCTGAATGTAACTAGGAAAACATTCCAAAAATGCCATTCAGCAGTGAGATGCAAGTTGAACTTGTGTGTGCCTAGCAAGACTTGTATGTCATTAATTACAAGATCTTCTCTGCCTCTGGCTGAAAGCTTTCAGGTAAATCACTTTAAGTGAGAAAAAGGAAAATCTCTAGAACTTGTGGAAAACCATGTTGATTCTGAGTGTTCTCACCAGAAATTTTCAGATTATTCGCAATTGTGCTGATATTTTTTTTTTATCCCAGTCAGTTTTTTGTAGCTTTCATATGTTTAAACATTTGGTCTTTGATATACTATATGTAATAATTTTCCACTTTTATCAAAATTAGCTCTTAAAAATTGTTTTCATCCATTCTTTACCAATCCTCCCCAGCTGAAGTTGACATCCTCTCCCCCCCTTTTTTTTGTCTACTTTTTCCAGTGCTTATACCTTACTTCTTACCTGATTTTTAAATTATGCCTGGGACATAAGTGACTCAGAGCAGGATTTAATTTTGTCAGCTCTTAGTCTGAGAAGAAAGAAAAACAATAATTATTTTCTCTCAGGAGTGCTTTCACTCAGGATGTACTATTACGGTGCACAGAGCAGATTACTGGCAAATATGTGTCGCAAAAAGTAGGCTGACTTTTCCTCAGGAAGAACAAAACTTAAATCTCAGGCCCCAGCTCCCTAGAAAAGCTCTTTAACTGTGAAGATATTCTGAGAAAGTGGATACAAAAGACTGAAGTTAACTGGCTCCTTCATCTACTTGGGATCTTTATATCTGTAGATGTTTCCTTATAGTTCTAAAGGACTGTAAGATAACTCAGCATCTCCTAGAGGTCCACTAACTACACAATTGCAGTACCTAAATTAGCTGCACTGGATTATGCATTTGAGCTTTGGGTGAAATACAGGTTTAGTAGCAAAACTGTCATTTCGAGCATTTCTTATCATTCACTTCCTGTATAGCCTCTTACAACTCATAAAATAGTAGGCAAAATTATTTGTAGAAATTTGGCATCTAAATAAGATACTGTCTCTAAATATGGGTCTGAAATTTGCTGGCAAACACAGCTATTTTTGTTACGTGGCAGTGTCTGAATCATAGACACAGAATCCTAATCATTTAGGCTGGAAAGGAGCTGAGAAAGAAACCCAGTCCATTCCCACCCCCAAATGGGGGTGATAATGAACTCTGACTTGCCTGTGCACTGCCCCAGTTGAGATCTCTGTTTCAGAAGACTTGAAATACATTTTGTGCTAGGGAAGCACCCAGGAGACCCTGTCTCCCTGCCTCTCAGAATCCTACACCAAAGTCTCAAAAGAAAGTATAGGCATTTTCTATCCTACCCAAGAACTGCTGGTGATTTTACCACAAAAAAGTTTAAGGAAAATGAAAGTTTCTCATGACATCCTCTTTGTATGTAATCTGAAGAGGAAAAAAAAAGATCCAAAGATAAACAATGCTCCTTTGTGAACAATTAATTAAATTTAAATTGCTTGATGCCTGTCTGACAAACATACAAGTCCTTGAGATTGGAAAGAGAATTTCTAAAAGAGCCTCCCCACTCAACGCTCTTTTAGCTTTGCTTAAGTATTATGAAAAGAAAAAGTCAGAAAAGCAAGGCAAGGTATGCATTCTATTTTTTGACTGTTCTGTACCAAAGAAGAAATGTAATAAAGGCTGCAGGTAGCTTTAGGCAAAACAAGTTTTGCAAGGATTTTGCAACATTTTTTTTCTGAATATGAAAGCTCAGGGACTCTATAATCTTTATAAAGAATTTTACAAAAGTGAGGACTTTAGCCAGCTAGAGGAAAAACTTTTATAGTACATAAAATGAGAGGGAGAAAAATAAATTTATATTCCTGTGTTACTCAGTAAGAAATCTCCACACACAATTTCTATATTCATCCTAGAAATATGTCTCTGGTTATTAGTAAGATATTACATCAGTGTGCATTACATGAATTTACATTACAATTTAAGATAGTTTAGTAATTAACTTCTTAGAAAGACAGC
This sequence comes from Drymodes brunneopygia, assembly GCA_013400955.1. Taxonomy (NCBI): domain Eukaryota; kingdom Metazoa; phylum Chordata; class Aves; order Passeriformes; family Petroicidae; genus Drymodes; species Drymodes brunneopygia. The sequence continues at coordinate 285,581 of VZTZ01020195.1, read as the reverse complement.
TTCTGAATTAGGGAATGTCTTATATAGAAGTTTGGAAATACTTCTCCATTGATCATTGTGTTCTGAAATACTGCATTATTATTGTCCTTCAGCATTAACACTGACAAATGTTCCTGCAATTAGACATTCAACTTTTTCTCTTTCTTACCTGAGGCATAAGATTATATCAGATTACTTTAATCTACCATTCTATTTCAAGCTGAAATATTATCTGTCTTTGATAGTATATCTCTGGTGGCCTCCATATGCACAGACTTAATCAAATCACTTTTGTGCTTTCATGCTCAGAACCTGTTCTGACCGATCTAACTTAGTCCACTGAAATTGGTGTCCTCCCGTGTTATCTGATGATCACTCCAAATTAGACTTCCCTACCTCCCATTCTAACAAAAAAATTAAATTATTCTTTTAATTCAGGAGTGGGAGTGTTAGTGTAGGTCACTTTTACTTGAAGAACCAACAGCAACAAGTTGTGCATTATTTCCCTTAAATGTTCTTGTGACCATAAATTGTTCATAACTTCGGGAAGAACCAATAGGTATAAAACTTTTCATAAAACATTATTGTCTGCTAAATAAGCAGATACATGCTTCTGTCTGCCTATATGAAATTCTGCTACTTGAACACACTGAAATAGGTACGTTCATGATACTGCACTCCAATTATTTATGACTGATATATTCAGTCATTGAGAACATTGGTGAATATTTCTTGTTTTAATCAACACATTAAATTCTGAAAGAAGAAATCTGCATGGGTAGAATAGTTCATTCTGCTGTCATGTATCTCAGAATTCAATGTTTCTATTTGCAGACTGATTATGAAGAAACATTAAAGACAATATATCTGTTTCCCTTGTCTCTTGAATTTTTTAGCAAGTAACATACAGAATTTAAATAACTTACATTATATCTCCATGCAGCATAGAGGGAAAAAACACCTCAACTTCTTAAGGGTTGTTTGGCTGGTTGGCTTTTTCGAAAGAACACTTGTTGATTTTTTTATTTGTTGTTTTTTGAATGGTCATAGGCAAAAGTTACTCCCCTCTTTCTTGCTCTTGACTCCTGCTTAATTAAGGCAGCTTCCTCAGGAAGCAACTAGACAAGAATTAAAAGGAAAATCTGAAAAATTCTCACAAGGTTAGGTGGAGGTAAAAACATGTAGCGAAAAGCAGAGTTCTTTCACTGTTAAGCTGAACAGTGGATTTCCCTGCTTATTACTGCGCCCTGAAAAAAAGAATCACTGACCCAAAAGCCTTAAATTAAAGGCACAGATAGCTTTTCATTATTGTTCCCTCAAAACAGCCCTTCTACATAATGCTTGAGAAAGTACATCAAATGGTGTCAAAACTGTAACAGATCTGCCCAAAGTACTCTAACAGAAGGCACTTTACCCGTCTGTTGCTCAACTCAACAGATACGAAATGCAGGTGTTCTCATAGCAGTACACTGTGGGATACTCTGTGGGGTCCACAGCCTCAGGAGGGTTTAACTCCTTCCTGTGCTTCTAAGCAGTATCAATGTGCAAAGAATGCCTTTCCATTTCCTTCAGAACATATCACTGATGAAGAAAACATCCAGTGCTAGTCCCTATCCTTACCCTTTAGTGGCAGCTAGTGCAGAATAGGTTTAAAAAAAACCCTCTCATGACTGGGAAAAATGCAGCTCCATCCACACAGATTCTCTCCTGGAAGTCTCTTTACTACAGAATGGGATCCAGTAAGATGAGTCAGAGATGAGGGGCTAAAAAGAGCTGGCTATCACACAAGGAGTAGAGGGATGTGGGATTCAGCAGTTCTTGGATAAGAGAAGCAATCATTGTGACTCTTTCAAGCATTGTATGCAACAAAATCCAAGAACTTGAAGAGAATTTGAAATATGAAGATGTATGGGCTTATCTTGGTTGGTTTTTTTCTGTTGGGTTTCTTTGTTTGTTTCAAAGGGCAGCTGTCAGAAATTATTTTGGAAGCATTTGCTGCCAAATTACTATGAGCTTATCACAAGCTTCTCAAGATAGAAAATTTACTAATGTGAGTTCAATATCAGAAACTCTTCAAAGTGAAGAGATATTACATTTGTAATGCCACCAGTTAGATTTTTCTGCTCATCTACATCTTCTTTTTACAGGACAGTTACTGATTGAATGTGGAAAATCTTACTGTGAAAGGATTTTGTTGGGTTTAAATTGGTGTTTGGCTTAGTAAGTAAATCTAGAGGTCTTATCAGAATCCCTCAGGAGATATATTATATAAATCTTACCCTGTTGTTTGTCCTGGTTTCATCCTTTTGAGATGTAAGTTTCCAAAACACTGCAAAGATTCTCTCTCATGAATATTAGTTTAGTGAGGAAGAAGCAAGAACATGATAACCATCAAACTGTCAGTTTGAAGGTAGAGGGTGAAAAATGATATAGCCAAAACCTATGGGACTGCAATTCCATACAGTGTACTGTTAGAAATAACTCCGAAGTAGTAAAAAGTTGCCCAACTATTTCAGATTATAACTGCTTCAGGAGTTGATGCTGTGCTGTTTTGAACATATTTATACTGTGCATTGCATGCATGGATAAATAGAGGTATTACCAGATCAAAGTAAAAAGTTAACCAGAAAAACAATTTTAATAGACATAGAGTAACCTGTGGTGACATAAACCTTTTCTATAATATTGTTATGCAGATCCAGCTTTATACAGTATTTACAAGTGAACTAATAATAATACTCCCATGATTTACTTTGGATAAATCCATGTATATCTCAAAAACACTCTCAGCAGAGCATCGTTATTTTTTTATTAAATCCTACTTTTGCCTACTTGAGCTTAACAAACAAATCTAATGGTATGAAAGAATTTAATTTCAGAGCTGAATGATAATTTTTCAGGCATGGTTAATTCACATAATTCAAAGTTAATTATGTTTGCAATATTAGAGAATGCGGTAATTTTGTTCTGTTCAGCTGCAACTCTTATTAAATCTTATGTTTTGATTAGGAAAGCCAGGCTTTCAGAGTGTACAGCAAATTAAAAAAAATGGCAAGGTATGGGGAAATGTTTTTAGGCACATGCTTTTGTTCATATCCACATCCTCTCTTGTGTTACATCACTTTACCAATCCAAAACTGACTGAGATATACTTAAATATTTATTTACACCTCATCCTATATGTGATTTCTTTCATTTTTTTAAGCATTTGCTAAACTAGATGTCCCCAATCCACTTGATGTACTAATGTCCAGTGGGCTCTTCATCTGTACTTCTTGTACCAAGCAGTATTTCCCCTGCTGCATTCCTCAGTGGAAAAGAAAGTCTGAACACAAGAAAGATTTACAGAATCAATTAGGAAGTGTCAGAGACTTACTGGCAGGTGATCAATTTATTTCACATTCAGATTTGTGGCATTGATTAGATATTGCTAAATTTGTTTTCAATGAATACATTTAAATAGCGTTTAAATGTGTGATACTCTGTACAAGCTGTATTTCTGAAAAAATAGAGGCAGTTGAATGTGTGAAGTTGATGGGGTGTTCACAGTCTGAGGCTGTGTGGTAACTGTCTGGTTTTGAAGGCATTCATAAGGCTTCAAGCTCTCTCCTGGGTTTCTGCTTCCTGTGTAATTTTGGTGGTCTTTTTTAGATTGACATGACTAGGTTAAGGTTACCAATCTGAATATGTTATCTTCATTTGAGTCTATATAGTCTTCATTTAGAGATGTGTTATGGAATAGGAGCAAAATCATTGTCCTTCCTCACGATCCGATGATGCTAAATACAGCACACGGCTGTTCTCCAGTCATGCCACAACGTTTGGGTAGAAGATACATAGCTACTTCATGAAGGTGTAGCAAAAGTAGGCCTGGTCTCACACTGTACTGGTGGCAATACAAATTTTTAACTCTTCAACACAGGTACAGATCCCAACTTTTCTCTGGGCTGGTTCTATCGCCGGGCTTTACAGAGGCATTCATAAAACATTAGACACAGACTTCTACCTCCAACACAAACTCTTGTCTTCAATGTGGCTTTGAGCTTCCATTTACTGTGGTGGTTTTTTTTGTTTGTTAATTTAGTTCTTTGTTTGTTTTTCCTAAACTAAGCCTTTGCAATTTTGTTTTTAGTTTTGACTTCCTTATTGAAAAGGCTAGATATGCTTCTATATTTGCTCACATGAAAAATAAAACTATAGTGAACTGCAGGTTCTCAGACTTGAGCACTTGAAAGGAAGAGGCAAAGAGCTGCATATGCCAGGAATGAACAGAAAATAATCTTCTTAATTAATCACAGAATCCCTTTTTCCCTACATAATGCCAGGTCCTATGACAAAAGTAAAATGGAACCCTATTATTCATTAGCTCAGGGTTTATCACATCCTGATGGAGTTTTAACTACATCAGTATTTCTTGTGTGAGGGAAGGAGGGACGCCTGTGTAAAATCTTGAACGTGTAGCCTTAATTCTTGTACTTTGTATCTTTTGCTGTTCTGTCAGTAAAGTATTTCTGCGACATTGTCGACTCATATCTTGGAGTTCATTGCATGGAGTGTGTCATCGCTGCTGTCAGGCTGCAGGAAGCTGAGAAATAAACCAGGCCTTTGAAGCTGGCAATTTTAATAAAGTGCTAACAGCCAGTGAATATCTGTGGACAATGAGGATATAAGTCACTTAATGACTGTTAAAATTCCAGGCTAAAAGATTTCCACAGACCTGAGAATCCCTGCTGCATGGAGGATTGTTATTGGGATGAAAGCCATTTTCGCTCCTTGTGCCAAATTTAATCACACAGAATCTTGTTCTCTTCTGTTAAATCTTCTTTCTCATGCTTTTGACAAAGTAAATGTAATATTTGATTATACTTGGAAAGAAGGTTAGCAGGAAGAACAGAAACTTCTGAGGAATGGTGAGATCATTTATGTGTAATTACAGCACAGTGTCAGGCCCTGGGTTGGCTCTGAATGGATTTACTAATGCAGTCATCATCTTGTTGTTCACAGTCAGCAGCCACGCTGCTGCAGCATAACTAGAGTAATAATAAAGCCACATATATTTTTGCAGAGGTAAGATAGTTTCCTAGAATGTCTGACATTTCACTGCTGGTGACTGGAGTAAAATGTCAATGCAGTGAACACTGGTGGGATTCTGAATACTAATATCTACAAATAGGACCTATTACTTTTCTTTGGTTTTATATGTGTATATACATATATATGTATGTGTGTATGTATGTAAACGTTACTGGAAATAAATATGAAGGAATCAGTGGAAAAGGAATTGTCTGCTTAAAGCAAATGATAATATCTTCCAACTTAATGTCTTTTCATAAAGGATTTCTGGAAGAGATCCAGAAATGCTCTTTCATGCCTTTTCCAGAAATTTAGGGTCTGTCTTTCAGAAAAATTTTTCCTTTCCAAGAAGTAAATGTTTTGGAATTTCAAATGTTTTCAAATTTTGAATGTTTTTGAACATCCACTAATAAAAAGTGATATTTCAAAGACAATCTGTGTGCACTGCAGTGAGGGGTTTTTCATACTGGTGGAAACAAGATTCAAGGAATTCCTCAACTTCTCAGAACTGCTGCATTTAGGTAATGTACATTAGACATGGAGAAAATTAGAACAGAAATAGATAATACTTGCCACAAGGGTACTTCCTGAGAAGCTGGAAGAGGAGTTAACTGGGAATGGGGAAATCTGGAGTCAGAAATTGGGTACTGGGAAGAATTATTTTTAGTGAGAAATCCTAGGATTGTAATAGTGTTTGTATTCTTCTCAGTTGTGATCCACCAATGTAGGGGATTATGGATTCCCCCATCATCAAACTAGACACAATGTGTTGCTCAAATTAATGAAATTCATATCTACTGGGAAGTCTCTAGTGAAGAAAGTTATCCATGTCCTTTCCTTATCACTATAATATATGCTCTTTTTTTCTTTAAAATAAATCAATAAGCAAACAGGCAAGACAAACCAGCTTTCTATTTCCACAATTCATGCTTGGATATAAAAGCAAAATTATAACCTCTGTCACCAGGAGATGTTTTCCAATCTGAGAAGATGAAATGTTTCTCCAGTCGAATGCTGTGGTGGTTGATAAAAAGTATTTCATACTGCATGAGCCTGCTCAGCGCCCTGCATAGCTGGGGCTGTGCCTTCCAGCTTCACTGCTGGGTTTTCACTGACAGAGTTCATGCCACCATTTCCCTGGCAGTATTAGTAGAGGCAGCTTGGACTGAGCCCATGTTATTACATTACTGGAAAACTTAAAAATATTTTTTTCTGCTCCTGTACTCCTCGTGTAGCTACTCAAGGATGCTCAGAAAATCCAGTCTGTTGAGAAAACTGGTTGCTGCTTATTGACTTATTTAGTTTGTATTGCTGAGTTACTCAGTGACTTACCTGTGCTCTTGAGGACACTGCTCTGATTCACATATGTCCCCAGTGATAATCTGCTTGGTATGTTTGACAACATAAGAGTTTGGATGAATTCTGCCAGCTGAAGTTCAGCTCAAAGCTCTGCTTTGCTTCTTATGCTCCAAACCTTCAGAAGCTCTAGTTTATCATCCAGTGGCATGTAATAGCTGAAACAAGTGGGAACAGACTTGGCAAGATAATTTCTGAAGCCAACTGCTTTTCACATTACACACTATAAGAAAAATACACATCCAAGTAGAAATAGTAAATGTCAAATGATTCCCTACTGCAATTTTCTGGCCAGTATTGAGTGCTCCTTAGGATTTAGTCAAAAATGTGTTACAAAGTCTAATACACCACAGCATACAGGGCCTAGGACTGGAGTGATTTGTGGGTCATTGAATCCACTGTCTTGCTGATGAAGACAAGTGGCATCCCAGTTTAAAATCACCCAAATATTATCCTGAAATCTACTAAGAACATGCTCTGGAACATGACTCTTCTCACAACTATAAATGTCTCAAACTGAGGAGCACTTCACACGGTTTTATTTTGTATCCAATTTTGTATTTTGTATTCAATGTATATCCTCCAGAGAATAATTCTTTTTCTCTGTAGTGACTAGATGCCACAACTAAAATAAAACCTCTGTCATACTAGAGACATATAAATAGAGAGAGAGAGAGAGAGAGAAGGCAGGTCTAGTGAAAGAACATCTCTAAACGGACAAAAGCTGGAAAAAAAGGAACCTGATTATTTCCTATTTTACAGATGGCTCTGCAGCTCAGTTAAATATTGAGCCAGATTTTCAAGCATTTAGCCACCTAAAATGCAGATGGTGCCTTTGTGTTTTCAAAGCACCTGTCTGTGCATTAATACAGCTGTGTGTTAACTGGCTTTAGAAATCAGGGTTGGAATTGGTTGTCCAGCTTATACAGGAAATCTGCAGTAAAACTAGGAATTGAGCTCTAAATCAGGTATTTCAACAGTCATCTTATCTTTCTATAAGAGTGTGTGAAATGACTCTTCAGATGACACACAGCCTATGAATGTGAGTTTCTGCAATTAAAGCTAATATTCAGACAGGCTGGAGTGCTGGATCATTTTCTCAGATCTTTCCTCCTGCAATCCTGAACCATTTTTTCAAAGTTCCCTGGAGGCCGCATCCTTTTCCCTGCCTTGACTAATCCTTTTTAAGTTTGCCTTCCTCTTAGATCCAGAAAATGGAAAGTGGAGGTATATTTGTCTGAATTCTGGAGGGCTAGTTTTGTTGTAAGTAATTTTTAAAAGGTCTAATTGTACTTTCTTACTAAAAACACACAATGCATAATTATAATTCCAAGTGTACATTTAAAAATTAAACATGGCACAGCACTTATAAATGGATTGCTTTGAAGACAGGGAAATACTACCTTGGAAAAGGGCAGACAAAGCTCTATCACACATTCTTTTTGGTTTGGTCTGATTCCTCTCCAAGTTTTAAACACAAATGCTTTCATGTGATGTCTTCCTTTCCCACCACTGCAAAAGTACATGCAAGGTCATTCTATTGTACCTGCTTTCTTCTGGGCTGATTTTTTTTTCTCATTTTCTGTTGTAGAAGAGATCATGAAAGTGCTCAGAGGAGCAGGCCAACCTCTCAAGTGTCCACTAACTCAGCTCTGGTTGTTAGCATGGAAAACTGCAGATGGGATGGATACACTGAAGATACATGCAGTGCAATTACTGTAAATGTTTTATTGCTGGACAAATTTTTAGATAGCCAGTCTGAGAAACATGTGTTAGAAGAATGAGGCATAATTTTAAAGGCAGGAATCTTCACTAATTTATCTCAAATGCAGAGGAACAATTATAGAAGCAATCCTCTGGGAACCTCACAACATTTGTTACAGTCAAAGTGCCTTTCCACTGAAGCACCATATTGTGTCCTGACTCTGCATTCAGCTATGTCAGCAGGTTACGTTTAAAATCCACTTTAAAGTGAACTTGGGGTCTAGGTATGTTTTCCTCTTAATTAACCTGCATAATCTGTTTTTGTACATAATTCATTCCTTCATTTGCATTTTAATTAGGGAGTGTGCAAAATGTCAAGTCTAATTGGCTCGGGAAGACGTGGTACAACAAAGCTCTGGACTAAATCTAGCTGTGGGCAGTGCACTGAACAGCTGGCTTGCAGTTAAGGTCAGGACTTCAGTACAGGTAAGGGGTTTTATTCACCTAGTTTTCTGTGACTAAATGTATCAACACTAATTTCACAAGAAGTAAAACTGGAGGACCTGCAGACCCCTTGTGCCTGCTTTCTAAGGACATGTAGCCTGTGTCCTCTTGCCTCTGTGCAGTCCAGATGCAGTCCTTTTACCCTGATGGACTTAAATCATAGTCTCTCTTTGGTTTCTGAATCTTCCCTTTCTCTGCCAGTTCTCTCCGGTAATCTTACAGCAGCTGTAGAAGGAGAGAAAAAACTCAGACTAGGCTCCCTAAAATATTTTAATGAAATTGTCACTTACCAGCTGGCTGAGAGATGATGTTTTGGAGTCCTCACAGGGGCTCTGAGCTTCATTGACCCACTCAAACTTGCCTCTTGTCATTCTCTCAAGAAAGCACCTGGCCCCAGTAAGGCACGTTACCCTTGCCTTCACTGGAGATATCCACAGGAAAGGTCACAGGTTCTCCCCTCCCAAGGCAGGGTGGTAAGCAGTGTGCAGAGATGAGTGCTTCTGTGAACTGGGAGGAAGCCATCAGGCTGTCAGTTCTCCAAGCTGTGTGTCTGGGACACATCTAGTGGCCACCAAGCTGTATGTGGACTCCACATTGTGAAATAAATTTTATTGTGGAAGTCTTCAGAGAAGATTTTAATTCCAAGTACTTCCTGTTGTAACTTACTAAGGAGGACAACTTTTGTTCATGTGAATCTGTGACATTATCTGGTTTCTCATCAATTTTTATTTTTTTCTTCTCAGTTCACTCCCTTGTCTTCACATTTCTTTCTAAAAACTCCCCACAGCAGTTTTTTATAAGTATATGACATCTGAAATAATTGTTTATAGGTTTGAGGATATGTTGAAATATTTTCATTTCCAGGCATGGGAAGAGGGGGCTTGGTAGGTAGATGAGAAGCCTTTGAAAGAAGGAGTGGAAAATATGTTATAGATTTGTTTCTGCTAGATTTTTTTTCAGATGTCTGGAACGAAATATTCTGGGTGTAGCTGGAAAAAAGAGTAATACTCAGAGACAGCTCTTCTGTAGTTAAAACAGCTCATTGAAAGTTTCTCAGAGTGAAAACCCAGCATGGTGCTCTTGCAGTTTTGTTTTACACTGTTTTTTTCTTCAGTGCATGTCATTATGTGATGGTGCAAAATTAGCAATGAAACTAGGACACCCACATTATTTATAAGAATTTAACATTCTGCCTCATGAAGAATAGAATTTTTTTTTATTTTACTTATTTTCTTTGTTGTTAGTGATGGTGGTTTTGATTAGGGTACATATTTAAATCCCCTCATTTACCTTTTTCCTTACTTCTGGAATTATTTTCCGAGTGTGAATATAAAGGGATGAAATTGAGTCTCCTTATTACTCATTCATGCCTAATACATTCTTACCAAATTCCCTTGCATGTTCATATAGTGCAGCTGGCATTTTTGACAACTTTTTGATGATTTTCATGTTAATATATTAGACTTGAATAAAAACTTAATAAATATAAGGTTTCATTAACAAATATCAGATCTAAAAAAAAGGTTTCAAGGTAGATTTTCAAGAAAATTGGTGACACAGGTGACACAGGCACAAGTGTGAAAGAAATTAACTTACAGTTGAACATAGAAAACTAGATTGGGTAAAAAAGATTGCTTTAAATATTTAAATAACTTATATTAACATAAGCAAGTATGTCTGAGATATGATTTGTCAGAGGCAGAGGTGGTACCTATGTGACTGCTCACAGCTATCTTGGCCAGATAAGACACCATTGAGATTCAACATTCAAACATATTAAATAAACTTCTTTTTGACAAAATAATCCAAAACACAAACCTTAAGTCTGTGAAGGATCATAGGGAGGATGTGTCACTTGAAGAAATCATTAAGAAAGTGTGTTTATTGTCTAAGACTCTGGAAGGCTGGAGGTTGTCTGCAATTGCTGCTTCACCAAAATCCACTAAGATGGAAAAAACCAAACCAAGACCAAACCAAAGTGTCAACAAGAAGGAAGTCCTCTCTGTGAAATGTAAAAGACAGCTCCTGAAGCTGCCTGGTGTACATCCTCTAAGGAATACCAATCAATATTTTGCACAAAATGCAACTTAATTGCCTTTGTCTATTATTCTGCTTACTTAGCATTCATCTAAAAAAAAAAAAAAAAAAAAAAACGAAAAAAAAGAAAAGAGAGCCAGAACCATTCTACCATTCTGTCACAGAAGTTGCTGTCCAGAGACCAGACTGGACACTTTGGTTGTGTGTCTTGAGTGATTGGAGACAGACACAGCTCTTGCTATCAGAGGCTGGCACTGGCCAGTAGACAGACTGGAATAAAGCTGCCATTGTTATATTTTTAATACCATATTGGATGTCACTTAACCAGACAACAGTTAATTTTTATAAACACATGTTTTATTTGAATAAAAATAAATCTTTTCTTTTTGGCCACATTAACCTTTTGTGACTGTAAGCACTGTCTGGAGCTGGTAACTCAAGATGTGCCAACGTACATACATTGAAAAGGGTTCTTTCTAATGAAAGGAAATGTAGACACCTATATTTTGTAGAAACCTTCTTGCTGTTCCAAAGCCCTATAGGTCAGTTTGCTGACAAAATCTAGACATACAGTTGAACTAGAATAAAGTATTTATTTCAACATCAGAAAGGAGAATTAATAGAACTTGAACAGGATTTAATTTAAGATAAGCTCTTTCAGTTCCTGTATTTAGAGGATGCCAGCTGAGAACTGGCAGGCAGCTCTGTGCTGTACCAAGAAGGTACTAAACTCTCCAGTTACAGACCCATCCTTGCTAACCCATGCCAACAATTCTGAAATACATTCTGTGTAACCTGGGCTCTTTGCCCTTTCACTGTCACTTAGACCATCATTCGAGGGGAAATGATAAGTTACTGAGATAAACTCTGATCTTTGTTATGTCAATCCAAATCTAGCGTTGTTCCAATGAAGGAGATAGCTTAAAGGAATTATTTTGGACTTAACCTTGGCCAGTGTCTTTAGGTTTTTGTATGTAGATAGCCAAGAAATTAAATTCTACAATCCAGAATAGAACTTAAATTAATAAATTTCATTTAAAAGGAAATGGAAGCTATAGACTGAGCATTTTTTGTGCCCTGGGTTTTAGGGGGATGATGTTTTCATTGATATAAGTCCATGCGCTCACTAAATGGGAACAAATGCAGAGCAAACTTGATCTTAAAGTCTTGTCATTGGCTTAAAGTAAATTCATATAAAGCCAAGAAGTTATTGATACTGTAAATAAAATCTTACTACTGGTGTAAAATCTTACTACTCCTATTGCTGGTATTATTATTATATTAGAGGGAAAGAAAATACAAGAAATAGCTTTATTATATGAAGGAAATTGTTGGAATGACAGTACTGTTTAAACTTGCGCCTCTGGTTACCTGCCCCTTTTTCTGCCCTAAGATTTGCAGTTCTGTACTAGAGACAAGTTGTTTTCAGCCCTGGGCCTTCACTGTCATCTCGTGTCCTTTGTCTTATCATCTCTTGTCTCTTCTCTTCTACACTGCACCTTGTGTCCCCATTTTCAAGGTCTCTGTTGTAGCGCCAGGCCTGTGTCCCTCTGCACAAAGCCAAATCCCTTCATTGCTCAGATAGGACATAAATACTTCATCACGTGTAGAATAATTTCTCATTACCACNTGAGGTGCAGCTCTTGTAGACAAACGGCAGCATTTTCTCTCCCCCCGCTTCACTCTCTCTGCCTCTCTGGGCCTAACCTTAAAGCTATAGAACTTAATATTTGGCATAAGCAAGACAGACGATTGGGGATACAAGGATCATATAGTCAACCCAGGACACACATTCTACAGAGAAAATGTATAATCTGCAAAGATAAGCAAAGGTAAATCAAATTAGGCATAAGCACTTGCTCCATAGAAATAATAAAAAACCTGTATTTACAGACCAGAAAGCAAAAAGTTCCTGGCCAGCCAGTACAGGATGAGACTGAGCATGCTGACTGCCCTCAAACCTGAGACAGTGTAAAGCTGATACAATACAGTGGCATCTTATGAGGTATAGAAATGGTTCATGCACTGGGCTACAAGTCTACAAGCTAGAGGGAAAGTGCAGCAGTTCTGCAGGTTTAATAGGTCCAACAGCATTAGCAGTAACTGACTGTTTTCTATTATTTTTTCTGATTAGAGACCACCTAACATTATAATATACTTTTCAACCTCTTTTAAACAAACTCTTTGTCAAAGTCCATGTACTATACAATTTCATAAACATGTGCAATTCACAGTAGATATAAAAGTATGTTTTCCCATAACAAATTACTGGAAATAATGCAATAGACTTTTTCAGTAGTACCTAGGGCAGTTTAAAGGTGTGGAAAGTTTGATTTTAACATTTCTTATGCTGTCTTCACCAGAGGAAGTTCCCTTTGAAACCCACTTGGTAACCAGACTTTTCTTTGAGGTCTACCATAAAATTAGCTTTCTGTTCTGGCATAATTTTTAGCTGCCAGTGCACATATCAAGTATCTTGATTTTAGTTACCATATTGACATCTGCTTTGCAGTGGTATTAGCGTAATAAAGCTCAGTGCAAGATCTTATGGATTGGAAAAATACGTTTCTTTTCAAGGTTTTAAAGTAAGTCAGTTTTATGTTTTCACACTGTCTTGCTCACATACTGGTGAGAAGCAGCCTGTGCATGTCCACACGGCCTGACCAAGGTCACTTGTGCACAATATAGATGATGACCACCAGCTGTCAAGTCCTTTGCATCTCCAGAGCTCCTCTTGACTGACAATGACAGACTTTGGACAGACAGACCTTTCTTCTCCTTCAGGAGCCATCATCTGTTTTGGGGTAGATCTCGGCTTCAGATCATACTTATTTCAGCCACCACAAATCTTAAGGCGCATCACTGTCCACTGTCTGTTCCTCCTGTCTTGGCATATGTGTGGAACACATGTCTCCTGTCTCCTTCTCTTGGCAGGCAAACGGGAAGGAGTGGTGCCTGCCGTGCGCTGCAGCCTTGCTGCCACCCTGCTAGAGCCAGGGTGCTGGCTCCTTTGCTGATGAGTTGTCTGCTTTTCAGGCTGCAGCCTTTTTGTTTTGACATCAAGAACGTGTTCCTCAGTTTTGCTGATGAAAACAGTGTCCCTTATTATACGGCCATTCTTTTAAATAGTTCTGCTTTCCTTCCCATACCTACACACACATATTTCCATTCAGACTTCCTTCTTTCTTCTTTCTCCAGTCTTAGTATTTCTTATGAATCTCTGCTGCGTAAGTAAAACAAAACTCCAATTTTCCTGGGTAAACCCTTTTTTTCCCTAAAAATATCTTAGATTTATGAAATCAGTTACAACTCTTTTTTATTACTGGGTGACAGCTTCTCAAACGTCACCACAGAAGACAGCACGAAGGAAATGCATGCTATAGCCAGCACAGACAAGTTGCACATAATTGAGTATCATCGTAAAGCCACATAAATTAATCTCCTACAAAAACTTAACCTTGCCTACAGGAAAAACGTTAATCCAAATATTGTATGATGGCTGCTCAGTAGCATTCCTATTGTCACTTTCTTCTTTTCTCAATGATTACATCCATTTGTTGAGTCTTGACTTAAATTAGATGGTGACAGGTCTTAGGGCAAGGACATGTCATTCTATACATTTGAGCAATGTCTGACACAGTGTCACCTCACTTTTGACAGGTTTCTCAGGAATTGCTGTAATAGCAATAATAACAAATAACATCAATAATAACATTTGACCTAATAGGATTACAACATATACGCCTTAATGCACATTTTTTGTTTTAATTCCTTCAAACCTGGTTAATATGGGTTTCTTTAGTTTTAAAGAGCTTAAAAATATAAGCAATTTTGGCAACAATAGTGAATATTTTTCCTAAAGTTGTTAGTTCTGATATTGGCCGTTTGCCATATTTAACCATTCTGAAAAAACTTTCTATAAATGGCCACACTTACTTTTGGTAGTTATTTATTTTTCTATTGATTACTCAGGCCATGAGACTTGTGGGAAACTTGTTTCAGCTCACTAAACAAGAGAACTTCTCTGTGATAATCTTCTGTTCAGCTTTTCATAGTTTGGTTCATTCCTATGTATGACACAGTTCAGATTCCCAGCTGGGGAAATATACATTTCAAGTTTACCCATGTTAGACACTCTTTTGTGACTCTTGAGCAATAGGATTTAAATGTAACTGTGTCCAAAGCCTTTTATGTGAAAACAGTGTTAGAATTCAGACCATATGAAGACACAGTTTAGAGGCTATTGCACTGAGAAAACAGGCTGTAAAATTTCATATAAATCCAGAGCATGAAAGAAAGAAAATAACAGGTCCACTTCCAGCCCATTGAGAATAAAAGACTACTATTGAATGCTTTCACACAGCTAATATTGCTTTAGTTTTGTACAGATATGTAATCAGCAAATACAAGAATGGTTTCATATGGTCTCTTTGCTCACCCTTCTCTTTCTTTAGGAAAAGCTAAATACATATTATTGTAATTTGTAGCTGTGCCCTTGCAGCATTCAACTGACTTTCATAAATCCTTCAAATTTTTTTATCTATTTATAAAGGACTTTTCTATTAATCCTTTAGGTTCTTAGATTGCTGTTCAATTGAAAGCTTTTTCATTCTGTATTAATTAAACTCAGTAGGATGGAAGAGAGACACTTCTGCTGAGCAAAAGTGATCTAAGACTGCTGTGCACTTGTAAAACACTGCAGATCCTGAGATAGTTTAAATCATTTGAACGTGTCAGGGGCAAACGAGGGTGACTATCATCAAAGTACAGGGATAAACAGCAAAATAATTAAATAAGTAAAGCTATTTGAAGCACTTATTTGCTGTAGACTAGTGTAACAAATGTTCAGCAAATGGCAAAAATCAAAAACATAAGAACAGAAGTGCTAAAATCCCTTCCAGGTGTTCTCTGCTGCTCAGCCAGCACACCACAGCTGGAAAACACTCCGAACAAAACGCCTCCCAAACCCCCACCAACTTTAGCCCCCTAGCTGTTTTCCTACTCTGAATTGGACTCACCATTTACAGATATTACTCAAAGAAATAGACATTTTCTCCCACTGTTTGCCATCTCTTTCCCCCTTACTGTAATACTTCAAAGCAGTTAGTCTAAAAATGTCCCATGTGCTTTGACCTCCCTAGTACATTTTTCTGTCTCCAAGTAACAGCTCTGCACATTTTGGGGCCATTCATTGCTTTTTTTTTGCCCCCCAGAATGACAGAGCAGATCTCTGATCTTTTTGTATCCCCTGAAATTCTAGCCTTCTGATGGGTATAAAAGATGCTTTCATGATTTTTTTATCACACAGATTTGCTTCAGACATCTTCAAGTCCACACAAGCTTGAGGGAATACATACAGTTTCTAGATCCCACTTACACTAACAGGAAAACATTTGACCAAAGTTGCATATGTTTTTTATAATAGAAATACTTTCAAATTCAGGGAATATTAAATCAAAATGCAATTAATCCATAATTCTTCTGATCCAGTGGAAATGTGATCATTTTAATCTGAGACAGAGTTAATTTTCTTCACAGTGGCTAGTGCAGGGCTATGTGATCATGACATCATGCTCAATATATAAAGTGGGGGGAAGAAGTAGGAATGGAGGGGACATTTGGAGTGATGACATTTGTCTTCCCAAGTCACCACTGTGTGTGATGGGCCCCTGGTCTCCTGGAGGTGGCTGAACACCTGCCTGCCTATGGGAAGCAGGCAGTCAATTCCTTGACTTGCTTTGCTTGTTAGTCTTTATCTCAACCCATGAGCTCTCCACCTTCTGCCCTTTCCATTCTCTCCCTGATCCTGCTGGTGGGACAGTGAGCAAGTCCCTGTGTGGGACTTGGCTGCTGTCTGGGACAGTACCACAGTACTTTGTCATGTAAATAGGTATGGGACAAGCATTGCAGGAAAACTTCAAACCATTTATATTTTTCTCTGAAGTGAACCAGGTATTATGGGAATATTTGAGGTATTTGCCTAAGTGTGGTACCTTTGGTCTTCTGTGATTGAAACAGACAGTCCTAAAATTCTTCAGGGTATTGTTCTCATGCTATTCTAATCTCTTTTTAAGATCAGCACTAAATATGATAATATAAGTCCCAAAGTCATATAGAATTTACATGCAGACTTAATATATTTTAAGTCTATTAAATCAGTGGGATATTCAAATACTGGACTGTTAAAACATGTATATTCGGTGTGTAAGCCCTCAATTAACCGCTGACCACGTTTTGGAAGTAAAAGCCATCAGTTTGCTCTCCTGCATACTCCTCAAGTACACCTCCAGCTCTGTTTCTTTCTCTCCAGTCCTGGAAATACTGAAAGATATGACTGAGCAGAGCCTTTGGCCTAAAGGTTCTTGTCATGTTCATCTACTTCAGTTTTAGACTTCTGTAACAAATGGGATTTCTCCAATTCCTCTGAGGGATGGATTATGTTACAATCTTTCCTAGGCACATTTTCCTTATGCTAAATTTATCTCTTTCCTGCATTTGTTTATTTTTTTTGCTACAGTAAACACAATTATCTTATGAACCCATAGAGGAGTCACTGCAGAGTTTTTTCCTAGTGAAATTCTATGTAATGTGTACTGAGATTGTGAGTTCAACTGCACTGGGAAACACTATGCTGCAGCAAATTTTTGTTTTGTTTTGTTTTCTTGTTCTGGTTCTTGCTTTAAGACATATTTTTCTTTCTCCTTTGTTTGTGAACAATACACTTCACTACCAGTGTTGACAAGCAAATTTTCAACAACTCTACAGGAAGGATAAATAGGAAAAAAAAGCAGCAAACAGCTACCTTCCTGCTGCTGTCAGTTATGAGTTATCGATTTCCAAGAAAATAATTAAATGATGACAGAAATATGTGCAAAGAGAAAAAGAGCTGCTCCCCCCTTCCTCACCCACAAAATATATTCTGTAGCATTTCTTCAGCACACGATCTCAGCAGTTAGGGCCTGAAAGAAAATAACATGCTTCTCCAAAGAAAATCAAGGTTTTAGTATAGCACGGTCAAATTAAAATGCCTGGACAATTACACTTTTTCATAGCAAAGCATGAACCATTTAATAGACAGAGTGCTTTGTACTCAATACCCTGGGGCACTCTGATCCTCTGCTGAAGTCCCTGGTCTCGTCTGCTGTAATTGCATGTGTCACAGCCTTCTTTTAGCTTATTATCTATATTACTTGTGTTGCTACAAGGAATTTGTATTGTAGGAGTTGAGACTAAATCTCTTTGCCCAGTTTTACATTTTAGTTCATGTTAATGCAGCCAGAGCAGCAAAAAGTGGAAGAGAGGCAACTGGACCTCTTTTCTTAACTGTGCATCTGGACATACGCTGAGAGCCCTGGAAAACTAGGCTGTGTTTATGCTAGGTAAGATTTGAATTTTATTATATAGACATTCCAATCTTTCCTATGCCCAAAAGAGTTTTAGATCTTTAGTCATGGACTAAAAATTGCAATGCTGAAAGTGACAAGGATTCAGCATCTGCAAATGTCTTTTTGGCTTAAGGAGTCATCTTTGTTTGTATTTATTTCATCTTCATTGTATTTGTTTCTCAAAAGTCATACTATGCCAGGATCTTGTACATTCATAATGAATACAACGAAAACATATTTCCCCCATGCCTGAGTGCATTCATTCATGCTGACAGAAAGAATTTACTAATAAAAGAAATAGAAGTGGAATGATTACTTTGAACAGAAGAAGAGGTAGTCTGCTTTGGTTACTTCATGCAGCTTATGCTTTGTCTGATGTTACACTTAAAGCATCCTGAGGCAGACAGCTCTTGGTGTTTCCAAGGTGCTGGTGATATCTATTTAGTCAAACCTGTAATAACACAGAATTCAGGTACTTTCAAACTGTTTCAGTTACCCAGCTCTGTAAGTGAGCAATGTTTAAAAATCATAGAAAAGTGCTGTTCACCCCACAGGCTTCATAGATAACCCTTGAAATGGTAAAAGTAGTTTAAAATATGTCCTGGTTTAAAAAGATATTTTTTCCTTAACAGAGTTGAAATAATTTACTTTTTAAAAAGTTAACTTGGTCATGTGACATCTAATGCTTATGTACATTCAATCTGAGATTTTTAAAGTCCAGGAGAAAAACCCCACATCATCGCCTAACCTGTTTGATGACTAAGCTCTTACCAAAAACTGCCTCTGACTACAAAAAGCTGTGCTTTTGCAAAGGTCTGTCTGCTGTCTTTATAAGGCAGAGCATCTGGGTTCCCATCTTTTGCTACTCACCACTCCCGAGCTGGATGTTCTTCCTTGTAGGTCCCCTGAGAAGGGCCCAATCTGGTAGTTTGCATGCACATGCCTAATACATACAGATAGCTACAAATTTCACATAAGCAACATCATTCTTGGCCGTATTTAATTGGAAATTATGCTAGCTGGACAGAAGAGGGGTGTGCTGCTTTTCTTCGTCTATTTTAATTGGATTTTAATTAGGCAAATGACCTGACTTCAAAAGAGCAAAGCACTGGAGTAACTCATGAGTATCACTATTGTTATTATTAGTGCTGTAGTTTGTAGTTGTTGGTTTTTTGTTTGTTTTTTTGTTTTTTTTTTTGTAGTGGTAATTTTTTTTCTCTGTAAGTAATATTGCCCTGTTAATATAAATCTGTTTTTCAGTTAGCATATATTTCAGACTCTCTTTTGTTAAACTTGATTAGTCTTGTTTACACTGAACACTGTAAGTGACAAATCTGTAGTAAAGCTCTTACAGGTCCATCTTCCAGCAGCTTGGGCTCTAAAATGTTTGAGGATACACACAAGCAGCTTAGCCTAGTCTAGATCAAGTGGCAACAGAAGATTTGGAAAGGTTTTTCCTTTCAACCAGAGCATAAAACAAAATGGGCACAGCCTGACACATGAATGAGCAACTTGTGCCCTTTTATGTGTTTTCAAATCCAAATTATAATTGTTGTATTGATAATGGCAAGCAAAATATCCAGAGCTGATCTGATTTGTAGAGGATCCAGGTGATTAGGGACCACCAGCAATAAATTCTGTGCTATAAATTCTGATTTTTCTGCCACATTCCTAAAAAAATGATGCTGATTCCACTTTTAAAAATTCTGTGCTGTTCTGATCAAAATATTCTATGCTATGCTAATAATAAAATCCTGTTTAAAAAATAAAGCTTTAATGGTATCTACGACTTAATGCTATAATCATTCTGCTCATGGTCCCCAAAAGATCCTGTCTGCCCCCATTGTGTCAAGTGACTCACCTGTCTTCTGCATGGTTATAAGAAGGAACTTAGGATTCTAAAATGCTTTCAGCGTTACAAATATATTTTAGAAAATGTTCCTGTTGTTCCAAAACTCTATTTGTGAATAGACAAGGAGGTGCATTGATAGTTGGTATGTGTGTGGTACTCTGAAAAGCAATATTAAATAAAAAGGAAATTAAATCAACAGCAAAAACAAACCCTTTGACTTTAGCAGATTTAATTTTATGCTTTTCTTCATCATTAAAAAATAGCCTTTTCTTTCTGGTTGCCTTCTAAGCAGGTTCCAGAATCTGTCTCCCTGATGCTATTTTTGTGACAACAGGCTTTCTGAACTGTATAATTCTTGAGTTCCATGTCAATCACCTCCTGTATTTCAATTTTAAACATAAATGTTAATGAGCTAATTGCACTGTTCTAAAGATCTCCTATTAAAAATAAATGTTGAGTAGTAGGTGTGCTACTTTCTGTGTTTTATAAATAGACTTTAGAACTTAATCTAGACAACTCCAGTTGCTATTTGTGTATATAAATCTACCTGTTTTCTAGTATATAATTACTTACTAGTTCTTTTATTGCAAGTATGTATTGCCAGTTAAAATACTAATTAAGATATTAGCACTTAAGCATTCTTTGCATAAATCAATAGCTAAAATTTCCAAATATATCAAGTATCATTTTAGATGATAATCAAAATAAGCTCTGGCACTAATTCATCCTTAATCTTATAGAATTTGTGGAATTTGGGGTAAACATTATTGATGTATCTATTTTATTTCATGTTTGGATAGACTTCCTTCTGTTAATCTTGCAGTTTATGTCTTGCTGAGACAAGCTCATTATGCCAAACATCCAGCATGCAGATGTAGCTTTCCAAGTAAAAGCAGAGCAAGTACCTGCACAAGTACTTCTTGCAGATGCAGTTATTGTTTACCAAAAATATGAATTTTGCTGCCTGAAGAAGAGTGACGCTCAGTACAAAGCTGCTTTACTGCATTACACAAGTAAGCTCTTTGTTTTGAGGAGTCTATGCAGAAACTGAGGTTTGTTGTAAAGAGACAAAGTCAGGTCTCAGTTATGTTCAGGATGCATGAATGTCTGCATTGCCAGTGAGCACACCTGTCCTCCAAAACTCTTGTGAAATGCCACGTACTTTTTGAAAACTGACTTCTGTGGGGTAAGCAGCACACAGTGGATGTGGAGGGCAAGGGAAGCAGAAGGGGAAATCACATACAGGCAACAAGGAAGACCTCATGAATATTTTTGGGATTTCAGCACTGGAAGAAAGGAGCAGTGTCTGACTCTAAATCTCTTTCTTTGAGCTTGTACTATGACAAGGTTTCTGGATTACCAGGAGATTTTCCCAAATTCTGCCACCCACATTGCTTTGGTTCTATCACCAACCTTCTTTCAGTCACTGGTGCTGTGCAGCATTGCAAAACACATACATTGGAAAATGTTCTTAAATGTGAAACAATAGCCAACACAGTTATTAACTTCAGCCTGCTCAATGGGAATACAAAATGTTCTTTCCAACTCACCCATTAATCCCAACTCTTTCAAGTCAACCATTGGTCTACTTATCAGTTGCATAAACAGAACAGATTCTTTTTTTTTCCCAAGTCTTTGTTCTAATCTTTGCTGTTCTATGAGGGAACTTAGTGATGCATCAGTGATAAACTATCTCTGCAAGATGATCATGCATATGACCAGTCAGACTCAGCATCCTTATACCATGCTGTAGACATGGCTCATTAGCATGCTAGTCTCAATGCCTAGTGAAGGAGTTCCCAGATCCTCTGCTGCTATGTATCATTATCATTCCTTTTTAATTTACTAGTAATGCCTAATTACTCTTTCATAGAAGAAATATTTCTAAATCACACTATTTTAGACTTGGTAATATTTTATCTTTGCTCGTATTTCATTTAAGTGCCCAGTTGTTCCCCCCATATACCTCTTGTCCCCTTTGCCTGCTCACAGACACACAGACACACAAGCACACACGCACACCAAAAAAAGTGTGAATTGTATAGTTAAAGCACAATAGGGGCAGAAATCTTGAGGGAGGGATCTGTCTGCAGGTGCTGTACACACACCCAGCAGGGTGTAGGCAACCTGTCTGTACATAATTGGCAGATGCAACTTGGTACAGATGGCAATGAACTGGATTGTGGTTCTGGCTGGACAGCCTGCAGCCTTAGGAGTGTTCTGCAGGTTTTAGTGGCCCACTAGGGTTTAGGAGTTGAACAGGAGCAGACTTGTCTCTTTTGCATCACCTTTTTTACTACTTCTAGTCTATTTCTGCCAGAACTTACAAAACTAGTCACAGAATGTTAGCAGTGAGCTTAAGACACATAGATTATATGATAATGATGCTGGGATGCCCCTTCTCCTCCAGAAGCTGCTTTCACAGACTTCAGGCAGACGAGTCAGAGTAGTTGTTCTCTTGTTCACTTGTTACAGACCTTCACCACTCCCTCTATCAAAGTGCAGAAGTTCCCTAATTTGTCATTTCCCACTTAACAGTACCTTCAAACATAACACTAGCTACCAATGAAGAAAGTGAGACCACATCCATCTCTGTGAACTCATGAGGGAAGCACCACACTGCTGAGATGTAGTTGCTGTTCAATCACCATCACATTTTTACCCTTGGGCCTTCTTTTCCTACATGTTATTTGAAGTCTTGCCTTGTAACCAATAATCACAGAGCTCAAATCAGGAGTACCTGTGACACAGAATTTTTTTTTTTTTTTGGGTCTCTCTTACATGGCCAAGATTATAAAGCACATAACTTTTTACACTAAAGTGTTAGCCTGAAAGCAAACTAGGAGAAATTTTTGAGTTGAAGAACAAAAGTTGAGATATCTTTTAGTTTCAGCTTGCGCTGCTATTTGGCATCAACATAGTTGTTATGCTACTTGGATGCCATGAAATTGATGCACTAGTCTGGTTATACATTGAAACATTACTATACTTAGCAATTTTATTTTTCAAATTATTGGCACTTTTTCTCATATATGAAGCAGAAATAAATAAGATGCTCCCAGCAGAAGCAAAACTACTGTATAAAACAAAAACAGATTCATTGAAGAGCTGTGTCACTTATGTTCAGCTGAGATCCTTGATGCATTTTTGTTTATTTTGGCAGTATGTGTACTATTATTATTATTAATTTTAAGAACTTGATTATTGCTATGGCTTGTACTATGAATATTACTGCTATCCTTGATAATGACCTATTGTTTTTTCATCCTAGGAGCCTTTATTGGTGCGTTATGATGTGAAAGAAAAGAAAAAAAAGAACCTACTGATTAAGCAAGACGTTTACAGTGACCGGTGAGTGCTCTAGGTTCTTGAATCTAGAGTTAATGTTGCATTAAATTTGTGCTTGCTTAAAAACGAAATGAGTTTTTTTCTGGAGCTAGTTTTTGTTGGATATGTTTTGCACTTAATTTTTAGAAGCCTGTGGATTTTCAGGCCTCAATCTGTGGGTCTCTGATTTGTGTCTTCTGCTCCAATGGATTTAAAAATTTGTCCTGATGTTTTACTGTTTTCAATAAATGAATTTACACAGTGAAAACTCTACTGACCTTTTTTAATGAACATCTAAACCAGTGGCACATTGTAACCAGCTGTTAGTAACTTGGGCTTAGTTCCCTGTGTTCTTCTGGGGGCTTTTTCCTGATATTTTATGAGCATAAATTTTAGCTATTACTAGCATCAGCAGATTTAATAGAAGGAGTAAAGGCACAGACAAACTGCAGGTGTAAAACAGTTTATTTCACAGTGCAAATCTCAGATGGGTTGTATAAGATCACTAGCCTTTATGCAAGGTACAGTGTGTTGTACTAATAGTCATGTATGATGTTCTTGTGTATACGACTAAAATACCCAGGAAATTTTTCCTTTCTTTAGTATGAATCATAATCTGAAAGTGTCTCAAAGCACCATGAGGATGACCTAACACACACTCAAATTCAACATACCCGACCATAGAAAATATGTAGGCATAGGTTTTTTTAGAAGGATAATACACTTATAATTGATTTAAATTGTTTTTCCACAGGATCTGGGATACACTTTTTCCTACTCTGTGTTTAATATTCTGATTATTTTCATCTCTATTGAACTGGTATGAATTCATCAGCTGTTACATTTACTGTTTATCTCTCACATCAAACACCAGTAAGTTAAAGTTGGCAAATGTTATTATATTCTGTAGGCATCCATTCTCTAAGAGTTATTTTGCATGTTTTCTTCATTCCTTTTGTCAACACAAAGGCTTGATCTTATGCTCAGACAAAATTTTTTAGTCAGCCAGTCCATAAGATATCTATGCTTTGAAGCATACAGACATTTTCACTTGACATTAATGCCACCCCAACTCTCCAGTGTTCTCTGTTGTAGCTCTGGCAGATATGGCAGAAGTTGAACGAGAGCTGTGAAATGTAGTCACTGAACCAAGGTGGACTTACTGGCTCAAGTCAAACTTCATCTGTGATCAAAATAAAGATGCTGGACTATGAATGGCAATGCTGAGCTGCAGGAGTGCATTTGTTTTTGTGCCTTTGACCTAGTGGCAACTTGCATAGGATTAGGTTGTTACACAGAAAATTCCTACACAAGATTGGCCAAAGGTCACCTGTGAGCAGCTGGGTACCTGTGTAGCCTGGGCCTTAAATGGAAAGGTAAAATGAAAGCACTATCACATATGGGTATTAACTACACTGATGGGGATCTCAGATATTGTGTGCTAAGGAAGGGAATTGAAGCTCTGTACTAAATTACTGTACCTTTAAATATTTACCCAGACTCCTTTACAGACAAGTGAAGGCATTTATTGAAAAAGTAAAACTGAATCCTCCATAGTCATAGAATAATTGGAAGTACTTTTTTGTGTGAAGATGAAGACACTGAATGCACTTTTTTCATTTTCCTACCAAAGCTCCAAGAAAAGATCTGTATGAGTATTTAGGCTCCTCCTCATCATCTTTTAATTAGTTTTGGCCTGTCTTTACATGAATACAGTAACTCTCTGTGTGGATTAAAGCACAGTTCTCAGGCTCATTACAAATAAGAGGGACTTAAGAACAGGGAAAAGTCTTCGGCTAAACTGAAGGAATAGAAGGCATATTTTCAGGTTTTGAAGGAAAAGAGGAACTGGCCTATGTTTTCATGTAAGTTATTTCATATAATTTTGTTTGTACTAACTGCAAAAAACTTAGTAAATACTCTAATATATGAATAATGATATTTACCTATGTAAAGTTCATCAGTCCTGAAGAACTGCAAACTATTTTTCCTCTCTGATAGTCAATTACTATGGTCAAGGATAAGTATTCTCAGAGTTTTCTCAAGCCTGTAAATGCATTAAAAGCATTTTTTTAATGCTGGTAGGCTTATCGTTCTGTCTTGGGCTTCAAGAAATTCTCTTTGCTAACAGTGGAAGTTAAGATCTTAGGCAGAGAAGCAAAAGCCTGATTTAAGCTCATGAGGTTTTGGTGAAAGCTAGGAACTCAATATCTTCTGTGATGTATAGTGTGTTATACCTTATCTACCAAAATAAAATTGAAACCACTGTGTAAATATCTTTGCCCCTAGCCTGTAAAAGTGCCTTTTTTGTAATTGAAGACTTAAAATTATTTGAGGAATTGCTTGAATATGCTGATAAACATATATATCTTTCAGAACACTGAATAACCACAAAAAGAAAAAAATAGGCAGCCTTCAACTTTGGATCAGAATGCCACTATAATTTAAATTATATTATTAGAAATGTTGAATGTATTTTTGCAAAATAAGATCAAATACTTCCCACCACATGGAACATGTTTTCATTAATAAAGTAGGCATAGCAGATATAATTTCTGTTGTGTAAGTGTAAAAGGGAATACTGCTGCATGTTTATTCATGGAGTTGTTTTGCAAGCATTCAGTAATATGAGCTCCAGATGGGAATTAAGGGAGTTCTGTTACAAAGGTAAAGCTGCCTTCAGCTTGCCTGACATCAGTGGACCACTCAGGTAGTCCTTGCACACAGCCCTTGAGTAGCCCATCTGGAAAGTGAAATCGTCAAAATGTTCACCTTGGGAAATTCACAGATCTGAAAGTGAGAAAAGACTAAGTGCCATGTAAACTCTGCTGGTTTTGGTTATATGTTCCCATTAAACATGCCATGACTCCAGTGAGACTCCACCTGAGTATGTATCTATTCTAAATCAAGAAAGATATCATAATTTAGGCAATGGCACATTCTAGTGTGTTTATGAAATTCTTTTACAGGGATGGTATTGGACTATATAAAAGACAAAGAACTGAGTTTGAGTTTTTTGTTTTGACATAGACTTGACAGAAGAAAGTTAGTTTTTTCTTCTGTGTGACAGTATCTCCTGTGCTGAGATCTCTGAAAAGCATAGTGATGCAATTTCTGGGCTAGGTTCTTTATCAGATTGAAGACTAGAGTATGAAACAGCAATATTGTGATTGTTCTGTGCTTTCAAAACACTATTGTGAAGGGTCGTTTATTGTCTACAATAGATTTTTTTGCCACATGTTCACAAAATTCTTTTTACTTTCTTGTCGGTGTATTCTCTGTGATTGTTTTTGCTATGAATCTATTTTTTAACTAGAGTTCAAGCACTTTGTAGTTTGAGGGCTAATTGAGCTTGTACCTGACACATTCCAGTGAAATCCTAAACATTCAGCAAAATAACATTCATTTGAATCTTTGAAGGTGTCCTGTTTTCCATGATACCTAACTGGCATTTTAGCTCTAGCTTACTAAGGATAAAACAAAATTTTCCTTTCCTCAGCAGACAAAAAGTCTAAGACATTCATCTAATGCCATTTTGAAAGCCATTCTCAATAAAATCTGGGGACTGAATCACCTCCTCCAGGTTCACACTGCTTCAACTTTCTTGATTTAAGTTGTGCTTCAATGGAATAGTATGAAAGTTCTCCAGTGGTGATTGTGGTTATAAAGTTAGTCCGGCCTGTATAAACATTTGAAAATTCCTAATTGCACTGAAATTCCCAGGAGGAACTGAAGGGGACTAAATGTAATGCATAGCATTCTGGATTAACAGCATTTATATGACATGCAGGGTACAGAATTTTGATATAGTTAACTGAAGCAAAGATATTGAACACGACAATTAAGTATGCATAAACTAACCTGAACATTATTTTAAGCTGAGATAATGGTCTTGCTTTTATGGCCAAACTGGCTAAAAATCAAAGTTCTCATTTAGCCCTATAAGAGTATCAAAATAGGATTTGATGCAAATTACAGTGAAATTTGGTGGGCATGTATGAAATGCATATTATTCCTGTAAAAGATTTCTAGGCTGAGCCTCAATAAATGATAATAAATTTATGGTCTCAAAATGCTTTGGAAGAAAGTAATGCAAATTTTTTAGATTGCCTAAACTTCATTTACAGACACACACATAATCTCACAGAATAATTTCTTGTAACATTTCTAACTATATCACGTTCAAATAGTTTACATTCTCTGGCAACCCTTCTTCATTTTCTGAAACAGAAGCACAGTGATTGAACCAATAAAAACATTTATATTAGTATTGTCATGAATCTTATAGCAAGATGTTTTCTAATGTCTAAGGAAAAAATGTCTTTATCAGACAGAAAAAATAAAATGTTTTGCAAGAAGATTTAAATAGTAGAAGGTGCTGTAGAAATGTTCATTATCTTCCCTTCTTGGCTGCATGACTCTGTAAAGTGCCTTCTCACTGTACCTGGCAAGAGGGAAGTGCTACACAAACCTTGTCTTCACAAGTCACTTCTGAAAAAATGATGTGTTAAATACTCACTTCTTCTGGGCAGCTGGAGATATTAGCTGTTCTTCCACCTGACAAAGCACTCATGGTACTTTATAATATTTTGAGGGCTATTTAAAGGGATGTTTAACACTAGGTAATAACCATAATGGAGTCACAATCTAGCTCTCTCATAAGATTATTTAAGCATTTTGATGTTAAAGCTAAGGTGAAGTACAGTGTACTTCAGGTTCACTAGCCAGGAGCAGCCCAATGATATGAGCTGCCCAGTAAGAGGTATTGACATGGACTGCAAATCTCTCCTCCCCCTGGGCATTTTTTCTTCCCAAAAGTTAAGAGCTCGGTCAGTTACAATCAAGGCAATGCAGTACTTTTCATCTGATAAGCGAGTAAAGAGGTAACAGGTTCTTTCAGAAGCCAGTGAAAGATTACTTGGTAATTTCTGTTCTTCTACTGAAGCTTTTTACCTCAGTTCCCACACTTGTTTGATCACCTTCACAACCTGTTTGCGAGGAGATTTGTTTCTGTATGCCATGTTCTATTTCATCTTAGCAGAAAAAGCATGCTTTTAACCAATGTAAAAGCCTTATTTGCTAAAACAATTTCTTAGCTTCGACATCTGTACCTAACTTCTAGGGAAAACATGTGAGTATCCTGCATTACAGTTTTTCTCCATAGTCTGAATAGGACAGGGGGGCAGGGATGGGACAGGGAATTTTTACAGTCCTTCTGTATGCGCAGCTTTTTATTAAATGGAAACCAGTGCACTTCAGAAAGACAGCAAGAGATGGACAGCAGTCATTCACAGTAATTTGTAGCATAGGCTGGTTTTTTAACCAGGTCCAGAAGCTAGGAAGTGCTTTCAAACCCAGATATTTATTAGTGGTGCTGTAGATTAAAATGCAGCAAGACTATATAACCTATATAACCCATTTGCATTTGGATGCATGCAGCTCTGAGGCTCCCACCTGTATTGTTATCATACATCGGGGCTGGGAGGAGGTTGTACCTGAATATGAGTGGTTTTGAGAGGCAGGAGGCAACAGCTTGGACACAGCCTGATGCTTCCCCAGCTACATGGTTTCCCAAGACATAATGCTTAACCAGAAAGCTTTGCTTTTTTCTATTATGCATCTGTTAAAGACAGAAGTGACCTCAGATTCCTGGTGAAGTAGGGAGATGTTCAGCCTGAAACACTTCACCAGGTTATACATTGGGAAAAGGTAGTGTTATCTAAAGTAGAAAATGGGGAGAGTTTGCCATGGCAAGTTTAAGACGAGAAACTTACTTATTTTCATAGCAACTGGAAAGGAGGGGGAAATAATTCTATTTTTAGGACAAGCAAGAAGCAAGAACTTGAAATTTAGCCTTGTGTATAACATAAAATTAGAAGCAGGTCAATTTATTGACTAAAGTAAACTTGTGACTTTATTTCTCTTTCATGACAGCTTGAAGCCTGCTAATTTCTTGATTCCCAAAGCCTTCAATGTCCCTGCCATCTCATCAAATACTCATTGGCCTAAAAATGCAATACCATTTTGTTTAAAGGATGCTACAAGCAGTGGTTGGAATTTTATACAGTCATTATTTGTTTAAATAAGCTTTGGAATAATCTTATTTATTGTAGAAAGCTGCACATCGTATTTTCATAAGCTTTTCTATTCTAGCAGGTTGGTCTAGCAGCTGTCAAAATGTTTTTGTTTCACATAAGAACGGAGAAAAGATAGCTCATTCACAGTTCTCCTGTGTATCAAGTATCATCATAAAGAGCAGGGTTATCTTTAATAAGTGATGCTACTCTCAGACTTCAAATACAGTCCATTTCGTGTTGTTGGCTCTAGCATCAGCCCTGGAAAGGTACCTTTTATTCTTAGTACATGAATTTACGAGCTTATAATTTCTCATAAGGCTTTTTAAAATTCTCTTCAACGTGGATTATATTTTTAACAACATTTATGCTACTTAACATGACTCTCTCAAGTAACTCTTCAAATTCTGTAGTACAATTCAACTTTTTTTTTTAATTTCCTATGCAGATAGACATGATTTTTGTTATCTATATCTCTTATTAGTAACAGGTCTGCTCTTTTATACAAGAAAGATCCAAAAGTACTACTACTGGAAATCTAGCAGAAGGATTATACCAAGAGGAAAACTGAAATGCAAACATTTGAACAGATGCCCAGGAGGAAGAGTAGGATTTTTAGTAACATCACTAAATTTCAGAGTAGTGTGTTTTAACTCTTTGGCAATTTTTAGACACTTGTGGATTGGCATCAACTCACAAAACAAGCTGAGGTATTGCCCTACATCTAAGCAAAAATCATGGAAGCTAGAACATAGCAAAGATGTGTAGATGCTTGGACAGGCTCCTGCTAGCTTTTGGCTGGGTCTACCTTTTCTAGACTAATGCCAGATGGAGACCCTGCAGAGCCATTCAGGTGTGTCTGCTTTGTCACCCCTGAGTACCTGTATCACCCAAGTTTTTAAGTTACAGGGCTATCCCAGTTCACACTAATCAGGCCCTGTCTGTACCTGAATTGTGGTGGTACAAGAAGACCTGACTCCAAGGTGGTGCAATGAGGAGCTTGGACTCTGAGGATGAAGAAGGAAAAACAACAACAGAAAATGAGCCAATGCATGTAATTTCAGATAGGGCTGGGAGTTAAAATGGATCTGAGTGAGATACAAGATGAATCATTTGAGGTTTGGATGGGAATTGATCTTTTTTGTAAGTGAGGAAAGCACAAACACATTCTTTAACAATACAGAGCCTGGACCTGACATCTGAGTCAACAGGGAGCGATAAGCAGAGCAGGTTAGCCCAAGAAAACTGTGTGGAAGCTGTGTATGTTGGGGTATGTTGGGATCACGGAAATTAATAATCCTGTAGCCTGGCCATCCTGTAAATACAACACAAAGCCACAATGCAGTCTTGGTGTAGATTGAGTGATATAAGGGCATGTGTGATTTAAAGCCAAGTGAACCTTCCACCAATCATAATTTCAAAACTATTTTGAAGTGTAAATGCATATGTAAAGAAGAAATATGCTTACTGAATTAAATATTTTTTTCTCCCCCACAACACAGTAACTCTGTGTGTTCTATAGTCAGCTGAGGAGGCAGCTAAAGCTATAATCAGGTTTCCCTTCAGCATTAACACAGTTTGGTGTTTTCTGTTCAACTCTTGTAATTTTTCTCTAGAAGATCATGGAAAACCACAGTCTTTTACCACATTTTGTAGACATTTTATTTGGGGACTTTCAGCAGTTTCATGTAAAAAAGATAAACATTTCAGAGAAGTACACATCTCATGCTAACATTAATCTTCCTAACCTATGAGCTACCCTTTGCTAAGTACCCCAACCTAGTAAAAGGAAAAAAATTACCATCTGTAAGCTTCCCACTGATAAGTGAAGAAAGCAAAAGCTGCTTTCTGAGAATACAAAGGAAAAATTGGGTCAAGGACACAGGGAGGGAGCAGACAGTCACGCGTTTGTCGAAGCTGAAGACAGAAGCTCCAGATTTCCTATATGTGATATGCTTTTATGCCTAGTGGAAACTTATTTACAACTTGGTAATGCATTGCAGTTATAGAATAAGTATAAAATTGTGTAAGTACTGGCATTATTTCAAGAAAAAAATGCACATAATGATCACTTGGGAACAAAAGAGCATGGTCTTGGATCATTTTGGTTGTAAGTATGAACTTTGGAGTATTTTGGGGGGTGGGGGGTAGATACTTTAGGAGAAATCAAGCACAACAGACAGTAATTACAATTCACTGATTAAAACAGAAGAGCTTCAAGAAATCATGATTTATTCAAAAGGGAGTAAGTCACATTTATTTGTATTTTAAAAGTTTCTGGACTGTAAAGTGAGTATTAATCTGCATTTCACTGAATGTGTGCTCCCAGTTTCTTTTTATGATTTCTTTCATATGACCAATGACATTTCAAACTGTATGTAAATGTGTTAGAAAATTGCAGATTGCAGAGGGGTGATAGGAGATATGTCCTGTAAAATAAGAGGCACCATTATTTAATATGGCTGTGCATATTGAAGGTGTTCATCACTGCTGTGATGGTTTGATTACCAACTTTATTGTATTCAGCAAACACAAATATAATGCCACAAATCATTAAGGGATTGGATAAAAATGACACTACTGTATTATGTGCAGCTTTTATGTAGACCTCATTGATTATGAGGATATAAAATATCACACTGGTTGTGTGAAATCATGTTGGGCAAAAAGAGTACTGAGGGATTCGTGGAAGTGAAAGGAGTCTGCTTTTGACCTGGATTCTGCAATATCATGGAAAATCAGTGTTAGCAAAGTTGACATTCGTGACTATATGGCTGCTACAGTCTGGCTGTCTTTCACGCTGCTTTTTCCCCATCTTCTGTGCAGCCATTTCCCCAGGGTACGTTCTAAAACCCACATTCCATTTCATCACAGCTCTCCTTGGAGCCTTCTTTGGAGGAAGAGAAAGTCTGAAACTAGGAAGCATTCTTATATGCAAGTGTGTGTGCATTTAACTTCTCATTTAATCCTTTTTTGAGTAATATATTGTTTTGCACTGCCAATACTGACTTTTGTTTTAAGATAAATCCTTCTCAGGCATTGCACTACTTGAATCCCTTAATAGTGGCCCACATCATAATTTCATGAAAACCAGATAAGACATGCTGAGGTTCTGATTAATGTTTATTGGTAGGCCTTTGTTACAGTTTTTGATGTGACACCAAGATTGTCCCCTCTAGGTCTCCTACAAAATCTCTGTTGTTCAGTTGGTCGTGCCTCCTGAAACATTTGTACTAACTTTCCATTCTCTTTCCTTCTATTTTTTCAGCTGTTTGGTTTCTTTATGACAGGGAAAGTGGAGATCTTATTTTACATGAGTTTTGTGGTGAGGGAAAACAGACAATCATCATTCCCATTGACACAACTTCTTTCTTTTCCATTCATGATGCATTCTCCACTGTCACAATTGAATTAGTTTCATTGATTTATCTTGTTTACCATGTCTTCTGTAACTGGTTGACTATAATTTTGTCCACCATTTTACCAATTGCACTAATTGTTTATACTGTTACAGAAAATATTGTGAGAACAGAATAAATGAATTAGTCCCTAACCCCATTACGGCTGCAATATTGTATCAGTCTTCTGAAATATTAATAGACTTTTATGAGACAGGGAGGGCTGGAGCCTGTAAAAACCTCCAGCAGACGAAAATTTGAATAATCATGGCCATATAGAATTCTGCTGCCTTATCCTTGTAGCAATGCCATAGTCATGGCTGCTCTCAATTTTTAACATTTGCAATGAACTTTTTAATTAGCAGTACCAGAGGAATCCTCTAGTTCATTTGTTAGTTAGAAGCACAGCTTCTGGCTAGTACTAGGTTGAAAATAATTGATTTATATTTCAAAGCAGCACATTGAAAACCTTATTACACAAAGATGATCTAGTCAAATAATCTCATTACAAGGATGATATTGCAAAATTTATCCTTAATAGATTGTACAAAAACTAA
This sequence comes from Drymodes brunneopygia, assembly GCA_013400955.1. Lineage (NCBI taxonomy): Eukaryota > Metazoa > Chordata > Aves > Passeriformes > Petroicidae > Drymodes > Drymodes brunneopygia. The sequence continues at coordinate 252,335 of VZTZ01020195.1, read as the reverse complement.
AAGTTAAAGGGTTATTTTCACTTTATGAAATTCAATGCAATATTTTTATTCAAACCTGCTTTGCTGACAGTATTTTTTAATATAAAAGGAGTTCTGCAGCTTTTTAAAGCTGAATGTTTCAAGAGACATGGTTTTGAAAGAAGGGCATACTTATGCTTTTACACTTGCAAAAGTCAGTCTGTAGCTAGCAAAGTTTTTACCATCATTCAAATTAGTTTTGTCATCAGTTATTTTTTAATAGACCATTTTTGCAATTATTGTCACCCAGACCTACAGCGGTCTCATTTAACTGCTCTTCAGTCTTGTGTATTTTGGGCAACCAATGATTTCACACATTCTGTGCTTCAATTAAAATATATTTCCCCCAGACTTCAGGGATCTGACCTTATCTTTCATAAAAGTTATCTTGTTCTCTTCTCGCAGCTTCCCCAACACATCGGGTGCCCACTTCAATAGTCGCAACCACCACAGCGCCACTAACAGCACTTGGAGCTTAGGCTTAGACAGACTTTTTCCTGACCATCTCTTGGATTTTAAAGCCTGAGAGGCAGTAAGGCTCCCAGTGCTGGGGAGAGTAGCTGGCAACTGCATAGGCAGTGGGATGTCCTTTTTTGCCCATTTCTGCAATTTAACAGAACAAAGGCATGCATTTTTTCCTAGAGGACAGGGTGTTTTTCCTAGAGACCAAGATCCAGGTATGAAAATTCATTGTGTACCTGTAAGCTACAAGAGGTAAAGATTTGCTGGTGAAATTAAGAGGGTTTTAAAATGAGGAGGTTATGATAAGGCCTAATTCGATAATATTCTGTTCTGGTTTTTATCATGACGCTTGATTTAGTCAATTACTCTTTTATTAGATTGTTTTACTGAAATAATGATGACTTTCATATGTTTTATCATAAGATACTTGTACTGTCAAGATTTGCTCTAAAGGAGCATTGAAATGCTAAGTTTGATTTTAAACAGGTCTAGGAAAATAATTTAAATTCTAGTTATAAACATGAAAACAGCTGAGTTAAAAAAAGTTATGTAGGTTACTTCTTACCTTACAGAGTATGGGCATAACTGGCAGAGCAATTAATTGCAATTAAGGACTACTTCGAGGCACTTCTTTTTTCTAAAATAAATTTAGAAATACCCAGGGGGTGTAGCATAATCAGTGCAGCAGCACTGTAGCCTTTTATATAAGGAAGGGACTTTAGCATGCAAAACTTCATGATTAACACTGAAATAAGAATAGTAGCCTAGCCAGCTAAGCAGCCGGCTGTCACTAATCAACAACATTTAGCACCTCTTTAGACCTTTGCTCTGTTCCTATGAAGACTCTTACCGACTACTGGGAAGCTGGAACAGACCTTCAATCACTTATTTTTATAGTTTTGTGTAGCTGACATTAAAAACATGTTTAGATCTTCTTTTTCTTTTTGGTGAGAGTTTTTATTGTATAAATTCAGAAAACTGGAAAAAACCTTACATTGGAATGGCCACTCCAAACCCTGGAGTCTGGATATAAGAAATAGCATCGTCAGAGTGTAGTGAAATTTCAGAAGTCAAATATATCAAACGTTTTGTTTAAAGCTCATTGCAGTGACAAATTGTTGCATTCACTCACTTTTCACTCCCTTTTTCAGTTAAATTCAGATATAGGGCTATTTGATGTGATGCAAATGCCTTTTTCTGTGCACAAAATTCAATTCAGGTTTAATTATACCCCTCACCTGAGGCTTGTTATGGAAGTATGTAACTGTTTGTACTGGGGAAGAAAAACAAAACTGTGTTAACCAATCAGTGGTCTTGGGCTTCTAAAGTTGTCAAATATTTTCTGTTTTTACTGAAATTATGCCAAGACTGAGTTTGTTTACTCTCATTTTGGACGAGATCCTTCCTTTAACCAACAAAGGTTAAAAAATATTATTTTCTTTTTTTTATTCTTTGTCTGACCACACACCCCATTTATTTTTAATCTATTGCTCTCTTGAATTGAAAACTTATAAAAGTGCTGGTCTGAGGTGCTTGGAATACAGATTTTCTGCTTTATTTACAAAGAAAATAGAATAGGTGCTCTTGTTCCCATGACCCTGTCAACAGCATTTAGAGACTTTATTTATTTTTTTTTTTCTCCAGAAAATACACACTTACAAATCAATGTTTCTTGCTTATTTTTCTTTTTGCTCTTTATGTTCTCTCTCAAATTTGTTAAGCAAGAGAATAATTAGCAATATATCATCCTCAGTGGTTGTTGATACGTTTAAATGCTTGTAAACTGGTGATAATTTTTGTTTCCTCTGGTCTGAGTAAAAAGGACCTCAGTCCTCTTACATTTAAGTCACTCATTCTGAATATTTGGTTTCATTTTTTATTGTTTGGATTGGTGCCCAATTATTCTGATTTACAAAATCTACAAATTACTAGAAAAATATTGTATTTCATTTTTATCTTTACACTTCCTTTACACAGGCTTTTCTGTTTTTATAGGTATTATAGAGCTGAAATTCATGGACTTTTAAAATGACCCTGCAGAATTTATTGTCATGACACAGTAGAAAGTTATCTCCATGGTCACTGAATCCAATAATGTCAAATGCAACCTTCACAAGTCTATCAAATAATTTCAGAATTCCTTACCTCTCCAATGTTACCTGAAGCATGGCTATAGAGCTTCATCCTTCAGATGATTAGAAATCTTTTTATGTGAATCTACTTAAATATATCTATAGACAGCTTGTTCTTGTTAACATTGCTTTTTAGCAGTTCTTTTCTTGGGTATTTACATTTTATTGCCTTTTAGGTGAATAACCTTATATTGTCAGTTTGTATTTTTCTGTGCTAAGATGAGCAACTCTTGCAGGCTCCTTACTATAGTTCCTTTTATACCTCTCAACTTGCTGTTTTATTGCACCCCATTGCAGATGAAAGATGGTTTTTTCAAGAAGACATAACCAAAACTTTGCGCAGTATTCTGTCCAAAGTATCTGGGTTTCCTCTTGTCGTTTGTCATCACTGTGTCATTGGTGGCGTGTGGATTTCTGAGAAATAACTAGAAGATCATTTTCTTTCATCATCATTTCCAACTGATAGATTTCCTACTTAACTACATCGCTTTTCATCTTTCTAGTGCTCACTGTTTTCTTGCTCTTCCTGTCTGTTGTTCTGAGTCTACTGAGTTCTGACATTACCTCTTAGCAATGTGTCAACAGCAATTTCTCTGTGCCAACCTCATTTATGAAAGCACCGTATAAAGTGGTCTGAAAGTCAGTTTCAGAGTAATATCAGCATTTCTGTTACCCCAGCCTACCTCCAGAATCTGTTTAACTCCCTTCCAAATGCCCAAATATTAAGTCTTATTCTAATAATTGGTTTGTTGGTTGGCTTATTTTTGGTTTGTTGGTTGAGTCTTTTGCTGCCTAGACACATTCTGAGCTCTCTATATACCTGCCATTTTCCTCCTCCCTTTTCTTTTTCCAGCAAGATTAATGTACACTCCTGGCTGCTGTGAGGCTCTGCAGTGGTTCCATTTCCTCTGCCTCCTTTGAGCACACCACAGCCCACGCTCTGCGTCCCAGCATGGGCACATGACCCTCAGTTCTGGGGGCCTAGTACAGACTAACCTGTTATCTTCAGGGTTGTATGAACCCCTGCTGAATCCAAGGCTTTCATGTGGCCCTTGTTCATAAAAGACCTTTACTGGTATAAATAGGTGAGTTACTCATAGCGTTAGAAAGTGAGAACAAATTCTGCATAGAAGCTTGTACTTGTAAGCAGCTGTCCAGCTCTGGAATAAACTCACAGATACAGCAGCAGAGTATCTAAGCTTTTGGGTTTTATATTAATGGGGACATCTTTTGTTTAATTTTGCCACCACCTCCAAGTCTTATCTATATACAATACCCAGCAAAACAGACATCAGTCTGCTGTCTATATTTAAGCTAGTGTTGAAAAGTCTAGGAAGTTAAAACATGCACATATTGGGAGAAAAGCACCTTAACTCTGTGAGGGACTGAATAAGATCTAATAACATCAGAGAAAGTTGTGCTTTGATGAGTTTGGAATTTGGATCTTAGTCAGAGAAAATTAAGTTATTGGATCAATAGAGATGGATTATTTTCAACAGAAAACATGGATTTATGTTGTTGTTCATGCTAATTACAGGAATGTTTATTATCTTGTTTAGGCCTTTTTTTCTTTTTTTTAGTATCCAATTGTTTTAGCATCAACTTTAGCATCAACTTTAGAATCAACTCTGATGGGTGGAATTAAGGCAGTACATCACTGTATCTGTAAACTTTGTGCCTCTGCCTTCCAGTGATGGTCTGGGACATATAACCTCTCGTTTGCACAGTTTAAGAGCAGAAAAAATAATTAAATTTTTTACCAGGCCTATTTTCTGAAGTTGTTAGTGACAGGCAGTGGAAGGTGGAAAAGGAGGAGATAAAAGGAGGTTATTCACCTCCCATGCAGTGTGGTTCTTCTGCAAAAAGCACACAAGACAGAAATTCAGTAATTTTGTGTGAACATAAAGAGAGCCACAAATGGGTTTTTATTTAGCTTCTCCCTAGTTTCTCCCAGATTTTGTGAAAGAAGGAAAATACAGCCTTATGTATATCAAGGTTGTTTCTAGATAAATAACTGTCCTCTCCCTTGGTGGCAGATGACCAAACTCCTTGGTGCAATACTTCTGCTTCTAGAGGTGGGAAGCAGGAGATTGGCTTCTTTAAGAGCCACAAGATAGGCTCTGAAGAAGGAATTCACCAGTTTTTACAGGTGGAGTTTATCCCATGAATCAACCAAACTGGACTCAAATTCTCATGCCTGTATTTGGAGACTATTATCCCTGAACTGATGAAAAGCTTAGCATCTCTATTTATTCCATAGCAATTAGAGTCAAAATTTGTTCCTATATAATGTAATAGAGGCTTTAAAAACTTTTGAAAAAATTGGAAATAAAGATTTTTGCTGTAGCTCTGTTTAAAAATACTGTGAATGAAACAAGAAAGTGTATGAACTTCATTTGATATTTGACACTTATCCGATTTCTTGATGACTTACTTGTTAAGATAATAAAGCGCTTTTTTTCCTGTAACTTCCTTGTGCTTCTCTTTGAGAATTAAAAAAATTATCTTTATAGATTGTATTTTATAGATCTATATAGGAAATTTTTGGAGTATTTCATCATTTAAGTCACTCACCGAATCCAGTAATTATAATTACTTGGCACTGGTGAGGCCACACCTCACATCCTGTGCTCAGTTTTGAGTCCCTCACTACAAGAAAGACATTGAGCTGCTGGATGTAGTCCATAGAAGGTCAACAGAGCTGGTGAAGGTTCTGGAGCACAAGTCATATGAGGAGCAGCTGAGGAAGCTGGAGATGTTAGCCTGGAGAAATGGAGGCTCATAGGGGACCTGTCACTCTCCACAACTGCCTGAAAAGGGGCTGTAGACAGGTGGGTGTCAGTCTCTTCTCCCAGGTAACAAGTGACAGGGCAAGAATAAATGGCCTCAAGTTGTGCCAAGAGAGGTTTAGATTGTATGCTAGGAAAAAATTCTTTATGGAAAGAGTTGTCAAGCACTGAAACAGGCTGCCAAGAGAAGTGGTGGAGTCACCATCCCTGGAGGTATTTAAAAGACTTGCAGATGTGTCAGCTGGGGATATGGTTTAATGGTGGACTTTGCACTGCTGGGTTAATGGTTGGTCTCAATGATCTCTAAAGTCTTTTCCAACCTAAATGATTCTATAATTCTCTAATTTCCATTTCAGGGTGATATAGCCAGGGATAATCTGGATTACTGGCTAACAATATTGTAGATATAACACTGTGCAGTACTTATTGTGTCATTTTTTATTTGTGTTGTGGGTAGAATACAATTTTCTGCATAAGACAAAGTGAAAATCCAGTATGAATATATTGGCAAAAAAAGGCGTCCTTAAAACGTGAATAAAATGTAGCCAGTGTTCTGACACTCTGTAGTTTATATTTTTCAAAAGAGTTATGTGTTTATTCATGGAAACACAAATGAGACTGAAAATATCTGCTAAATCACACGCTACTGAATATTTGTGCAAGTACTGAAACATGTTCCACATGTTGCTTTCCACGTTTCCAAAGGTTTCTTTTCACTCTGCAACATCAGATCCAGAGCATTATCTGATGGGCATGAGCTTTCTGAAAGGTTTGTTGATTTGTGACCTAAGCAGTTAACTGAGCTGCAAGCAAAGCTCAAGCTTTGCAGAAACACCTTGGATATTTGCTAGCCAGTGAGATTTAAGGATCTACCTCCACAAGGTACGTCTCAAAGTTCCCTGGCAAAATATATCAGCTCTCCCTTTAGCTTCTCCACCTGTATTTTCTTATGGTTCAACAGAAGTGACAGTTTGTGAAAGCAAATTTTTGAGATTTTTGTTTTTTTCCCTTATACATCTCACCCGTACTTTTCTGTTTGAATTGCCACTTAGATTGTCACTAACAAAAGCCTGTCTAGCTGGGAAAGCATGTCTTTAATATGTGTCATTTATATTTGAAATAAAAACTTTTGTAAAATGAGATTCTATCACTGGGGCAAATTCTTCTGAGTGCCATTATTAACAGGACTTTACCCATGTCTGTCTAAAGAGAAGGAAAAATTTTGTGTCAAGGTTGATTATCAGATTACACCGGTTTGATGATGACAGCAGCATGAAGTTGATGGCCATAAGTAAAGCTGCACTGTATGAACCCTAATGGTTTTCAATTGCTGCTGCATTTCCAGAGAGGAACAATTTTATTTTTTTTCTAGTGCAAAGCATTCACAAGTCTCCCTGGACTCACTGGGATGTTGGTGTGTTACTCTTTCCAAGAGCTCTCAGCCTACCATGAAATGTTCCCCCTGTTGTGCCTGGATCACAAATCCTCTTCAGTTCACTAGTACTTCACTGGAATATAGTGTTTAATTCAGACCAGCAGGTAAGAAAAAGACTAGACTCATATTAACCAAAGAGCTAGGAGATGGGATAGGTGCCATAAAAAACTCACCACCAAGGTAGTGGGAGAAACAAAGCTTAGAGTCAAGACAATGGAAAATAAAAGTTATGGTGCTTTCAATGTCTTTAGAAAGCTGTGTTAACATATCTTGTAATCTAGGTTGGAAAGATGTAATACTTACAGAGTTAAACAGCTTTCAGAATTCACAGAAATTACTGGCCTTATGAGGAAAGAAGTGTTTTGTTAATAATTGAGATTAAATACATAGAAATAGCTCAGCATTTCAATTGCAATTGAAAAATCCTTGAGTTTTCATTCCCCAGAAAAGCATAAATGCCCCCCCCCCACTTTTTTTTAGCTGACTATCTTTTCCTGCTTGCCTCCACTCTTTTCATTCCAGTAAGCCACCTCTATTGCTGTACACAATAGACACACGCTGGCTGCACTCATGTAACCACTCGTCTTAGATGTTAGCTGAATTTTCAGTGCCTAATTGTGGGACAACAGTGTGCAGAGCTTAGGGATTTGTCCACTTTCCTAAAATACAAGAGACAAGAACACTCAGCAAATACTTTCAAAATTATTAAATCCACTTCCCCTCTTTGACTGAAACCTCTTCTTTTTGTCACAGCAGCTACACTAACCTTTTCTTTTTTTCTCTCCGCTGCCTACATCCTTTGGCATAGTTTAATGCAGAAAGAGTAGTGTTAAAAAAAGAGAAAAAAGAAAAAAAATAATAAAATCGTTTCCTCTGCTTTGGAGAAAAAGTTCTCAGAAATCAGAATAAGTAGTCATGGCCAATTAATGCATTAAATAGAATTTGGAGTCAGTCAGCAAAACACATCTACTATGCCCTAGAAGGGACTACAAAAGCACCGTGTGTTCTTAACCCTTGGGCATTTAAATCTAATCTTCAGAGAACAAAAAAGCCTTCTTGTAGAGAAATAATTTTCTCAGCTGTTTGTCTCTAAAAATCAGATTTTTGAACTCTGTTAAACAATCTAAAATGCAGTACTTTTTATTACTTTAAAGAGGGAATGATGAAAAGAGTCGAGCACATCTTGTCCCTTTACTGTGCATAGAGTCAGGGAACCTCACTGAGTACTGAAGCACTGTAGAAACCTTAGCTCCTTTGCTTCCCTGTGTGCAGTAGTCCAAAAACAAAAGAATAAACAGTCACCTGAAAAAAATGAGCAAATAAATACTATTAAATAAATATTCTGTTTCCACAAAGCACCAGCTTACTGCATATTTTGGCCTTTGGATAGATTTTCTGTACCTTTTTATAAAAGACAGTATGATATCCCATGTTTTCCTTCTTTTCTGTTGTAACTGAAAGGCTAAATGAAACTCTTACAGAAAGCATTCAGGATTCTGAGCTGCCATTGAATTTTTGAAGGCGGAGAGGCTATGCAGCATTTCAATTGCCGTTATTTAACTTCAAGGCTGGGTGGCTGTGCAGGGCATTGTTGGGAAATTTATTGATCTGCTAACATATTTGCTGGAACAGGTTTTGTTTCTTATGTTTGCCTGAAACACTTTGTCACTGCTTTGGTATTTTGTCTCTGCTGTCAAAGACTTCCCTCCACACCACTGTCACATAAGGAAATGGTGTTTCACCCGTGCAAGGTGAACATGAATGTGCTCTTGATCAAATGAATGAAGATACTTGCAGGTGGGACTTTTGTTCCCCTGTATTGCTGCTTCTTCCACCTTGTGTTCAGCCTTTCTCTGAGGACTGTTTAATGCTATGCAGTAACAACAAGTGTTTTAGCCTTTTGCCTTTGAATCTAATCCAGTTTCTTGGGGTCTAATATAACACACCTGCAAATCTCAGGCTGAAGTTCGACCTTTGTTCAAATAATTCAGTTCATATGACAGAAAAGAATACTAGAAAGGAAGACCCATCTGTAGGCAGAAGTTTTCCATGTCAAATGAAGTAAAAGAACAAAAATCAGCTTGCTTTGGCAATCTCATTCCTCAGTAACCCACATTACACTAATTCACAGATCTGACAAAAGTGATAATCACAAACCAAGAGCTTTGCTTTAGTGGGTTTAATTTTTTTTTTTATAGGCAAGATTTTGAAATGTTTAGGGTATTTTTCTTGGAAACAGTAGTAACTGGACTTCATTATGAGCTAAGGAATTTTACTATTGGTGTAAACAGACCCCAATTGGACATGTGTCTTTAACTTCTTTCAAATTGGTCCATATGAAGTACAGATAGTGTTCCTAAGGGCTAATCATCTCTTCAGGTTAGTGTTTTGAAGCTTTTGGGTTTTGATGTGCTCAAAGTCATTACAAAATAGAGGGCTAAGAGAAATGGGGTTTGTGATCTAAGTTTATTTGCATAAACTAATGGCTAATTTGGAGACTGGGAACACAAAGGAGATAAAAAACCTTGGATAAAAGCACACAGTTTCTTATTTCCATCATCCCATCATGCTAATGCCTGTGTTCACGGTTTCAGCACTTGGACTAGTATTTCCTTGCTGCAGAAATATACCTACAGCAACCAGGTTTATAGCCTGGTGGACTAAATATGAGCTGAACCTCTTCCATAGCCTGAGTACAGAATAAATATTCTTCGGACTTCGGCATTCAGTCTACATGATCTATCTTCCTGCTGGAGCAAGGCAGCTTGCATCAATGACTCTAATATAGTTGTTTCTGACACCCTATCCCTACAGAAAACATATGAGCACCAAGGAAAAATCACATTTCTGTGGTATGAATGATTAAAACCTTTTTCATCTTGTTCTATGTTTGCCCTTAAGTTTCTTACTGATGCTTTTTTGTATTGTTTGTAACAGCAATTACAGCATCTAAAAATCTCTGGATTTTTAAAGACTTTTTTTACATTTGTCCCAATAAAAACAGCTGATTGTCTTCATGTCACAGAGGTGTTGTGAAAATGAATTAACAGCTATGAAGAGCTAATAAAAATGGAACAGTGTAGAACAGTGCCTTATGTTCATTATGTGCACATATCCATACACTGAAGGAAACAGAGAGCCATGTAATTGAGAAAATATTTATCAAGAACAACATAAGAAGAGAGCACATAATATAGAGATTTGAATTCTACCTTGAACTCAGACCAAAATTTAGTTTAAATTATTTCCTTGAAAAATTAATTTTTACCATTGCATTATATTAATATATTTTAAAATTTCCTTTCTCTAGGGAATGCACTTTCATAGAAAGCGCAAAAAAAACAGTTTTGTGTAATGCTGATAATAACATATTAAGTTATGATGGTGCTGTCCATGCAGGACAAGTCAACTCTATTGAGCTCTTTCCAGCTTTTCTAATAATTCAATATTCCCAAAATTGCTAAAATTATACATAATCTAGGAAGTGAGATGTATTGAAAAATGAACTTGGAATGAAGGGCCAACTCTGCTTTAGCCAAATGAGCATCTTAATCTCTTCGTACTTGAGGATCAGAGATATCTCAAACCAGCAAAGAATTTCTAAGGTTTTTTTTAGTCAGATCAGTTTCTGCCTAAAACTGTGACTCAACAGAGGAGGTGGGGTTTGTTATGATGTTAGTATTTTCAAATACTTTACCTGAAAACTTTCTCATATTTCATCAACAAATATAAAATGCCTAATGTCATTTAACATAATCCCCCTTTGTCTAAAAAATTGCGTCTTGCTTGTACAAGCAAGCAAACAGTTTGAGCCCTGCTGGTGACATGATGGTCACAGCAACTAATCGTATGATATAAGTATTGATGTTACAGCTGATGCTGGTACTAAGCAATTGTAAAGAAATGGGCAAATAAGCAATAAAGGATATTTCACATTGACTTCTCCAGCAAGCTTGCAACACATGAAAAAGTTATTTATATAATCACTGCTGTATAATGAACATAAAAATGAAAATACTTATATTTCATTCTAATATCCTGAAAATGAAATTGGCATATGCCATCTCATGTACTCTTCCTCTGATCTACCATATAGAAAAATGTCATTTGGGGAGGGNTCTCTCTTTTTTTTTTTTTTAAGGGCACTTACTAATAATATTTTGCTTTAAATTAAAGCTCTAAAAATTACCTTTTCAATCTCTGGACTGCACTTCTTCCCATGGCTCATTTACCCTGCAGTGCTATTCCCATTCTTGATGCCATAGCCCAGGCTGAGACTGTCAGTTGTGCTTTACTTTCACTGACAGAGAGAGAAATCCCATGGTTGCCACTGTCAAGAACATTTCTCTGCCTTCATTCCACAGGGACATCAACAAGATGTCTGTTCCCTCTCTGTGTGCTCCTCTGTCATAGGGGTGATCACCTAAGCTTGGGCTGCCTTTACCTCTTCCTTCCATTGACAGCCACTGCTTGACATGTTATCATCATGCATGCAGAATCCTGCTCCTCTCATGTGCAAAGGCCTGACTGAACAATAAAAACCTTCAGTCAGTCCTTCCACCTCCCAGGCACTGGGAAAAAAATAAATAACTGAGGAATAACCATTGTCTCAGAATCTGTTTTTGAAATGGTTTCTAGTCCCTGAGAAGGAAATACAAAGAAATTTATAAAGGTAACCTAGAAGAAACAGCAATACATAATGTAACTGCTTTTGTTTATATATGGTGAATATTTAGTACTTCTAGGAGAATGTTGTTTTAGTTTGCATAAAGATCCTATAAAACACTCTGTAAAACTGCTGCAAGATTGAAAAATAATCTGGCAAGGTCAAATTCATTAGATGCAAAATGGTTCTCTGCCTCCAGTTTACATTCAGGGTATTCTTTTATTTTCAGTATGGAACAGGACCCACCTCTGAACATACCTTTCAAATTCTAGTATCTGCTAATTCTCCCTCATCTTCTATGCCTGTACTTCTGTCCTTTTCTTTCCTCTTCTGACTAGCAGTATCCCAACAGTTCACCCTTACTGCCGAACTGATATCTCCTGTCTCCCTTTATTTCCCTGGACATTTAATATTTCTGGATTTGGTCGTATCTAGTTTTTGAGAGATCCCAGCAAAAAAATAATAAAACTTGGTTCAAAGTCAAGGACTTCACACTGACAACACTTTGCCATCAACCTCCTCCTGTTCATTTATTACCAAGAAGGGGCTTTTAGCTGAAGTACCTCAGGTGACTTCAGCTGTGCAGGAGACACAAAAAGAGACAGGCTGTTTCTTGTGTAGATGAGTACCAAACCACTTAAAAAGTCATTTTAAAGGTCAAAACAAACTACTCTCTGCATGAAATGCTGCTAAAGAAGTGGGCTGGAATGTTCTACTCCATCTACAAATTGTAAGTGGCTTGAAGGAGTGCCCCATGTAGAAAGCATTACAGTATTCTCCATTTGAGGTAACAAATGGAAATAGGGGAAAAAGAGGATTGTCTTCTTGCCAAATATTCAAGTAAGCCCACTTGACAGCCACTGTTGCAGAATCCAGTATGACCAGGCAATGGGGTGCTGCCCCCTGAGTACCTCACAACAGTGATTGAAAAAGCACCAGGCATCATATCAGCATTCAAATCAACAAAGCAAAAATAAATTGGTTCTGTTTCGTCTTCTTGCATCATGAGCGTGTAAATGGAATCTAATCCTATAATTGTTTTCATGTTAGTATCTTTGCATTAATCATGCATTATTTTATATTTGGGCTTCTATTTCATCTGAATCCGGTCAATTTTCTCTTTGGTGCTTTTCAAGTGCTTCCCATGAAGCCTAGCTTATTCTTTCTTTTCATATTCTACTTTATTTTGCAGTTTTTGGCTTACTACCTTATTTCTCTTTGTTCCCCTAAATCATTTCCGTTCTCTTACTTGGTCCTTTTATTTCATTTCTTGTAATTTAATTTATTCTCTCTCCCATTTCCAGTGTATGCATTTCTTCCCCTTTACTATCCATTCAGTCCACCAGGACTATTCCCTTCTAATAGTTCAGCCCATACTATTCACTTCCTTTTCCCATTTCAGTTCATTAATAATGGATAAGGCATTCCTTTGCAATTTCAAAACTTACCCATTTTAGTTTACTCTCAAGTAGTTGAGGTTGGGCAAAAAAAGAAGTTAATTGCATTCCACTGGAATTGAAATACCAATAACTGAGCAAAACTTGGAACTGGAAAATGGAAGCAGCAAAATGGAAAGAAATTATATGAGGTGAGAGATGGACTAAAAAGTAACAGTGAATAAAACTGCGAACATAAGTATGAAAGGGCTACACAAACACCTGGAAAAGTGACTGAACTAGAAATAAACCAGGGAATCAAATGTCAAATAGTGTCAAAAGTCAAATGATCTAGAAAGGGAAAGGAGTAAATACAGCACAAACTTAAAGTGAGAGAAGAAAAAGATGTCCACAGGAAAGGGACTAAATCCAGTGAGATGAGGAAAAAAAAATTAAAAGGTTTTAATATCTTCAATTCCCACTGTGAGCAGTGTTTCTGTTTACTGCCTTGTGACTGATGACTGCAGCTCCGTAGAGGGAAAATGTTTTATTACAAATATAGTCAGTGTGCAATTAGAAGTATGACACAGCTAACAGCAACATAAGCATCAACCTATCTGAGGAGCAGTTGTATTGCTGCTAGAACAGGCATATGAGAATGCCTAATATTTCAGCTTACTGAAGAAAAGACTCTTGAAAAGCTGATTATTCTTTGATCTTGTTCTTATCAGCTTTATTGTAAAATCTGGCATTTCTTCAAACTGCAGATAATTTGACTGTCATAAACTGGCAGCATAGTTTTGATTACATTGTTGCAATAAAAATGTACCCAAATTGGTTTCAATGAAATTCTGACACCTGTTTGTTAAATATTGTTAAATATCTGCATCAAGCCAAAAGCCTCAGAAATATATCAATTGAAGCTGACTCACAAATCTGGAAAAAAGTAAAACTAGTTATGACAGCTGTAATATCATTTCCAGTAGTTACGTGGGTACACTGGAGTCCAGTTCTGGGCTTCCCAGTAGAAGAAAGACGTGGGTGTACTGTATAAAGCCCAGCAAAGGACCTTGGAGGTGATGAAAGGACTGGAGAATCTCACATACGAGGAGAGGAGCTGGAAGAGAGGAGGCTCAGGGGCATTACTACTGATGGATGTAACACCAGAAGGGGAAAGTGCAAAGGTGGCACTTTCAGGAGTTCCCGGTGACAGCACTGACCAACCAGTGGCACAGGTTTTTCAGAAAAGAGGCTGTAGAGTCTCAGCCCATCGAGATATTCAAAAGCCTTCTGGAATTGCCAGCTCTAGGTGGCCCTGCTTGAGCAGAAGGGTTGAACCAGGTGACCTCTAGAGGTACCTACCAATCTCAACAATTCTATGATCAGCTCTGTTGGCTTATGGAAAAAACTTTGTTTAAGACTTGGGCTCTACACTGTGATGGAAACAACTTCTAGGTAAGATCTCATCCTAGATCTGAAGTCTGAAGGAAGGGCTGTAGCAAGAAAATTTTTTTTTTCTTTTTCTGTTAGGTTTTTTCTTATGCTAAATTTGCAGAAGACCTGTTCTCTGTCTTTATTTTTAATTAATATATCTGGGATTTGTGAAAGGTAAAATGCATTAGGGCAAACAAAATTCTGTCTCCTTTTTCTACTATACTAATGAGCATTTTTGCTATATCTAGAATGTTTTACTACTTGCTGTTAAAAGAGATGTAATTTCTTTACTGCATATGCCTCATAAAGTTATGCATTTAACTTAAGACATATTAAAAGAATGGCTTTTTCCCCCCTTATTTTACATTGATATTTACCATCAATAAATAGCATTTTTATACATAACTGAAGATTTCTATGTGGATATGTATTGATATCTTTATGGACATCCTTAGCCATCAGTTCACTACCAGTCCTCCTGACTTACCACAGTTTAACTGCTTCTTAACTAATCATAGAGTAGGAAAGATTGGAAAAGGAGAGGGAAAAAAACAAACTTCAAAGTAGCACTAATAATGGCTATAATTCCTTACATCTGGAAAAAAATAGTAATGAAGCACCTCTGTTAGATGTGACACTTATGTTCTCCGTAATTCTGTTGCACAAAATACTGTTTAGACACCGTGTTTTGTACAGAGGTATAGTGTTAAACAGTTTTCTAAATGGAGCAGAAGCCTGGCCCAGATTTGCCAGGATTTTCCAACAGAATGGTTTGAAAGTGTGGGCAAACTTTGGAAAGATTCAAGCTAAAACTTGGGCTTCAGTGTATATAAAGTAAAAATTCATATATGTGTTGTGGTCTTGGATCAAAATTTTATTTTAAATTGGCTGAGAGGAAGAAAGATTCATCATACGTTTTGGTGTTTGAGTTTTTTTCTGTTTGCAGGTTTTTTTTTCCTTAGACAAAAGCTTAATCTAAATTTTACCCATCCATTTCTGCAGTAGCTTGGAAAAAAGGGAGAGGTTGAATAAACTCAAGACTTGTCAAAATCCTCCCCCTCACTCCCACTTACGTAAAAAAATA
Organism: Drymodes brunneopygia; assembly: GCA_013400955.1. Taxonomy (NCBI): domain Eukaryota; kingdom Metazoa; phylum Chordata; class Aves; order Passeriformes; family Petroicidae; genus Drymodes; species Drymodes brunneopygia. The sequence continues at coordinate 236,939 of VZTZ01020195.1, read as the reverse complement.
AAAATGCTAGTTAAATTTGGGCATATTGTTAAAATTATAAATAATCCATAAAATAGTCAGTTTCATCCATGTCTTTCCCTGAGAAATCCCCAAAGTACATTGACAAACTTCCATGTAGAAGGAGAATTCCTGGACAGAGAACCGACACATGTTTCAAAGCAAGGCCATCACACAGAGCTTGCTGTGATTTCCAACCAGCAGTGGGATTTCACAAGCTGCACTTACAGAAGAAGGATTCTTCAGGATTCTAAAGATACTAAGTTGTAGAATAGTGGGAGGACAGCTGCTGTACTGTGATGATTTTGGGGGCATGGGCTTGGGACTATTTTAGGAATACAACTGCCTGAATTCGAACTTGTTTGGCTACGGTCTAAAATGTTTAATCATTTTGGATCAGCTGCACTTTTGGAAAGAGATTGGTTACATGCTCCAAAAAACCTACAGTATAGAACCATAGTGGAAGCCAGAAAACTCATTTGGAATGAATATCCTTTAAATGAGTCTGTAGGCATGCTGTGCTTTTCCATCAAAATGGCATGGAAAATCAAGTCCCACAAGGAATGGTCTACAGCAAAGAACAACTTATGAAAGCTAAAATAAAAAGCCTCCACTGGACCTCCAAAAAGTGCTTTTGGAGTTCAGAACTTTGTCTAACGGCACTGTGGGGGCGTGGGGAGACACCCCTAGTGCCCACAACAAAACAGCTCTCTTTGGCCTATATCAGAGAAATCCCATCATCCTCAGCAGAGTTGCTTGGCAACAGCTGGTCTTAAAATCCTGGATAGGGTTTTTCTCAAAGTTTCTTCCCTCACTTTTGCACAGGTGAGATATTATATTTTTTAGAGTGAGATTATAGCTTGAAGATTCAGTTATTTTCAGCTGTGCTGTTGAAATAACCGTGAAATAAGCTTAAGGAAGGTGAAAATATACTTTGATATGTAAGCAGTGAAGAATATAACTTCACATTTGAAATATTTTTTTTATTGCTGTGTGTTCCTAAATTAGTATCCTTCTTAAGATGCAAAAGGACTATAGTGCACCTGTTTTGAAATCTGGAATTCTTATTCCAAGATTTAATGGTCAATAGAATCTTTTTAAAATGGAATAGACTTTTAATCATTTAGACACCTTCAGAGCTCCTGTGATGCTCATTTACTAGGGCTTTGACCCTCACAAGTTCCCTTAAGGTATTCTGTTAAGGTGTCAGAATGCAAATCTGAGTTTTGTTCAGGTGAGGAAGTGCAGTCCTCAGCCTCCACACTTGAATTTACAGTCATGGTCCCTTTATCCTCCCACCAGATCTTAGGATACCTAATACAGGGTTGGTAGTTGCCCTATGGCTCTCATATGAGCACTGTGGAGTTTATCTGTGATCAACCAGCTTTCAGAAAATTTAGTGCTGTTTATTTAAGGGTGAAAAAAGACGTCGTAGAAATGTGTATCTCAAAGCAATCTCTCTGCAGTTATTGCACATCAGCTGCACATAGTACAGGCAAAAAGAAATCATTTGTCTCCCTAGTCTGTGTTGCCAGCATTTCCCACTTTGCCTCAGATATGGCCTGACCTGCATTTAGTCCTTTCTCAAATTCTATGTATTGCTTTTCAAATTGCAGCAAACTGTTTCCCCAGTCCACAGGAAAAACTGCTTTGTCTCCTCCACCTTTCTGCAGTCACCCAGAATAGCAAAGCTTTATATTGCATTTGTAGCAGTGATACATTTTGGCAAAATCATACATATAATGGAAGATTCAGACCAATAATCCTCAGTGTTCATATTTGTAAAGCCTCATCTGTCAAAACCATCAAAAATGGCTTTTAAGATTAAATTAGTGTCAAAAGTTGGGATTTTCAGCACTGAGAGGATGAATAGGTTTAACAATTTGCACCAGTTCAGAAATATTATACCACCTCTTTGTGCAAGGTGGGCTAAAAATGCCGAAGAGAATATTGTCCCCATTTGATTTTGTTGGGCAGCAGGAATGGTAGGTTACTATCAACATGTTCAGGTTTAGGTTCCATTAATCCCCGTGCAAAATGTTCTACATTATTAACTATGTTCCTGTCTTTCCTAAGGCCCTTAGAGCTCTTCCAGAGGTGCTGACCTACAAGTCAGTAAGCTGAATTTAGACCCTAAGTATATACGTAATTCATTCACAGAAAGTATTTTGGTCAAGGTTGTGAGCTAGTCATCATCTGGGTTACAATGTGGCCCCAAAATATCACTTGCTATGACAGATGGTAGAGGGGTAGCTTCCACATATAGCACTGTTTAAAACTGTGACAGAAATCTTCTCTAGTGAAACTGAAAAGTTTAACTTCACCTTTCAGAAAAAAAATGACATTTATATCTTGCCTGCTGCAACAGCTAATAATAGTTACTTGTCTACTACTAGCTGACAAACCTGATTTGCTACACAGCTCTTTTCACATGAGTTTCTCTAAATCAGCTGCTTACCCTAAAGAGAAATGATTTTATTACTGTGGGGCAGCAGAGGGGAAATGACATGATAATTTTCCATTGCATGAGGCTAAAATTCAAGGAAGAGTTACAGTATTTTTTTAATGCCAAGTCAAATAGAAAACATTTTTATCTTACCTGTAACCAGGAAGCATTTTTTGTAGTTTTGGTCCACATTATGCACACCACAGTCAGTCTTTAATCAGCTCATTCCTTTTGCGTTACATGACTTATCTAAATATTAATCTTTTCACATGATTTTACAACATTTATATATATACACTGCCTTTCTTTCAATCTCTATAAGGACACTAAAGACTGGGAATGAAATTCATGACTGTCTTAGTACTATCTTAGGGTCCATTTATGTGAGTTTTCAACTGAATTTACCTATGCCAACATGTAAGGATTCTAATAGGTTATTTTAATTCATAATGTGCTGCACTGGAATAAAGAATATTTTTTCTTTTTTGGTAGTGAGATTAACAAGGATAGTTTGTTGCACCTCAGGACTAAAGAAAACAATGAAGTAAAATGAAACTTCACACCTCTTCAACATCCTTGATTACTGTTTAAAAAAGAATAATCAAAAAAGTAAACAATAGTTAGTGGCTGCCCAATTGATAGCACAGAAATACGCCAATGTTTTAGTAAAAGGAATGTTGCCATGTTTGACTGTAATAATCTCACCACTGCCACATTAATGATAGATTTTTTTTTGCATTGCATTATAAAAATAAATTAATTCTATGACTGCTGTTATTCTACCAAGTGTCTGTAGTATGTACAAGAAGCTGCTTCTCACCTTTACACAGCAGTGCTGCAGTGCTGCTGCTGAAAACAACAGAATTATCCTACCTCCCCTGCCACTTCTACTCAACCACTGCACCCTCAGTGTGTTCAAGCTAACTTCCATAATTGTTATTATTCTTTCACAATAACTACATAAACTGTTGGCTTCTAGGAATAAGTGGCTTAGGCATGACAACAGAAGTGAAAAGTAATTTTTCAGTAGCTGCTATGCGACAGAGTAATTGTCTCGAAACTGATTTGTTGCTTGAATCTCAACCCTCCAATTTGGATGCTTTAATTAGAGTTCAACTTACTATTTCTATTTCTCCACAGCAACTGCTATAGCCTCACTCTCTGGTTGGTGAAAAAAGGAAAAAAACCCAACCACCAGACAAATCCATTGCAATTTCCAGACCCCTTAATGTTCAGGCAAGTGAATTTAAAGAAGATGATACCCTTATTCGAACATCTTAGTGAATGAATCCTAAGAAAAAGCTCCCTTCCCAATTGTCTTCCTTCTGCTGAGCACTTGGAAATACTAAATGCCTACCTGATTGCTCTCTTCCTCTCCCTGTTCCTCCCCCTTTTCCTAAACCCCTGCAAAACAGTGCTCTTCACAACAGTGTCAGGGTTCTGTTGTCATTGTTCATTGTATGCCCACAAAATGTCATAAAGCTTCCTGGGAATGATGAGATAATGCAGATATTTACTTTTCTGGCATTACTGAAACGTGTAAAATAAAACAGCCGTTTTGGTTTTTGTTTCTGAAAAAGATGCATCTTGTCAGTATTTTCAGTCCAAGCTGAATCAAAGCAATATAATTAATAGAAAGAAGATGTAAAAATAAGGATAAAGGCTTCATGATATATTACCAGTATCATGTCTGAAATAAATTCTGAAAACATCACCTACTTTTTGCAAGATGGCTTCTAATGCAAGACCTGAAGTTCTGTGTGTGTAATAGGTAAAACCTTTTTCTATCTAAAGTAAGACTGACATATAAATCCCTCAGAATTTTAATGCATACTAAAATACCATAGTCTCCTTGGAGTAACCATAGTCACCCGTAGACATTTCTGAAAGTGTTATTGAAATTGCTTCAGTTATCACTCTTTGTGAAACATGACTTTCCTCTATAGGTCACCAAGAGTTCTTTAAGGTATTCTGGTTTTCAATATGACTTCATTGGCACTTGCTGAAGGACTACATACAAAAAACACAATGGGCAAGTGGTTTTCCTTTATAAACTTGTACTGAATAACAACAAAGAAAAAAAATTCCAGGGCAATTTTAGCATTATTTTATTTTCTGTAATGCTGTAATATAATCAATCTTTTCCGTGGTTCATCACCTCACACCCTCTCCTCAATCTACCTCCCCTCCACCATTTCTACAATTATCTTTTCTTTGTTGCCCAATGAAACTGAATGCGCTTATGCTTCCCTATGGCAGACGTCTTTTTTTTCACTTTTTCCCTGACAGCAGTAATCTATCGCAAAATGATATGAACTTCATTATTCCACTGTGTTAACTCAAAAAGTCTTATGCAGACTATGTAACATGGGACTAAAATAGTTGGAGTTTTATAATATAGAAATGTTTCTATATGTTACTAATACATTAATGTCATAGTTATTTATATATATCTGAAGATTTTTCCAGGAAATTTTTAAAGTTGCTGAGAAATGCAAAAATCTCTCAAGAACAATTTGTTAAAATGATAAAAATTCAGTCTACAAAGGAGTTGTAACATCCTTTTACATGACTTTGTGACTTCATTAATTTCTCTTTTACTTTTTTTTTTAAATCCTCATAACTTCTCTGACAGATTAGTAAGTAATGATGCATTTTCAGAATATCAAGGATATTACTGTAGTAGATGCAATATCATTATTTCTAAATGTGTTTTGGTTTACTAAAACATTAATGATGATAATGAACTTCTGCTCTGAATATCACGTTTTTATACAGTATCTGAAATACGCATTGCAAAACATAATTAGTAGGGGGCTGTCATTAGAATTTATGTTAAAAGGAATTAGTATATTTTTGCATCTAGAAACAGTTTGAATAGTTGTAAAATAGGAAAATGGACAGATTGGTGTTCTTACAAGACGCATTAAAGAAAAAAATCCTAAGAAATCTTGTAGCTGAGAAATACAAATAAATAACATGCACTGCCTGCAGGTGGGAGGGGAAGGTCCAACCCCAGGTGCCATTGTTGTGGCAGGTGGGCGCTGTGCTGACCTAGAAATGTCAGCTTCTGGTGGAACCCCATTCTGCTGGGCCAGAGATTTATGTTCCTGAGGAGTCCTCAAGCCTGCATGCTCTACAAGGTTAGCACAAGAGTTTAACTTCATCTGTTTGTAGGCTGTATGTAGCTAGAACTGCAGGCTGCACTTCAAATTATAATAGTTAATACAATGTCTAGAAAGACTTGATTTATAGCTAAGAACTCTAAACTAAAGAGAACATTAAGGAAACACTGATATTGGCAAACTGGATAATCAAATTGAAAATATTTTATTTTTTTTGTTGGCCTTTTTCTTGAGGTTCTCTCTGTAAACAGATCAAGGCCTTCTTGAACTGGAATAGTTATGTTGCTGTATGAATTTACCTGTAATGCCTTGGCTGAACATAGGCTATTGTTAGCAAATATTCAAGACTTGACTTATTTTGAACAGAAACATGTAATATATTAATTGGATGAATGCAATTACCAAACCTGGTATTTTGGGCCAATAGAGCTTCATTACTGACTTTCCCTGAACATTTTCACAAGGATTCTGTTGATACAAATTTGGTCCTCACCTTGAAAATTAACACAAATCAAATCAGTCTATTAAGTTTAAATTATGTCCTTGACAAGTATTGATCCTCTATCTGAATTAGACACCTGCTTTTCTAGGATAATAATGTTGAATTCAAATACATTGATAGTAGGAGTAGACTATGATTAATTTTTCAAGTGTGACAAATGAAAGTCATGTTTGAGGCAAAAGAGCAACCCTGTTATGTCTGGAGATGTGAGATTTCCTTCAATTTTTTAATTTGTTTTGTGCTAGAATATCCAGGATGGATGATAAAATGTAGAAATTTATAATGCCTGCATGCTATTTCAAGAAATTTATCGTCTAAACTTTTTTCTTGCATTTATTTTGCTATTTTCCACATAAAGAACAGCAATACAGATGAGAGACATGACTATTTAAAGGTCAAAAAGACAAGAATAAAAAGTTTCCCTTGCATTCTTTCAACTATTATAGCCTTCCTTTCAAATATGAATGTCCTCCCTCCCTCTCTTTCTCAGTTTTTTGAATTTTCAGCATCATTAGGTTTCTCAACAGTGTCAGAGACACAAAGAAATGACGAGAATTTGGGATCTCATTCATGTACACAACATTCTGAAAGTGGGCAGATTTTCCTGTGACACACAGAATTCCCAGAGCTGCTAGGAAAAGCAAACACAAGCATGGTTTTGTCACCTGCTAAGAATGAGCCTATCTTCTTTCCTGTCTCTCATTTTCTCATAGCACAGTCTGAAAATCACTACCAGACTCATGTAATTTTCTTTATATTGGATAGCTTGTGATGTTATCTGTATTTCAAATGGACAGTCTGGCTTACTGGTAGTAGAAATTGTTACTGGCATCAATTAATACAATAATGACTAAAGTTCTGTCCAGTGTATCTTGCATTATGTAAAAAGGTTCCACTCTTTCTCAGTAGATTTCAGAACTTTCCAGTTCCCCCAAAGCTTGCATGAATACAAATGAGACATGTACTCCTCTATCCCTTAAGAGGACAGGTCTAGGGATTTTATTTTCTTTTTAATATTTGAACTAATGAAGAGAACATTACTAAATCAAAATTTCACATTCTGTGACCCAGACTAATACTACACAGACATCAACTTAGAATTGGCTACATGCAGAAGCTAACAAATAAAGCTGTGAGGAAACAAGTGTTCGATTAGTTTTGCTTCTGCTGTGTTCAAAATTAATTTCAAAAGAACACAAGACGCACACTGCAACGCCATGTGCAATATGCCAAGGTTAATAAACCTCCCAAACGGGCATTACATTTGCTATTCATTCCACGAAAGAGTGAAGCATATGCTCAGTTTCTTTACAAAGAGGTTTTTTTTAATGTCCTTTGTTATATTTGTTGTTACATTTACCAGCTACCTTGTGCAGGCAGGCAAGGCTCTTACTGAGTTGTTCTGTTTTCTCTATACATCTCAAAAAAGGTGGAGTGTTACTTTCTGTCTCCTTTTTTTTT
>VZTZ01020195.1:162387-229395 GCA_013400955.1 Drymodes brunneopygia | reverse complement strand
TTTTTTTTTTTTTTTGTTGGTTCAAGTCTAACTGAGTGATCTCTGGGGTACTTCTGCATTCAATTCTTGATTCTTCTGCTCCAAAGTCTAGCTGTATTTTAGAAAGGAAAGTGTTCACACACCATGCTTATTAATTCCCCTTACCATCTCCACCTCTCAAACACACAGGCTTCTTGGGAACTCAGACCAAGGGCACTTGAAATATTTGCTTAAGATCAACTTGTTTGATTAGACTTTTACTTGATTACTTTCACATATTTGACTAATGCTTTATGAAGCACTTGATGGCCTATATATAGACTTTTGGGATGGGTTGCATTCATGTGCAGATATCCCCTGTGACACGGAAAAAAAGGACTCCTTGAAATGAACAAAGCTAATTTTGCACAACTTCCAGGCAATCATTATGCTTTTTCCCCTCACTCTAAACAAATATAATTGGTTCCCATCCCCTAGCTGTAAGACATCCTGGCAGAACTCTGGAGGTGCAGACTACATTATGGGGTTTAAAAGTCATTACTTACATAAGCTGAAATCTTTTCCAGGAGTACATTCATGGAGGCAAACAAGCATTCATTGCTTTATTGATTGCCACTGAAAATTAATTATATTTATCAAAACTATTGGCAGCAATTTTTTTGTATTTCAGGTAATTATTACTAAATGTGAAAAATCAGCTAACATTGAAGATACTATTACACAGAACATAAGTACTGTATTTTCCATCTTCAACTGTCTCTGAAGAAGGTTGAACTCTTAAAACTGGTAATGGAGGTATAGAAGAGGTGTATGTCTGTGTTTTCTCTTCTGTGTTGCCAGTGGATTATGTTGGATGTCAGTGTCTTTCTATTTCACTCAGAAATCTGAATTAGAAAAGCTACTATAGTATTGTTAAATTGTTTTAGGCTTTATTGAAAATTAACATTCAACATTTAACCGAAAATGATATTCTGAAAACTCTCAGTGTAACTTGTAAGGCATTCTCTGCGTTTTAAAATAGTGATGGCAAATCAACTTACTTTCCAAGAGTTGCAACTGCAACTAAACTTGAAAATTGTCTTAATGAGAACTGATTGATGCAAAACAGTTGTGGAAGAATTTGCAATTATTTTGGCAGATGTTGATGTTTTGAGCTGTGTTTGTCATTAACAAGCATGACCACACTTGAGAAAAAACTTATGTATTATTGAAAAAGCAGTTATTTCTGAACAGCTCTATGTCCTGAATAACTGAACTAATTACACTTATTTATCAATGTTAATTTTTTTTCTAAGTGTGCATCTAAATATATATCAGAAAATACAAAATTTGGTAGAATGGGGCAACACATTTGTCCTTATGAGCTTTGGGCAGCTGTTTTTGGTTTTTTTTTTCCCTTTGAACTGGTGAAGCAATGAGTGAATTATGTAACTCATAAAAAAAGCTAATAAACCTTTTATACTTCACCAGTGTGTATTCTGCTTAAGCAACATACTGAACAGAAGTGTGTTTTAGAAATGGTTTGGGATTTCACTATAACTGCTTTTTATATCCCTCTGGCTGTGTTCATTTCTCTAAGAAACACTTACGGAATAGTAGGAGAAAAATAATACATTAGAAAGAAAAAAAATCTGAAAATTACCAACATTATTTTTCTATTGTAGTCCCTTCTCTCAAAAAAAAAAAAATTGTCACAACTTTTTAGGTGGTATTTATGGATAGTTAAACTATAAGAAAAAATATTTTTTCCTATAAAAAGTAGGCTTTGATGTTCTTTCATGTGGAGGACTACAATACTGAACTTTACTGGGCCACTGCCTCTGGAGCAAATATACTCAGTTTGCATAATAGCCTACAGTAACTCTGGAAAGACAATTAGACTTTGAAGAAACAAATATTTCTTTGGAGTACTTTTTGTCAGTTTGCTTGGATTTTTTTTCCCCACTTCTTGTCTCCCTGTAAAGCAATACTCTGGAGATGATCAGGTGTTTAGAATGACAACAGAAATTTAGGGTAATGTGTGTAATGCATGAATCTGGTCAACTTTACTGTAGTAAACATGATGAGGTTTGCTGTAAGTAATTATCATGATGTTCCTTTCTGGAACATTTTTAATTGACAACTTTATCGTCGATATTATTTCAGAAGGGAGGTATTTGAGAATGGGAAAAGTCTGACAGGAGACCACAATGTGGCATATGCAAGGGAAGATTTGAAACCAATAACAAAATTCCATTCTACAGGAATCAATCCAGAGAAGGATGTTTTTGTTGTTGTTTTAGTTTTTTGTTTTGTTTGTTTTTGTTTGTTTTGTTTGTTTTTTTGTTTATTGTTTGGTTGGGTTTTTTTAATAAATCTGGATGCACTGAATTTGCAAAGGGGAAAAAAGGAAGGAAAAAAGTCTGTGGACAGAGAGGATAAGAAGTTAGGATTATATCAATGTTTTAAAGTAAAAATTTGCAGAAATAGGCCTGAAGAAGATTGTCTATCTAGGTTTCACAGCAGTGTAATTGGTTAATATAGTCCTAATATATGCAGCAAGGAAGCAGAGCTTTCAGAATGTTTCTGTGAGCTCAGCATCAACTGTCAATGTACTCAAAGGTAATAGAATTTTAAATGAAAAGTAAATACTAATATACTTGCTTAGCATGAAAGAGAGTGACAGCACAATCTCCAAGTTATTCCTGTCTATAAAAATAAGGCCAAAGATTAAAGAGAAATGATATTTTCTCAAATATACTCAAGCATATTCAAAATCTGTTCCATGTTTGAAGCAGAACATGGAGAAATATCGTCTTCTTTAGAGGAAGATGATAAACAAATAGTGCAGCCTGAAAGGATGATGTTCAGCTTTCTCTGGAGGGAGAAAGGAGACTCTCAAATAGTCCTCTCCAGGTAGGAGAAGTTAAAGAAATCACAAGTTGTGTTTTGCACACTTCATTCCTTTCAGTAGTTAAAACTGAACCCTAACAAGCAGCAGACTTTGGATACAAGATTAAAATAATATCAAAACAATACTACTCTGCTGCATACAATGGGGTAGCTTTAAAATGTTTCCAAGTGTCTCTTAATAAAAGTCAGACCCATAGAAAAAGATGAAAAGCTACAAAGAAACAGTAAAATGCATGAAGGACTAACACTGGACTTCTAAATGTGTATAGGCAATGTTAGACAGACCGCCCTCATCTGTTTTTGTATTTAAATTTACTTCATAACTTGATCTTCTCCTTGTTACTTCCATTACAAAGGACTATATGCAAATTGGTAATTTAAGTACTCTTTGTAAATCTCTGCATATCTCAGCACCCTGATCCTACATCAGTCTGATGCCTATCTATGAATCAGTTGCATTCAACCCCTTTTAAGCCTTTGTTGTGAAGGAAGGAAGTTTGGACATTTGAAGTGCAAGGTATCCATGTCTCTGACTGTCACATTTGGAAATCTAAGGTCCTGGAACCCACAATGAGATACATGTGTGTGTATAAGCACACACACTGCTTGTTCTAGGAACTGACATGGTGAGGTGAACATTCTCTCAGGCTGCCCTTACCAGAAGCAGCCACGATACAAATATTAGGAAATAAATTTGTGAACAAATTCTCCAAATACATAGTAATCCTTAGGTTCTGTATCAGCAATCTTGATGAGCGAATTCTTGGTCTTCATTCTCCAGTTATCCTTACTGAAAATCTTAGATGAGCTGGAGGCAAAAGTGAGGGGGAAATATACCTAATTCTTACTGAGTGCCCCAGATAGCACAACTCTTCTCTGCTTCCACCTTCCCCTTGTCCATACCCCAGCACAAGTCAGCCAGCTGCCAATCTCTGTGTATGTATCAATCTGTTCAGTCCTTTGTGGATGAGTTCAACACCACTGCAGCACAATGGAGTGCAACACAGAGTTGTCAGCTGCTGTACAACAGCAACATTGCTGTGTAATTGAAATACTACAACAAGTCTGCTGCCTTTATGTTTGACAAGCAGCTTAAGATTGCACAGGAAAGGTAAATATCTTCCAGAAAATTTATACTTAAAATAGGTAAAAACTTTTATACTACTGTCAGTTTTGGTATCTGTTAATATTTTAAGTTCTTCTAATTGATCTCTTAAAAATGTTTTAAAAAATTTTTAAACAGCTCAGAGATGACTTTAAGTGTTTGGACACCAGTAGGCTTAACATCAAGGGAAATGCTTGTTTATACTGTTTGGTTTTTTATTAGACCATGGATTACTACATTTTCCTACAATAAGATAACCCCATAACAATATTCCTTAAAAAACAAAGAAACAAGCAAATTATTTTATCAGTCTTTACATTTTTATTCCTTCAGTTCACTCTCCCTTAGCTATACACTTCACTCATAGACAAGTACTTAATTCAAGGGCATGATGCTGCACTACTCAACAATACTTATTCCATTATTTGTTCACTACCTTGGAAAATGAGATGTGAAGGACTATAGCTTTCAACATTTAACAGTTTCCCCTAAGCTATTTTATCTTATTTTTTTGTTATTCTTTTGAAAATTTTCAGTGCAAACTTTTTTTTTTCATGTTAAATTCCTTTGGATGGAATTTTTCAAAGTCTAAAAGTTCAAACTTCTCTGTATGCCTATTCCATTTACTGTCCTGAAGACTCTCTGGTGCACCTCTTAAGGATTCTTCTAAAGTCTCTCTTCCTAATGCCAGCCCAGGGGCCACAATCCCTGCCCCAGTGCCAGTGCAGCAGGGCCAGTGCCCAGGGACGTGTGGGGCACCTGGGGCTGGGACTGCCTGGTTCCTCCTGGCTGCCCTGCCGCTGGCTGGGACAGTGGGACCATCCATGTCTGGGAAATGTTGCTCTAGAGGCTCCCACTGCTCCTGGCCCAGGGGAGCCCCTGGGCCCACTGTGCCCTGAGAGCTGCTGCTTTCTCTGGTGAGTTCTCCCCTTCTATATTTTAAACACAATTACACTCTTTTTTTTTTTTTTTCTTTACCTGATTTAAAATGATCATACCACAACTCTGAGCAGAGCAGGAGAACTTTTTTTTCCCCACGGTGGAAGAGCTCTGTGCTCACCTCTGCTTTGCACTGCATCTGCAGGGCAGTCAATTAAAAAATAGTAATGCCAATATATATGGCCTAGGGATTCTTCCTGAAAGATCTCAATAGTACCCTGCAAATTGCAGGCTGTTGGGCTTTCCCATAACCCCTTGATTTTAATGCTCTGTATTAAGCTGTGAAAGAGCCATCTATTTATCTATACATTCAGTCTACACTGAACCATGATTCTCCAACCAACCATAAATGGATTGGGATTGTATTCCTTGTTAAATTAGAAAATCTGTTCCTGTTTCAAAAAATTTAGTCACAAATTATTGTATGGGTAGTCCACTAGGGAAGAACCGGGTTGCTGCACAGCATCGAGATATTTCACATGGAGCTGAGTTAGAAAGAGTTATTCCTGCCCTTAAACCCAAAACACACAGTGGCTTCAAAGCATTAATTAAAAGCAGCTGAAGGAACAGATAAAGACGCAAAAGCCCATCGGAAGGGAGTTTTATACTAACTGAACATGAACAGCCTATTTTCTTTTCTGCTTAAACAGGCTCTTGTATCTGAACAGCCAGATCAAAAGCCAACTGACTAAGTGCCAGTTCAACAGCTTTAGAGGGTTCTGCCATCTGTGGATGAGAGGCTGTCAGCGTTTTTAATCTCAGTGCATGGGCTGGGAAGGCAATACATCCCCTAATGGCAGCTACACTGGAATGACTTGTGGCTTCCTCCTCCTATGGTAAAGTGGAATTATGAATCTGAACAACAGGCTATAAAGTATTTTATTATGTGGTCATAAGTGTCACTTTCTATGAGGAACAGAGTGGTAATTTAGTGTGTTAAATTATCACTTAGTGAAATCACATGTAACAATGAGCTCTGAACTAACCTTAATTGAAATGATCTCAAACTATTCCATGCTTTAGTGCAGGTCTGTTTGTGTATGTGCATACACTTGTGAAATATTGATGATTAAACTCCATGCACCTCTGGACAGCAAAGAAACCTTGGTCCTGTTGATGCTTATGGTGCCAGAAGTCCAACTCTTCCTGGCAAATAAGAAAAAGAAGAAAAAGGAAATCCAAGAATCCAAGATCTACTTAAGGCAGTAAGAAGTCTGAGTAAGAAATTTACAGATTCTAAAATTAATAAAGAAAATCCTCTCACTGAAAACCCTAGAATTTTAGCTAGAAAAATATAGCAAAATCTTTCCTAACTGTGAGTATATTTGGGTTCTGAGGACAAGATAAAAAATCAAAGCCAAGACCATATGACATAAGAGTTATCCTCTCACCTTTCTCTTTGTTAAAAAAAAATTAAAAACCTATCTTTTGATTTTCATCTGCTGAGAAATGCAGCTAATTTTAGTGTGGTTTATTTTTTCCTTTGGGTTTTTGCTTTTTTTTTTTTTTTTCTGCTAAAACTATCCCTCTTTCCTTGAAAAATGTAGCAAGATTTTTCAATTAATCATCAGCTTTTTGCAATAATATTTTTAGTCCTTTTGTGATGGCTCTGTGATAGCTCTTCAGTTAATTAACCAGATATGGAGACATGACCAGAGATTAAGGTTGAGTAGGAATGTGGAAAATTAAAATATATTTCATCAGGTTTTCAGTCTTTCTACAACTGAAAAGAGTGAAAATTGCATTATCTATCTAATCCTGCTGCATTTTGTATCTACAAAACTTTTATTCCCTAGTGGAAAAATTTAGGTTGTGTATATATGTCCCAAGTGTTCTTGTAATGTGTGATGAAGATTCAGACATAAAGCTGTCCTAACTCCTCTTTAGTTCCCTCTTGGTTCTCTCAGCTAATGGCTGCAGCAACCCATAGACCAGTTTGTTTCCAGCATTGCAAAGAATCATTTTTCATTATGTTGTGATAAAGAAAAAAAAGTGATAAATTTAAATTCTGCTGGAGGGAAGGATGCCTTTACCTGTTTGAAGGCTAAAATATTTGGCCCCATATGTGCAATGTAAATGCCTCTTGATTGCAAGCTTTGTTCCTTCTGAAAGGCCTCACCAAGAAAGCTCAGCTCACTGTTGATATTGAGTAGTGCAGCAACATCATGGGCACAGCATCATCATGCTCAATAGGTCCTTGAAGGAATATTTACTTGACCAGCAACCCTATCTTACCTTTTGAGATACAGAAAAATAAATGTTTCCACTAACATGTCCAGCTCTGTTTGAGACCTTAGAATTTGAGCATCTGTGACACTGCAGACTTCCTACATAGCTGGCAGAAGGACTTGTTCCTCCCTGTCAGAACATTTCCTAAAATTCAGTTAAAATCAGCTAGCAGTGAGAACCAAGAAAGGTATTTCACAACAGTAAATGAGATCATTTTCCTCATGACCTGATCAATGTGAACTGAGAGCTCCATGGGCTACTGACTGGCAAAGAAAGGAAGAGGTGTCCTTGGCTGGTACCTCCTTGTCAGATGGTGCAGTCATCCAGGTTGCTCTTAGTGCTGCTCTTAGTCATCTCAGTGGCACTGGGGACCTTCGTGTTTTCTACAGCAGCAGTAGCAGTGTATATCAGTTCCCCCTCTGCTTTAGCACTCTTTGTTAGCTACAGATTTTCTTTCAGTGCTCTTCACTGTCTGCTTAGTGGAAATGACCATTTCTCTGAGCACTGAATTAAGTAGATTCTAATGTGAGAAATCTCTCTCTCTATTTCACCGTATGCCACAAGTTTCAAGAACTGTACTGTCAAGTGCTGAAATTGGATTATTCCTACAAAAGCATCTGCTTTTTTTTACTCAGTGTCAGTTCCCCAGTACAGACCTGCAAGCCAAGAATGGACATCAGGAGAAGATCCTGAATTTCAGCTTAGACACAGGTGCTGTTATATGATTGAAAAAGAATCCCTGAGTTGCCACATATTTTCATCAGTGTTGGTGTCCCTGGCTAAAAAGAGTTAATGATCAGTCCTCTCCCCTAATCTTTTCTGAACAATTTTTATGGATAGTGAACACTTCTCTGTAAAATTTTGTTCACCATGTACATTCTGAGAATATATTTCAGCAAATAAACTTCCAGAAGACAAACCATTCTAATTGGAGTTCCTGAATATGCATACTCATCAAACATTACTTCCATTCACTATAATTTGTAAGTTAGGATATCAGATCTTGTAAGAAAGCTCCCTTGTATAACTGAAGAGGAAATCATGACTGATTTCTCACTGCTGTGTGTCCAAGAATCACAGTTAGGCAGACTTAAATATTTCAGATTATGTTTTTTCTCCTTTACAAATCTCCAGTTCTGTGTATAGGCATTGAATACATAGAATCCTAAGAAATATTTTTCCTGTATTTTACCAGTATCTATGAGAATATAAGTGTGTAATTTTGAATGTGTCTTGAAGAACAAATTCCAACATAAGAAAAAACTTAAACTGACTGCTGTTTCTACTGTGCATGTCAAAGGATTATGAATTTGTATCACAAATGAGGCCATAGTATAAGCAGCAGTGTACATGTCACCTTTGTCTAGTTCTTGCACTAGACCATTTTGCTTTTTTTCTTAATCCTATGCTTCAAAACCTCAGAATGCCACTGAATATTTACTGCTCTTTCTACCTCATCAGTTGGGTCCAATATGATGAATTGTACAACTGTATGCTTTTTTAGAGCACATATGGAAGCCTTTTTTTTTTCCCTTACTTTTTGATTTCTAATGTCTTGCTCCATGAGTATGTTTACCTGAATAAAATGCAGGTGTTGAAGTTGGGAATGCAATTCTCCCTCACCTCTTTCCCCAGTCGCAATATGATCCATGTATTACGAGCTTGACTGTGATTCTTTCTCCTTCTTTTCCTTATTCTTCTGCATATAACCTTCTTCTTTTCCCTTTCTTCTGCATAATCACTGTGTTGCATTCAGTTGGAGTATACACATAAAAATTATGTGCTTAACAATATAAAAAAAAAACCAAAGCCACTTAAACCATCTCAAGAGATGAGCTATTAAATGTCAATACCAAAATAACATGAGAAAAAGTATGGAATACAATTTGAAGTAAACCCCCTGTCCCCAGAGTCACAAAATAGTTGAGGCTGGAAAACATCGTCTGATCCACTTTCCCTCTCCAGAGCAGGTTCAGCTAGAGCAGGTTACTCTGGACTGTGCCCAGCTGGGTTTTTAACACCTCCAAGGACAGAAATTTCACATTCTCTCTGGGTGACCAGTGCCCGTGCTTGACTACCCCCAAAGTAAAAATGTCTTTTCTTATGTTTAAATGGAATTGTCTGGCTTTGACTTTGTACTCAGTGCATTGAGACGAGGTTTTGTCTTCTTGGCTTCTTTGTATTAGGCATTTAGGTACACAAGATTCCACCTCCACCCTCACCCTTTCCACTTTGAGGCTAAATATTCTAGGTTATCGAAGTCTTTCTCCTCACATGCCAGATACCCCAGACCCTTGATCATATTCTTGGGTCCTCAATGGACTCCCTGCAGCCTCTCTATTTCTTGCTTGGACTGAGGATCCCAGAACTAGATCCAGCAGTCCAGATGTGTTTTACTGGTACTGAGGAAAGGGTAAGGATCAGCTCCCTCAATCTGTTGGCAGCACTTCTCCTAAGGCAGACCAAGATATGCCCAAAATATAGCCACTTTGGGCCTGTTTAAAAATGCACGTATTTTGACACAATATTTAAAAATTTGTATTTCAAGGCACTTGTATTTGACCCTTTTAATGCTGTTAAGACAGATGTATAGACATTTTTCCTATCTGTATGATACTAATTTCATAAGAAGTTTTCTTCACAGCTTTTGGCAGTAGTTCAGATTTTAGGAGGTGAAGATATGAATGAGAACTAGGACTTTATTATAACACAAATGGCAGTTCTAAGTTATGGTCTGGATGTGATTTTGTAAGAGTTCTTTGCAAGGTTATAGAACATGTAGAAAAGTCTCCTCCTTTCTCCTGAAAAAAAAAATAAACCCAGAAAATTATTTCTATTTATATTTGGATTTAAATCTCTGTCTGATTTAGAAGACCAAAATATTTGTTTGAATATAAATGTTTCAAATTTATTCAAACTTTAAAGTACATCAGGATTTTGAGATCCTGTACTATTTTGAAATCCTTTATTATACCAAAATAACAAGTTATAGGATTTGATTACTGGAAAATAAATCCTTGATCACATCAGTTACAAATTTTCTAATGATGTATTAATAAAAAAAATTAGAAGAAAAGTAAGCCATTAACTATACTTTTGAAATACCAATGATCACTTCAAATTCTATTGTTGAAGAAATTATGTTTTTATGTATTATCTCTTTTTTTACCCCTTGTTCTTGCCATCAGTAAATACCCAGCTGGTCATCAGCTGTTGGTAAGTACAATTTTGAAGAGTCTTATAATTTACACATAATTTTCTGATTACACCTGACTTTTTACTAAAGTCATATGAAAATCACTATGAGAAAACGTAAAATTTGAAATAGAAAAGAGCAGAAAAGATAGCTTCCTGAGCAGGAATGGTTAAATGGTAAAGAATTAACATGTGTCTATCATAAGTGAGCTCAACTCTTTTAATAAGATGGATGTTGAGAAAAAACCAAGAAATTGGAAATGACATTAGGACAAAAATGATGAGTCAAGAAATGATGACAGAAAAATAAAATGGTGCACACCTGTCTAACACAAGTGACCAGAAATCATTTCTGTTCCTGTGTGTATCGTCAAAATGGTTTGTAAATCATAACCTTTGTACAGGAGGTTTTCCATCGGCAAAAGGCTGGTACATCCTTTGAACATTTATTTGGTGCTTTGAGACATGTGGATGCTACATAAATGGGAAGTATTAGTATGGCTAGCACTGCAGTAGGAGCTGAGATTTTCAAATCACAAGTGTCACAGGCATAGGGATAACTGTGCCCCTTATGCCCAGTATTGCTTTTCTCCTCCTGTGGTTTACTGAACCAGTCAATCCAAGGATAATATTTAGAAATCAGAATGTAGCAGTAGCTGAATTTCTCCACCAAAACCTAAGAGTTCTCTAATATATACATATATTGAAAAAAAAAATGCATTGATTTTTTTATTACAACGCATTGAATAGCTACCCAGATCCATTCAAGATATAATAATAATTCTTTTAAATTACTTTGAATACATATTTTATTCCTTTTAGAGTTCATATTTATATATATTTTATACATAAATATCACAAATATTTTTATGTATTTATTAATGTATATGTCTCACACACATATAAATATAAAATCCTGAAAAAATAAATTCTTCTTATCTCTTTACAAACATTCATAACAGTAATACAAAGACATAAATGTCTTGGCACCAAATTTGAATGTCATCATATGTAGCTGTAAACAAAACAAACAACCCCACCAAACAACAAAAAATCCTAAGCCAAAATAAGAAACTCTAAGTGCTGAGACAACCTTCTAATTTTCCAAACTTATAAAAACTAAAAAGTTGAAAAGGTGATGGGAGTACAAGTGGATATCAGAATAACATTGATATCAACAAGTTCCTGTTCCTCTTTTATTTTCCTTTTCCCTTCTCAGTGTGTCTCTTTCTTTTCTTTTTTTTCCTGTGACTTAATCCTTTCTCTCAAAAATCACTCTTCACACTTCTCTTTATCTAGGTCTTCTATATCTCTATTTCCTCCTCTTTCAAATGTAAGGACAACTGTTTTCTTTTTATTCTTAGGTTTTACTAAAACTACAGAAATTAGACTGTATTTCTAATTTCTCCTCCTCTCACAGCAAATTTTAGCTTTTATCCCCATATACCAGTGTTGGTATTCCAGCACTAGTGCTAATATGAAATATTTGGTTTAATACCTATAATTCAGACTGGCCCTGTCCATTTCTAGTTTTAAACAATGAAACTTTTATGATACCTGTCATAGAAAGTTGATTAGGAAGGAAAATGCATCAGCCAGCTGTTGTCTCCTGGCTTTGGTGTTCCTGCATGTATCACTTCTTATCATTTGAAGTGAGTCAGAAAAGTTCTTGAGGGCTCAAATTTCTATCATTATGCTAGAAGACTGTTACCAATCAATCACGAAAGTCAAGTCTCTACTTTAAAAGACAGGTTGGTTGAGGATTTAATTTAAACATGACTGATTCTGAAGCTGCTGAAGCCAGGAATGTCTACTAAATAGATCAGAGAAAAAAACTCAAAGCCACAGTAAAATGAGAGCGCCATTTAATTAACATTACAAACTCGTACTTGAATAAATATCTTTTTCTTTATTTTGGACAGACATTGGATAAAATGCCTAATGATATGAAAACGTTTTAAATCATATTTGAATGTGTGTATCCTTATACTGAAAAATAGTCTAGGATAACAAAAAGAGAACCAATTGTTCTATGGCCACTCTAAAAACCACATGATGAGTAGTTCTTAATTAGCTCATATTGTTTCCTGGCTATCTGTATTCACAGAGTTTGCTTCTACAAACACGTATATCCACTGTTTCCAGGAATAGGCAGCATATTCGTACTTAATAAACAAAAAAACCTAAAAAACAAGGAAATCCCTGATAAGGTTGATGGCTCAATGGATTAATAATGCCTAGCCCAGAGTCATAGTATGTATTTTCTTATAAGAAGGCAGAAATAGCAAGCTTTTGGTTTTCCCTGAGTGTTGCTAGGGTATCTGTGTAGCATGTATAGACATTTTGACCATAGCCAGATACTGCAGCAACACCACAGATTTTCACAAATCAGTCTTTGGAAAATGCCCAACCTCAATAACTCACACTGGGCAGGTTCCCACATCATCAGCTCAAGCACATCCTTGCTCACAGTCCTGGTGAAAGAGCTCTGTGTAGTCAGTTTTATTTGTTCTCTCTCTGCCAGAGATTCCCTTCCTAAATCTGACTCCGGGCTGTGCGACTCCAGCCCCATGGCTGAAGAGCAGCATCATGTGGCTGTTGTCCCAGACTCATTCAGAAATTTCTTTCATTAGAAGTGCTAATAGGAGGAATTGAGCATTGTTGGTATTCAGCACTACCCCATTTGAGAAGAATATAAATCACATGGGACAGAGAAGCACATTGCCTATGTCAAACAAACCAGCTGTATTGTTCACCCAGAGAGGAAAAAACGGGATTTGAATACTATCCCATCTCAATGAAGCTGGGTAGTAATGAAACACAGATCCACAAAAACTCGTTCAGTTGGTAGCAATGAGGTGGACTGAGATTAGGCACATGGAAGAAGAGAAAGGATTTCAAGAATTGAAAACAAAATTGAAAAACAGAAATAAAGAAGAAAACAAACGAGTAACCAAACCACGGGAACCTCAGCAATGTCTACAGTACACTGATAACTATATGAGAGCACAGAGCTGTTCTGAACTCTGGTGGCTATTAATTCTGTCAAGAAAAAGGGAGCAACCAGTGTAAGTAAATTAAATTGAAGGAAATGGATGCATGCTACAAATGGTGCAATTTGTCCAAAAGACTTTTCAAAAGCATTAATGAAGATTTTCTGCAGGGTAAGCTGGTATAATTGTGCTGCACTGTATATTGATTATACAAGAGAAGAAATTTAAGCTTAGACTTCATGCTGGTAATACCTTGTCAAGCTGGGCTAAGTGTTGTTTCTTGGACTATTTATATTGGAAATTAAAGTACTGATGCCATTTTTTATGCCTAATTTATTTTTTTTATTATTAATTTAGAACAGCAGTTAGATATCATCTGTAAACATCATCTATGTTGCTAGTTGTTTTTACAAACAAAATTATATATCATTGTCAAGATATAGCCTTCATAGCTAGAGAGAGAAATTTAAGTTGTGCAAAATCATCAGAACTTCCATGGTAAATTAAGATTATACTTTTCCACTTACTAAAAATACCTATTCAAAGCAAGTGAAAAAACCTCAAGTATTTGGAGTGATGGAGTTCTAAAACAAAGTTTAGCATTTATCTATTTGAAATAGCATTGTCTCTTATTTGTTTGAAGGTGGTTAGTTCTGTTGGAATACCCTGTTTTTATACTATATAAACAGGAAAAGAGGATTGACTGAGTATGTTTAGAATGAAGAGATTTGGGATCAGTGGGTGAATTGGAATGTTTAAACTGGTTAAAATCCACTGCCTCTGTTGTTCTTAATCAAGGTGCAAGACGTGTGCTTATTCCACCTAGATGTTTAAGTGCCGAAACACAAAATCTGGTGTAAGACTTCCAATGCTTAAACAAGCCAGTGAGTCAACAAAATTCTGGATGACAGTTATTTCTGCTTAGTCAAATGCCAGATATATTGGTTTAACAAGAGCGTTTTATGTCTTCAAGGAAATAAAATAATTTTTATTGTAATGAAGATATATGGTCAGACTATGATTTCAGCAAGGAGAAACAGGATTATCCTCAGAAAAATTGAGATCTATCTGTCTTTCTGGGGCAAGATTTTCTCTTTCAAGTGAAAATCAGCTTCAAAATGAAGACATTCCACTAAGATGAAATATTATGCTAATGAAGGCTCTCTGACAGGAAGGACCAAAGAAATCAACTTGTCTGGGCAGAAGAGCATCTGGATCTGAATGAGACATCCCCTGATCCAACAGTAAGAATGTGTAGATTAAGCAATTTTTCTCTTTCACTTTCTCATTCATATACAAAGATGGCAATAATGTATGCAATTGATAACAATGTTACTGCAATAAGAGTTACGGGCATGCTATTTCAACATCCAGTAAACATTAACTTAAATTGATCATAGTAAAGATTTCCTTACCAAACACAGTGGCAAATCCAGAAACTAAGTATAAAACATCTTAAGTACCCAGTTCTTCAGCATATTGCTTCATTCATTTAAAATACTGCAGTGTAACCTTAGCTCAGTTATAGGGTGCAGAGGAGGAACTAATCTTACAATTGTCAAGAAGGTAAGTGTCTTCTGGTAAAAAATAACATCTAGAAAGACTCTTTAGCATACAGTGGGTAATCAGAGTGTAAACCTGAACTGCAAGGACTGCCAAGATATATGCAAACTGTGCCTCTGTATCTCTGGAGCCCTTTAGTCCATGTGTTGGCAGAAAAAAACACAATGAAAAAAATCACAGAGAAATTCTGCTGCTTTCCCCAATGCATTGCAGGCATCCTGCATGCAACCATTAGAATTTTTTTGCAAACTACTGTTTGATCCAGGTTGATGAGAGGGCTCTGTATATAGCATAATCTGTCAAGCACAATATTGCAGTCAATATCACAAATCAAACTGCTTTATTTTTGCTGGTTCACATAAGATGGAATAGATTCCTCAGTGAGACCATGAGAAAAGTTTACCTGTGACTACTCCAGTCAGCTACTTGTTACATACATTGTATTTTAACTTAAAATATAAGCTCTTAAGTGGATCTGTATATCACACATTTTGGAACTTAGCTTGAAGATCTTCCTATAACAAACATGGTCCAGGAAGAACTGAACAGAGAAGAGCTGTGCAGGAAGCAGAAGAGAATGGAAAGGTAACTATAAAAAATCATGCAGCTGGTAAGGATAGAGAAGCAATACAGAGGAAGGAAGCATGACAGGATGTCATTTTATTGATTTAAGTTACAAAACTGAGCGGACATAGTGTAAACCAAAAAAATAGGAGCCAAAGAAACACCTAATGACTGTAGAGTATAATAGTATATAATAGGGTATAATAGTAACTACATGTGAGTTTTGCTGGTGAATATACTCTAAATTGATCAGTACTGAAACATGGGAAGGCAGAACTCAACAGTTTTCCGTACTGAAAATATGCCCTTTAACCTTTATTTTCCTGGTGCACTAGACTAGATTATGTAGAATACCATTAACTATGACTTCCTTGATGATTCTTTAAGTAGAGACTAGAGAATCCATAAGTACTGAGTGATAGTACCAAAAAGGGTACAAGTCACCACAAAGAAAAGAGCTATTTCTAATCTTCATTATATATAAACAAAGTATTTGTTTGTTATTTTACTGTTTGTACTTTTAAAAAGAATGGATCATGAATTCTGGTCCAAATTCCCAGAGTCTGGTCCAAAAAGACAGGGAGTACAACAGTAATTTGTGGAAGGGGAGAAGACTTCTAATGACATGAAGGAAAATATTTGGAATCTTGAAACTTCCATGGAGCAATCAATTACATTACTTCATTCCATACTGCTAAGAAGGTTTAGAGTCTGTAGTCTACTTTTATTCTGAACATTACTCATCTAGAAGAAACTGAAACACCAGTCTTCTCGTACAAGCTGTGTCCTGATTACTGAAACACAATCCCACATCAAGGGATGCAGCAAGCTGGGACACAGTGATTCCTCTCCCTGCAGGAGATGAAGCCCATTGCCAAGACACTTCAGAACAGCATGCTGAGGCCTGTGAATGCAATAGGACATGCAGAGGAAGCGGATGACTGAGATGAGAGAAAAGAGACACATTATGCTGATGAAGCCTCTCTGGCAGAAAGGATCTATCAGATTTAAAATAATGCATAGGGTTACTCACAAAGAGGAAGCTTTGACTGCCAGCTTGTCAGGAGAGAACAGCAAACCTCTGAATGAGAGATTTTCTAATCCAACAGTGAGCCAGTGTTGGATTGGACTCGCAGGATATGTATATGACAGAACAGAGATACAGCGATAAGGTGGACTTGACAAAAAATCAGTGGTAAGTACTGAGAGAAAAATGAAAGGAGATTAGAACAAAATTTAAGAAATATTTAAAAAAAGATAAAATTGTAAGGTGTAATGTGTCTGCCATTACCATAAAAACCATCTACAATTTGCAAGGTCCATAGAAAGGCCTGCTGATAATCATCCATTGGAAAATACTACTGAGATGAAACAACCTCAGTTGTGGCAGAGGAAAACTTGAAATTAAAAAAACTAAATAAAAGGTAGGGAAAAAAAGCGTTCCATAAATCTGTGTCAAGAAAACTTCCCTGTCTGACCATTCTGGAGCCACACTGGCAGTGACACTTGGACCACCAAGACTGTCCTGATGGGACTGAAGCCACTTAGCAGCAGGCAGCCCCAGAGAACCCCTCGGGACTCACTGAACATCCCACTCTCACTCAGTCTGACCAGGGCTTCCAGAGCAGAGTCTGAGACCTGGATACTTAAATTCAGTCATGGCAGTACAACCGCAGAAGAGTTCGATCCGGTGCCTCAGAGGAGGGACCCCGAGCAAAGGAATCCCTGGGCTTTTACACCCTGACAGTCTGTGCACATGATAGTCTGGGGTCTCCCACCTGAGACATCGGCTCCTGTTGTGTCTCTAAGTGTTCGGTCCCCTGGCTGGGACACAGGTCACTCGTCCTTTGTTATGCAAAGTATCCCCGGCCTCTTGCCTGCGGGTCTCGCCCATTCCCTCCCCCCTCTCAGCCTGCAGCTTGCACTGCAGCTGCACACCCAGCTGCCCGCACCAAATGCATTCCTCAGCACTTGCTTCAGCTTTACGAAGAGCTTCAAATACTCCACTGAGGTTTTATGTTTCAAATCCTACAGCTATCACGCAGCAATGCTGCCTGCAGCATCCTGACAGCATGCAAATTCATGGCAGCTCAGTCGCACCTAGGAAGCCTGCAGGTTTCAGACCTACAAATAAAAACAGACAGGTGTTATAGCCTTGCCCATTTCTGGTTCATCGATGTACTGCACTGAGATAATTCTCATCAAGGTGTTCATACAAGGTAATACAAAATGAAAGCTCTTACGCATAAGCTGTTTTCAAATGTTGTCATGAAAGAAAGATGCACAACACAGATTTCCTAGTCCAAGGCCCATTGAAGTCAATGGCAGCTTGAACTAAAAAAAAAAAAAAAATATGAGATTTTGATTTTCTTCAATGATTCATTTTATGAATAAATAAGTCCCTTCTAAAAATAAACTGTGGTTGTTCAGTGCCAATTTGGTTGCAGGCCCAGAAATAAGAAAATTTGGATAAGACCTAGACATGGCTAGATTTTCAGGTTGAACACAAATATGCAGATAAACATATAAATTACAGGCAAGCAGACACCATGATTCAGGGCTACCAGTAATTACATCAAGACTGAAGAAGTAAAACTTTCTCAGCATACCATACTGAGAAATTAGTGAGTTTGGGTTGTTTTGGTTTTTTTTTATGAACAAGACATAGAAAATAATGGTTGATCAATGGCATATAAGAGTGATGTTGTTGCTGTTCAAAACATAAATGTTTTCCCCAAATTTCATACAGTTTTATCTCTTGTCATTTTACTTTTCTAGAGCTCATAAATGAAATGTATACAACTTTCTATCAACACTCTCAAATATTAGCAGGTATTGAATAAATTTAATGTTGAAGTATTTCTGTTCATTTCTGTGTCCAATGTTTAACTAATTTAGATACTTGGGATTATATTTCTAAAGGATTAATAAAGCCAAGTGCTTTCTTGACTGCCTTTTAGAAATAGAAACACATGCATTTAAGAATATGAAATGGTTACTACAGAGAAAATTATTAGATAAATCAAGTGAGGAAAATACTTTAAAAAACAAACCTGCACTCACACACCAACAGTGTGAGAGGCAATCTAGCAATGTGTCAAGGTAGACACTGCTTTTTTCATTTTAGAACTCAAATTTATCATTATAGCCTCAGTTTGGACACATGGCTCAGTTCCAAGAAAAATCATAAAGCCAAATCCCTTGCAGGAGGTTTTAGTGTGGTCACTAAAGAAAGATCTCTGGTAAGCTGATAATATTTAGCTGAACTTTTCCAAAACACTACTCATGAAAAACACTCTCAGACCTGTTATCTCCCAGACTCCAAGGTTAACTGCCTCACTAAGATGCAGCTGGTTTCTTCCATCAGCTGCAAAACACCTCCATGCCATCCTCTCCACTAATATCTCATAGCTTTCTACAACATATCCTGCCCTAGGTACTTCAGACAGCAAAACTAATATTTATAGCATACGACCAGGGATATCATTCATTCTCTTCTACCAACAACTATATTTTCAATAATGAAAATGACCTCTAGATAACAGGCACCAAAACATGCCAATTTTTTTAATATGCCATCTTGGAGAGATTTTAAATAGTTCTCACACTGCTGCCTTTACCCAAGACACATACCAGAACCTACAGTGGAAAATAAATACTTCCAACAGCCTTGTGACAAAATTCATCTTTTCAAACAACTTCTCCAGAGTCTGATGTGCACTGAATGAATCCAGGTTGTGCCTCAAGTCATAATTTAAGCTTCCCAAAGACCTCCACAACCACCACAAAAATACTCCCTGCAGTAGAGCCATCAAAATCCTGAGATTCTTTACTTTAATTTCTTGAAGAATATTGCTGTATTTCACCCAGGGTACTCAATACTGTTACTGAAATCATGTGTGTGGAAAAAAAAAAATCGTTGTGCACCAAAATAAACTCTTACAGGCAATCAATAAATGACGAAATGACCCAGCTACCAGTAGGGGAAAAATGTTTTTGAGAAAAAAATTTCTTTATCAACTCAGTCTACATCTTGAAAAAATGGCTTACAGTGATGAACTTTGGAAGTATGTTCATAATTTTATGAAATAACAAAAATCATCAATTGAATAGGAATACTGGTTCTAGGGCGTAAGTAACCACTCCACCCACAAACAAACACATAAATATGTTCATGCACAATGTGCAATGCACCTAAATTTCAGCTGATTTGTTCTCCCCGTCTTTGTCAGACAGCTACCTTACCATCTCTTCCATGATAAGATCCCCTTTTTCTCCAAGGATTTTGCTAATATCTAATTAAATCTAAAACTGGCTCTAAATCTAAAACTGTTCTCAAATTGTATTTATTATCAAGGTTTCCTTTTTAAACTTCAGTCCTGAAAGATCTACATGCACAAATGATTTGCTTCATATACTGTACCATTCACTTAAAAATTTTGCCTGATCAGAACAACCTATGTTCCTCTCTAAAGCTTTTCAATTTTAAATGATCCTTATCAAGACTGAGGATAGAATCTCTTATAACTTTCATATTTTAGGAGTGTGAGTATATGGTTGTCCATTTTTTATCTGATCTCTGTCAGTATCTCATTCCCTATTTGTTGGCAGAACTATACTGAGCAGTATTGTGTACGAAATAGATGGCTGATTAATCATCCCAACAAAGCTCTTGAAATAAAAAAAAGGGGGTATCATCATTGTCTAAAATGACTTCCTAACAGACAGTGCATTCTATCCTCATTTCTGCAAATCAAGATATTTTTGTTTGAGTTACACCATATTTTTAGGTGCCTGTCTCATGATGAGTTTGGTCTACATGATATAACTCTGGCTACTCAAAAATTGGGCACACTACCTAAATTAAACATGTAGGCTCCCCTCTGGCTTCTGCAGGCTCTGTATTCCCTGTTATTACAGACTCCTCCAGAAGGTGATTCATCCCATTCTGATGTAAATGTCTAAGACAGGTGGTTCAGATTGCTCCCACAAGACTGAGAGTTAACCACCTCCCTTGATAACTTGATTGAGCATTGGTTACAGCCTCACATCACAAATACTTCACTGTATCTGATCTGAATATTCTAGTGCCAAACATGACCTCCGCCACCTTGTTTTTTAAAATTTTATTGGGAAGATAGTTCTATGCAGTATGTTCATCATACAATTGTTTTTCTTCTGTTTGGCTCCAAACCATTGTTATGCTTGGGTATAAGATGAGTAGACTCATTTCAATGTCTGGAAACTCAAGGTTTTACAATTACTTTCAAGCTGAGTTCATAGCTTCAATAAAGTATTTCATTTTCTTCATTACAAACGCAGACCAGATGTATATATTCATGAATTAATCCTTTTAAAACCTTTAGAAATATTTGTACAACCTTCAGTAAACTGCAACTTTAAAAAATAAAAAAATAATAAAAAGTGCTATTCTTTTTATTAGGTAATAACTTTATCCTGGCTATTTTCCAGTCTTTGCAGACCAAACTTTATTCAATCAGTGGAAGTTTGTCAAAATGTTTTTATCGTACTTCATCCTGGCTGAAATTATGTTTTGGGGTCCTTATCAATTAACTGGTTCTAAGATTTTGAACAATAATTCCTGGTTCTCTTTACTCTCTAGACTTCCTTCTTCCTCATGCTGTAAAAGTCATATTGGCAAACATCCATTTTACCAATTTGTTGGAATAGACAGAGAATAATTGTTTAACCCCTGATAAGGGACACATTTTTTATTATCTCTCAATAAAAGAGCTGCATAACGTATTGAAAAGACTACTTTACTACCCTAGGGAAAAATTTGTCTTCTATTAAAGCTATTGACTTAAAATAACCCATTCTAATAATGACTGCCCTACTAAACATATGGAACAAGAAATAGTCTCAGTTATGCTCTACAAACAGCTGCACAGAATTGTTTGCGCACAGAAGGGTTAAACAGAAAAGATGTTTAAATTTCTACAGTAGAAGTCTTGGTTGACACCCATTCTAGACTGGAAATTCAGAACAAATGCTACAGAGAATGCTGCAAGAAATCTCAAGAGACATTGTTTATCCATTATCAGTTTGTGATTTTTTTTTTCTTTAGATTTTATACTCATTTCCCCGCTTTTGTCTATTCTTTTCTTTAAAGGTCTTATAGAGAGCTGATGGAGCCATGAGACAGGTCTACCACAGGCTGACAGAAATCTCTGAGCTCAGCATTTTTACACACCACCTTAGCAGATCAAAGTGTTCTTTCTATGCGTCCTTGTGTTTGGTACAAAAATTAATTTTACTGTAACTGTGGAATGAATGTTTGCAAAATATGCAGCAAGGATCTACATATGTTTCTGTACAGAACTTTTTATTAAAGTTGATGGAATTAGATGATCATAACTAATGGAAGTGTTACATATTTAACTGTTTATCTGGATGCCATATGTACCTCTCTTTTTATGAGTAAAATAAACAGCAATATTTTTTTTTGGTTTATTACTTTCCAGCTAAAAGCATTTAGCTAAGCAGTAAAGCTGCCAAGCCCACAGGTTTACACAGCTTTAACCATCTCTGTTCTTTCCTGTCACTCACTCTTGGGCACAGGTGTAACTTATTTAAATTGAGGGCATTGCCCATACGCCTTTACAAGATCAAGCTCAAGTTTATAGTTAAGGTCTTTTTCCCTTTCTTTTCTTTCATTGTAACATAGGTGAAACATTTTGAGGTGGTATAGAGTAAATTCAAAAAGTGGTCTGAAATGAAGAACAGAGGAAATTTTTTTCTTGTATGACCTATTAGAAAGGTACATAGATTTTTTGTTTTCATTTTCTCCTGCATTTGCTCTATCAGACGGGAAATATATATATGGGACTAGTGAGGAGGACAGTGTCCTGGTTTCACCTGCTTTCATCTGGGCCAGAATTCGTATTTTTCTTAAGTAGCTGGTACAGTACTATGTTTTTAGGATTCAGTATGAGAATAATGCTGCTAACACATTGATGGTTTGGTTGCTGCAGAGCAGTGCTTAGCCTAAATCAAGGACTTTTCAGTGTCTTACGCTCTGCAAGTCAGGAGATACACAAAAAGCTGGGAGGGAACACAGCTGGGACACCTGACCTGGTCTGTCCAAAGAGATATGCCATACCATGAGTATCATGCTCAATTTATTAACTGTGGGAGTTACCAGAAGTGGGCTGATTGCCGAGTATCAGTCAGTGGGTGGTAATTGCAGCCTTCTCTGGGTCCTGTTCATCCCACCTCTCAGGGAGGGGAAACAGGGGGCAGGAGGAAGGGGAGGATAGGGGACAAAGCAGCACAGCACAGAATGGTTTGAGTTGAAAGTGACTTAAAGGTTTTCTAATTCCAAGCCTGCTGCCCTGGGCAGGGACAACTTGCACTAGACCAGTGTGCTCAAAGCCTCATCCAGCCTGGCATTGAACACTGCAAGGGATGGGACATACACAGCTGCTCTGGGTAATCTGTGGCAGTGCCTTACCACATTCATGGTTAAGAATTTCTTCCTAGTATATATTCTCAACCTACACTTTTACAGCATAAAGCCATTTTCCCTTGTTCTATTGCTACTTGCCCTGCCAAAATGTCCTTCTCCAGCTTTCTTGAAGAGTCCTCTGATTACAGGATGAGGATGTGCAGGCACTGGGGCAGGCAGCAGTGCCCAGCTCCCAGCAGTGAGCTAACAGCTCTCAGGAAAACACCCTGCATGACATCACTGCCTCTTTGTAAAGTTAGTTCACTGTCATCCTGCTCTCTGCAGCCATTTGACACCAGTTGTTTCCCAAAACCAGAAACTGGTAGCCTGAGCCTCTGCTGTTGGAAGCATAGAGCAAAGAAGTCTCTTTGACATTCTGGCTCCATATACATCCTGTTTAACTTCCTTGCTACCTGTTGTTTTTCCCTGTGGCACCTGCAAGAACCCTTGCACCCAAGTAAAGAATGTTAAAGAAAGGTTCTGGAGTGGAAATAGGCAGGAGCTAAACCTCCCTGATGGTGTTGGTATTAGCCTTGGTATCAGAGAGGGGTTTGAGGCAGTCATAAAAGGACTCCATGCCATAGGCAGAGACACCTTGCACTAGAGCACCTTGCAGCAGATACTCTCAGCAGGATGCCCAACTGTGTCCTGAGGTGCACCTGGCACAGCATTGCCCCCCGTGAAATTTTCTTGCCAGAAAATTGAACATATTTGAAACTGCAGCTGTACAGCCTAGTGCTGTCCCTACTTGCTGTCCCTCAGATAAGATTGGGTATGTCAGTGTGATTGGCCAATTCAGGACACACTGTAGCAAATAAATCTAATTGTCTCAATGCTCACCTGTTATATTTTGTCCCAAATGGATGAGAAGTATTCTCAAGGTCAGGTTCAGCAGAGAGATTTTATAAGAAATTCTTTTTGTGCCTCTCAGCTACTATCTCCCAGAGCAGTGATAACTGACTTCACTGATAAATCTAAATTTGCTTGTCCTCTCACTGAAGTGTTTTTCTTCACTCTATCATCTTTTCTATTTTTTTAATCAGAATAACAATGTAGGTAGTGACAATTAAACTGTATAACCTTGAATTATTTCATGCTACTTACAGTGAATGGACACTTGTAACTTTTCACATCTTGCCAGCTGTGTCCTGAGGACTCAGTTACATTTCACTGAGAGCCTTTGAGCCAGGGCTAGCCAACACTCACTGGGGTCTATTAGATACTGTTACTCACGTTAGGTGTTGGAGAGCTCTGTTGGGTATTTGTGCCTTGATCTGCCCAGACAGATAGATTTCTCGTGGCTGAGAATCATGTGCTACCTTTATGTGCTGCAGCTGCTCTCTGAGTTTATTTATCTATTTCCCTTGATCAAAAATAAAGGTCATCTGAGTCCATGTTCAAGCCTTCCCTCTCAATCATAGGAACAAGAATCATGGAATCATTTAGGTTGGAAAAATCCTCTAAGATCATTGAGTCCAACCATTAACTTAACACTGCCAAGTCCACCACTCAGCCTTGCTCCTAAGTGCCATATCCACACACTTTGGAGCACTTCCAAGGATTGTGACTCCACTGCTTCCCAGAGCAGCCTGTTAAAATGATTGATAACACTTTCTGTGAAGAAAAGCTTCTGTGATGAAATTTTTCATAACAGCCAATCTAAACCATCCCTGGCACAGCTTGAGGGCATTTCCTCTTGTCCTATCACCTCTTACTTGGAAGAAGAGACTGATACCCCCCGCACTACAAGCTTCTTTAGGGGGTTGTAGAAAGTGATAAGTTCTCCCCTAAGCCTCCTTTTCCCTGGCACCAAGGTCAGGCTGACAGCTCAAGCTCCCTTGCTTCTCCTTCTAGCCCTTCCTCTATTCCTACTTTACTTCCTAACTTCCAGTCAAATGGAACCTTCCCAGTAAGCAAGAACAATCATGTTAGTAATTGTAACTGGCTCCGTGAGCTCTTCTGCCAGCTCCCTCAGCACCCTTGGGTGGATCCCATCTGGCTTCATAGACTTTTGTGTCTAAGTGGTGCAGCAGGTCTGGTGAATTTAAGTCCTTCATAAGAACAAGGGCTGGCAATTGTAGGACTTCTCTCCCAGCTGCTTACAGACTCCTTTATATTCTTCTTTATCCCAGCTGGCATCCAGTTGTAGAAGACAACCCACCATGTTTCCTTTATGGAAACTATCATAGTTTTCCTGCTGCACAATGTCCTCCAGCTCCTTCTGTTTTTTACCCATTTGTTGCCAGTCTTGTAGTTTAGATGCACTTCGCTTGAGCTATTGACCTCTCTCCCTTTTTGGGGGGCAAACCCCAATTCCCATGTGACCATTCTCAGGAGCTCCCATGGTTTCTAAGACATTAAAACACTTAAAATTTAAATTAGTTTGGGTTGCACACTCTTGTATCCCCGTTCTTATTTATCTAAGAATGTCCACATAAGCCTTCCTTCTTTTTCTCATGCATCCTGAGGAAAAACTGAAAAAAGGGGCATGACCTGCATATACAAGAGTTGAGGGTGGTAAGTAATAGAAGAGTAGGTATTTTTATGTGTAATACATTCAACTCAAATGTCTTCAAAAAGGACACTGTTCTGAAAAAAAAACCACCAAAAAAAAACCAAAAACCCCAGTACACAAACACAAAATCACTGGTAGATCTCATCATGCAAAGGGAACTCTCGCTTTATTTATTCCATGAGTATAAATACATTGATACTGTTCAAAGCAAGAACACACTGTTGTGGATCAAAGTGCACATTTTAATTATCAACCAGGAGCCCATTCCTCTAATTAGGCTTTCCTCCATATTTAGTTTATATAGCAGCTTTGTTGATGGCAGAAAAAGGCTGATGTATATTTCGGGGGAAAAGAAAAGGGAAAGAAAAGAAAGAAAGAAAGAAAAGAAAGAGAGAAAGAAAGAAAGAAAGAGAGAAAGAAAGAAAGAAAGAGAAAGAAAGAAAGAAAAAGAAAGAAAGAAAGAAAGAAAGAAAGAAAGAAAGAAAAGAAAGAAAGAAAGAAAGAAAGAAAGAAAGAAAGAAAGAAAGAAAGAAAGAAAGAAAGAAAGAAAGAAAGAAAGAAAGAAAGAAAGAAAGAAAGAAAGAAAGAAAGAAAGAAAGAAAGAAAAGAGGAAGAACAGGGAACGAGCTAATCAATCACTAAGGAAGAACCATTGCCTTGCTCTCATCTGGGAAATGTCTGAAGGGACTTTTTCCTCATGCCACGTGGGAAGAGTATCTAAAGATACTCAAAGTCCACCTCAGATTAAAGCATGTCCTGAAGTCAGACAAGAAAGATCTGCTGAAACCACCCTCTTATAATAAAGCTGTGCAAGTGAGTAATTTCAAAAGTGGCTGAGTGATATGGGCAAAGAAAGGCTTTCACTAATGAATGCCTGTGTAACAGAGATCTTAAGCAGAATTTTAGTCCTTTCCTGATCAGGGGATAAGAAAACAAAGATTTGAGATAAACTGCATGTATGAAGAGAAATATCTGACATTGTTGTCTAATAATATGATCAAAGGAAAAATTAGCAGAGGTGAGCAAAATTTAAAGGCTTTGTAGAGTCTATTTACATTTAATGGTAGTCTTCTGCCCCCCTGCTTTCAAATGAAAAGCAGTTGGAAGAGCAATAATTGATAGGCTTGCTTTTGAAGCACTTAGCAGTGATCAACAGTTCAGATTTAATTAAAAGCATGTAAAGGAGAGGAAGCAGTGAAAGACACTTGAATTTTTAGGTTGTACTTCCTATCAAAATCCACTGAAGTCAGAGTAATAGGGTTTGTTACATATTTTGACATTAAAGATAAAAATTAAATAAAGTAATGGATGTAAAACTACAATAGAAGTTGTTTAACTTTAAGAAAACAAAGTTGTTGGGGTTTTTTTTAATTCTTCAGAACAGGAGATAAAGTAATAGCTTTTTCTGCTTGGGATGTTTACAGTGATATGCTGTTTGCTATTAACAGAGAAAATGGGCATAGCAGCAAGAAAAATTCCCAAGACTGTTTTAGAAGTTAGTATCTCTCAGAGATTTACTGGGGCTCACCTGTCTGCATTCAGCTTGATCTTTAGACTGATCAATCATATCTACTCTTAATAAAACTTACTACCTGTACTTTAATTATGTTAGCTAAATAGACTAAGACCTGCTGTTATTTCACCAATATTCTTAAATATTTTTATGAATATCTTAGTAGGAAAGAATACAGATATGCTGGTAACATAAAACAATAATCTCATGTACCAATACAGAGCTTGAAAGTGATGAATTGGAGGTGGAGCCTCAACCAAAATTGGCAGTGACAAAGGCAAAAAAAATGAGCTCTTGAAGCAACTGATAAACCCAAAAGAAACTTGTATACGAGTCTTTAGAAGGCGCTGAAGTGGGGTGCCCTACGCTGATGAACATAGCTCTTGTTATATATACTGCAGCTTGGGTTTGGGGTTTTTTTTTGTTTGTTTTGGTTTGTTGTTTCTTTTTTTCTTATTAAATATAGCTCTTTAGATTAACTGGACTTTGAGCTACTGAAAAGTAAATGTCTTTTGAAATGTCAAGATAATTGGAGAGACAAGAACTTTAACAAGACACCAAACAAGAATTCTCCCTTTAACTTCCTATTGCTAAGGTACTACTCATCTAATTACATGCAGATGTATTTGTGTTCAGTGAATCATTAGTCTTCGTCAGCATACAAAGGGAAAATCATCACTTGACTCTCAGCTGCCACAAACAAGGCACATGGTATATGCCTCCCAAGTCAGTACTTTGGTACATGAACTTTACCTTTTTCATTTTTTCCTTAAAAATAAAAAACAACACTCTAGGTGAGTGAAGGACTCTTCAGTAAAAAAAAAAAAAGGAATCTTGCTCTACATCCTCTCTGTGTAATTGCCAAATTTCAGTTCTTTGTTGCACATACTTTATAAGTTTGATGTCTTATTTCCTGTTGTCTTCTGTAAAGGCAAATCTTTCTACAGGGCAAACTACAGTCTATTAGTCTGATTAATCTCTTCTGCTTTCACCTGCTTCTCTACTGATCCAAGCTTCTGTGACTCAGAATATGGCCTCGTTATTGTTTTCTATTCAGATATAATATTTCCTTCTGGTTTAGGATTCTTGAGTGGGAAAAGATAATAAAACCTCTATTTTTGTCCTGATTTGAGGGTACAGAGTCTACATGTAAAACTCACGGGTTGTTATGCAGTTAACATCCCAATTTTTACTAACAGAAAATAATTTGCTAGAGTGAAGAATTAAGTTTTTTAAGAGGGAACAGGTTTGCTTTAAATGTTAAGGTGATATATTGCAGGAGCATGTCCCACTCCAGGTTATCAGGTCTGTTGACCTTAACATCTTCTTAGATGGTTTCCTGTTTCTATTTAACTATTATTTCTGTCCTGAAGAAAAGAGATATTATATATGCCACTGCGTGTGTTGAATGTTTCCTTGGTGCCGTTCTGTGGTATTTGCAGCCCTCTTTGACATTATCAAATGGATTGACATTTCAAATATTTGCAGTGCTCAGCGGGTACTAATTCAGTGAAGGTGAACCATGAGTTGCTCACATAGTGGCACAGCAAGTGATGTGTGTCTATTTAATCACAGCTGCCAAAATGAGATCAAAAGGCACTGTGTTGTTAAACCCTTAAAGCTGCTGTCACAACGGAGAGATCAGGAGGGGCCCGCCACAGGAAGCAGAGTAAGGAATAAACTTGGACTTGCTTCTAATGCAATTCTGTTGTTGGCTGTGTCCTGGTGGAGATGACTAAAGGGGGACATTCAGGGCAGTGGTTGTACAGGTGAACTGCACCTGGCCAAAACTCTCTCCCACACAGATATGTCTGGTGTCAGGAGTGCCAAAAGACATTTCTTTAAATGAATTTGTGTGAACATTCTTCTCTAGATAAATGATGTTTTTAACTTCACTTCCAGTATTATCCGATTTTATTAGTTTTCTCTCTGAAAGAGAACTTAACCAACTTTTAGCCGATATTGTGGACCATGACAAGGCTGCCTGTAACCCCAGAGTCTAACTACACCAGATACTTATTTGCCCTGGACCAAGATCTGCCTGATGTTTTCCTTTACCTCCTGAGAGCATGTATTAATTGCACAACTGCACTGCACAGTTTCTAGCCAGGAGAGGGCAATAGCATCCACCAGCTGCTGTGCAGGAGCAGAAGAGGTTTTAGAATATGTGGGGTACATGATGGCACAGAGGGTGGGGAAAGAGCTGATAAAGCAGCAAGTGGTTGCAGATGATGCACAGTAAGTGTGATAGCTCTTAGTTCCACTTAAATATTTGGTAAGGACTCTGTTACTGCTTCAAGCTCCATCTTGGCTCTTGCTTATTTAATATACTACCACATGTTAATAGTTGTGTTAGCACCAGCAAACAGAAGTTCCACCAAATAATTTAACACAGAGCCCTCCACTGAATTGCATTACTTTAAATGATCGTGTTCCTTAACCTTTGCTGGAAAAAGTAGGGTTAATGACACAGAGAATGATGTAAGGTTTTCTATTTTTGTTAAGCCAAATCACCTCTCTTTTAAGATCAAATATTGAAAAAAACCTTGAAAATGTAGCACCTGTGACTTATGACTCCACACTGGTTATTAGGTTCAGTACAAAAATCTCCACACAATATTTTATGATCTGTGTCATACAGAAGGTCAGAAGACGTGATCTGGTAATCCCTTCTGACTTAAAAATATTGGAATCAGAACCTAAACTAGACTGTAATGGAACCCTTTCATTCTGTGTATATAATCTAAATGCACAGAATATTACCAGATTCTGGGCCTATAAGCATTCAGAAACTCTCATGTCATTCCTCACACCAGCAGCATCTCCTTTACCTCCCTGAGAAGTGTTTCCCAAGCTGTAGCCTTGACAGGTTTTTCAAACTTCCCTTCTCCCTACCCTTCCCATGCAATGCCTTCCCTTCACTCAGTTATTCTCTGTCCTCAGCTGTGAAACAGCAGACATTGTCAGTCTGAGTGGTTTACTTGAGAGCCACTGTGGTCAGGGCTTTCCTCCTTCTATGATCACAGAAGACATATGAAACTTTGAATAATTTTCTTCTTTTTTCAGTTAATTGTAAACTATTTCTTCTTCACCCACTCCCATTCAGAATGCTAGATTCAGAGACTTGGAGTTAAGCAAAGTGAAATGTTTTCTGATTACTTTTGTAATAATTTCAATTGTCAATTACTTCAAGGCAAACTCTGTTGGAAGTCAGATAATACCATGAAAAATCCAGCACCATTTTGGAGGGGAGAATGGAACTACTCACATAGAAATAAAACCTGTGTGTTCACCTATCCCAGTGATGCTCAAGAATTTTACAGAGATCTTATTCTTGTTTATTATCTTTCATAGAAAATTGTCTCATTGAGAATGTGTCTACTTGAGATCTCTATGGTTTTCTGTCCTCATTTTGGAAAACATAGCTGCAAAATTAAATAAGTACTTTATTATTTTTTATCATCTCCTGTGAGATATTTCTGCATCTTTTTAGTCTCCAGTGACAAACATCATCACGCTGCAGGTAGTATTCACTGTAAAATTAAATTAAGCATGTGTTGGAGCACCTGAGAGCAACTGAAAATAATTGAAATGAGCTGTAAACTCTCATTACTCCCATTAAGGTTTATTTCTTGTAAGAAACATTACTGGGGAATTTTGATTCCTCTAGATGTGGGCTGGCACAGGAGTGGCATGCAAGACATTAGAACACAACACAACAAAAATGGAAACTCCTGGTGTTGACACATAACTGAGGATGAGCTAGTAAAGGAATCAGAGTGAAGCTGAGGAAGAGACATTGTTTATGTCTTTACGTGGGAGGAGACTGAGCCCTCCACTCTCTGCCTTTGCAGCAGCTGCATTATGAATTAATAAAGAGACACTTCATGAATATGCACATGAGGTCTTTGCATTTATAATTCATGAGGCCATCAGTCAAGCAGCTGCACATTCAACTCCGGAAATTGAGATTAGGCCTGTTCTGCCCTGCCTTTTGAATTACAACCAGAGGCACAAGGTGCAAGGGTGGGGGAAGAGAAGATAAAATGTTTATCAGGAAAGGGGTGGACAGGAATGAGGCATTCTGACACCTTCTTCAAAAAGTAGCTGAGAAACAG
This sequence comes from Drymodes brunneopygia, assembly GCA_013400955.1. Classification (NCBI taxonomy): domain Eukaryota; kingdom Metazoa; phylum Chordata; class Aves; order Passeriformes; family Petroicidae; genus Drymodes; species Drymodes brunneopygia. The sequence continues at coordinate 198,322 of VZTZ01020195.1, read as the reverse complement.
TGTTTGAAATAGAAGTACTTTGACAAGTGTGAGGGAAGGGGAATGGGAAGGCAAGACAAAATGTAAGTGGTGTTTTATACAATTTGTCACCTTTGAGGTGATGCAACAATCAGTGGTAGGAAGCTACTCTGACCCTCTAATATGTGGATGGTATGTACTAACTGCATCTTGAAGAACTGGTTGAGAATGTGGAAGATCATTAATTTCTTTTTAGTAAAGGCTACATCAGGCATTTTGCTTTCTAATTATTTTTCCTCTTTGTTGGAAGTTAGCTTTGAAAAAAAAAAAGAGAGTGTGGAAAAAAGTCAAACCCAGTCCAAATACATTCCTTCTCTAAAAATTTTATTTCTGTGAGTAAATCTATAGATAAAATAATCCACTGATTTAAGAGACAAAAATCAAATATGATTAAGGTTAGGAATGATGAATAATAATAATAATAAGATGAAAGCTTGTAAGAATTAATATATTGTACAACTCATACATATAATAAATGCCTACAATATTGTGATCTGGCTTCTCACATTTCTCAGTTCTCAGAGAATCAGATTATTAAAGGATTTAGATGAGTTTAAAATAATGTCATCTTCATCTTTATCTGTCTTTGAACTTCTGGTCCTTCTTTTTCATGCCATCGCCTTCTGCACTTCCTCTGCTTGTAGTGCTTAATTTGCAGGATGCAATGCCACATATCATGAAACATGGTGTATTGTGTTACTGCTTTGAACATGTCACAGTTAGGGGCTAAGTGGCAGTGCTTTATAATGATATAGGGGTTGACATTCTGGTAAGGTCAGTTAAGTCAGCACCTCATCTGATGCACTGAAAGTTATCTGTCAAGTGAAAAACATGGTTTTAAAATAAGGTAATGTAAAGCATGAAAAAACAATAAGTTTTCAGATCTATTTCAAAGTTTGGACTGTAATCGTACACAGCCTAGAATTTTGAATCTGGGCTTAAAACTTGTACTGGGCACAGCTTTCTAACAATGAAGGTAATTAACTATTAAAGCAACCTGTCAATTTGAACAGGAATATTCTGTTTTAAAATAATTTAGAGACTTTGAACACAAACTTTTTGAAAGCTGTATACTTTGGAGTCAGTATCCTCTGTTCAATGTAAATATATCTGTTTGAAATTCAGAGTTAGAACTTAAAATAAGTCCTCGTGTTCTCTGGCCTTCAAAAGCTGAGTTTTCAACATGAAAAATTTCTGGTAGAGGATACTAGTTTGGATTGCCTGCCTACCCTTATTGTTACCACAATAATGGTAAAGAAATTATAGGTATTCTATGATTTTTTTTCCTAATAATGTAAATTATTACATGTCTATTTTGGACAAGTAAGATTTTGGATGACATGAAGAACTGCACATCATAAAGAAGTCTGCAGTCCACTAAGTAACTGTCTGTTAATACTAATGGAACTATTTCTATATTTGTCTTTTCCAGCAACCGCCTTTTTCAAAATATCCATATTTTGCAGGGGACATGAGAGAAGAAGATGAGTTTCCAACCGCTAAAACGAAGCAATTTGAAAATGGAATATTTATGTATTTTAAATACTAATGAGAGAAATGATACACAGTGTAATTCCTTCCTTTAAGACAAATTATATACTTCAAAAGTTACTATTAAATCTCTTTTCTAAGTGTGATTTAGAAAACTGTGAATTAGAAAAAAAGCACATTTTCACCCTTTTCTCTGTACCAGAAATATATGCAGATTAAAAAATGTTTAAAAATTTGGCCCCTTCAGCAAATAGTTCCAGTCTTTCCCTGTCCAGTGGCTTTGATGGCCACATTATCCTTTATGCTTCTACTTTGAAGTAAGTAACCAAAACAGAAAAGTGAGAGTGTGGACTCTGCTACTATATCAGTTTCTGCCACTATGGATGGGTTTGGATATCACAGAATATAAACCAAACACCTTGATGGTTTTAAAATCCTACTTTGATTTCTTCAATATTGTTTTTTAAGCAAAGGCAAGCAACTGGAATTAGCACTCATTACCCAGTAGGGGTGAAGAGGGGAAAGTGACATTTCTTTTATAAATCATTAAAATAAATAAGTAAATGAAATAAACCTTAAATAAATGTTGGGATCGTTTCTCTGGGAGAAAGATCCAGGAGAACTTTAGGTCATAACACCTCTTGGTGGACCAGTCCACCTGGAGGAAAACTCCCCCCAAGCCAGGGAGAGACAGTGGTTTGACCCAAACCACAGTTACACCCATGTTAATGTTCATAGGTTTAGTTATCTGTCAGTTACATGTCAATCTTGTCCCCAGTTCTAGAATATTCTTAGCTACTCGGTTCATGATTTGTTGTTCACCCTTATCTCCTCCCCTCCTCCTCTCTCAATGGTTGTTAACCTCTAAACCCTCCCTAACTCCTCCCCATTAGTGACCCCTGCTTGGTTGCTTGTGTCATATATAAGTTCATGTTCAGCCCCAGTTCGGGGCTCTCAGGCGAAGAGATAGCATTGGAATAAAACCCTCTGCTGCTTCACTGTGAGCCGCTCCTTTATTCTCCGCCTTTACGCCTAGGGATCAGGTGCAGAAATCAAGAACCCTCGACCAACCTTCTAGCACCTCCAGTTCCTGGGGAACCTCCAGGTTCCCTCGTCTCCCTCACCAGCCAGTTAGAGGATTCGAGGCCACCCAGGCTACCGGAGGACTTACATCGCTATTGGGGTCAAGGGCTTGCCCCCACCTCCAGCCTGAAACCCACAGAATAACAGTGGGACTCTTTTTATTTAAAATATAAGTGGTGCCCAACGACGGTGGTTTTTGTCCGGACCACCGAAGGACTGCCTACCTTCCACCAGTGGAGACGCTCGTTGTGGGCCACCCCCCCACAGGACTTTTCTCCGTTTTAGTGAGGAAACCCTACGGGGGCGGTCAGCTACCTCCGGCACCGGGTTCTGGAGACCTGACCCGGCGGAGACCCTCACCCAAAACAGGACTTTATTTTGGTTGTGCTACATGTCTCGGCTGAGACCGTCTTGGATTTGTTGCTTGGAAGGCAGGAAGACCACGGGGTGGTAAGCCTTTCCAAAAAACCCTGACAACCACCTTTTCTTTTCTTTTCTCGGTTTCCTGGGGTGAGGTGATTCCTTCCTGAATAGACAACATGGGAGCACAGTTGTCGAAAAGGGAGAGGGAGCTTTATTATTTAATTAAGTTTCACCTAGTTACAAGTGGGGTGCCCTTCAACCATAAAGTTTTAAAGCATTTTATTCGTTGGATAGTTTGTTTTGTTCCTTCCGTAACCCCTCCCTCGGTTCAAACTCTTTCTTTTTGGGATTTAGTAGGACACCGTTTAACAGCTATTTCTAATACTGGGGATGATTCAGTTCGTGCTTTCTTTCCTTTACAAATATTAATTTATCAATGTTTGTCTAATCCTGGGGACAGTTTGGGAAACCCTATCCCCTCCTCCCCTACAACTTCTCCTAAACCCGCTCGCCCTCCACCCCCTGTTCCCCACGGTGGTGATTCTAGCCAGGTACCCCCCAGTAGCCACAAGCTCGGGGGAGCAATCCGGAGTAATCAAGACTCCGACCTTCCTAGTTCACCTACCAACCCTTTCCGCCCTGAGTCTGGCCACCTCAGGACGGTCCTTACCTCTGCCCCTTCTCCTAACACCACTACCCCAGTTGCGCTTTCAGCCCCCCTCCCATGTTACAATGCTGTCAATGATTTTCTTGCTGCGCAACAACAAAATGGCAGCTTCATCTTGCCGCAATGCGGACATTCCTGTCTTGAATGCGCAGCCGCGGGAAAAAACGGCGGGAATCCCTTTCTCCCCACCCACAACCCTTCCTCTTTACCGTCGATTGGCGCTTCGTCGGGTCCTCCCCCTGCGGCCGAAGGTGTTAATCCGATGGGTCCCCTCCCACTCTCCCAACCCCACCTCCAAGTTGCCTCCACCCCTTCGGCTCCTCAAGCAGCCCCTTCTGTCGCTCAGCCCGCCCACCTTCCGGCCCCTTCCGTCGCTCAGCCCGCCCACCTTCCGGTTTCCCACGCTCCAGTTTCCGGTTCCCACGGTCCGGCACCGGAGGGGGGAGCTCTGGAGGCCTGGCCGGCTCCGACTCCTACAGCGGCCTTTCCATTTGCCCCGGTTACCTACAACCGGCAAGGAGTAAATCCTAGGTGGGAGCCTCTCCCTCAAACTACAATAAAGGAGATATGCAAAGCAGGCAGGGAATTCGGAAGGGAATCTCCCTACTTTAAGGGCCTCATTAATGTCACATTTGAAACTTCTGTTATGGTCCAACATGATATAAAGGTTTTAATGTCCAGTCTATTAATTGAATCACACTACTGGATCTGGGAGATAAAATGGAAAAGGGAATTGCGAGCTTTGTTAGACATTTATAAAACGGATCCAAATAAGGCAGCTCTTACTATGGAACACCTAGCGGGGGAGGGAGGTCAATCAAAGGCCAGAGATCAAGCGGCAAATATTCCAGAGGATGTACTCATAGACATACAAAACACTGCTAAACGCGTTCTTCTTAGTCTACTTGCAGATACGGGTCCTGTACAAAGTTATACAACCATCCGCCAGGGGGCGGATGAGAACTTTGCCAGTTTTGTAGATCGCCTCCAGGAGGCAATGTCCAAAGTGATTACAGACTCGAAGATGTTAAAGGAATTGTTAAGGGAAGTAGCTAGGGAGAACGCCAATATAGACTGCCGCAGAGTAATAGACTCGTTACCACAAGAACCTCCTCCCTCCATTGAATTTATAACTGAGAGATGTGTGCAGATAAGAGGCCGCAAACCCAACACTGACACCAAGACCTCTCATCCCAAATTTAAACCGTCTACATTTGCAGTTGAACAACAAAAGGGACAGACTAAGAAGTGCTTCAGTTGTGGCGGTCCCGGACATTTTGCTAAAGACTGCAAAAAACCTAAACACAAAAAACCATCAACCACTAACAGTGCCCTTAAGTCTCCTCCAGGTTTCCCACCTCCGTTGTGGTATCCTTACCCTCCCACCCTCCAGTGGTGGTCACAGCACTTTCCATCACCAGATTCGGGAAACGAGGAGAGGAGCGCGGAGCAGCACCACGCTCCGCAAACAATAAATTAAGGACTGCTTCAGGAAATGACACTGCACTACCACCGACACCCTGGACACCCTGGACACCCTGGACCTTCGAGAAACATCCCTACCTACGAGCACCTGAGGTACTGGGAAGGTTTCAGGTGGTAAGTGCATGTGCCCATCACATTACTACCACGACATATCAACATGTGACTGTGACTCTTAGAGATGCGCCTTCTACATAGTTAGACGTCCTTGTAATTGGAGACTCCAATAGGGGGCCTCCAGGACTCTACGTCATTCCTGAGATTAAAACAGTTAGTCCCGGAAGGAACTTTGATATCACCATTTATCCGCATAACACCCCATGGTTCCTTCCCCAATGGACATGGATAGCTCAGGCCATCGTGCTACCAGCCAGCCTTTCGCGTGATATTAGAACACCCTATGTGTTGTGGACAGAAGTGGTGGGGGAGGATAAACCCCTCATTGAATGTAAACTCAAGAACGGCCATTCAACAACCAAACGGTGTGGTATGCTGGATACCGGCGCTGATGTAACAGTGATCTCCGAAACTGAGTGGCCACAAGGGTGGGGACTAAAAGATGACTCAGGTTGTATAACGGGAGTCGGTGGCTCGGTAGCGCCCAAAAGGAGCACAAGAGATATTCTCATCGAAGGCCCAGATGGACACGTAGCCTCAGTCCGGCCATTTGTGGTCCCCTCAGGTTTCACCTTGTGGGGACGCGATGTGTTATTGCAATGGGGAGCAAGACTGGAAATCCCTGATCCACCTAAGGGTTTCTAGTCGGGGCCACTGAGGCACGCACCACTCCTCCCATCAAATGGCTGGCAGATACGCCTGTAAGAGTGGAGCAGTGGCCCCTATGAGGAGAAAAATTGCGTGCTTTAGAGACCTTAGTAGATGAACAATTAGCAAAGGGGCACATCGCTCCATCTAATAGCCCGTGGAACTCCCCGATCTTTGTCATCAAAAAACCGGGGAAGGATCGGTGGAGGCTCCTTCATGACCTCAGGGCAATAAACCAGGTCATGGAAGATATGGGACCCCTACAACCAGGGTTGCCATCCCCTGCTATGCTCTCTAAAGGTTGGCCAATTGCTATCATTGATATAAAGGACTGTTTTTTTAGTATACCGCTTAACCCTGCAGACGCTCCCAAATTTGCCTTTTCCTTACCATCAATTAGTTGCGAGACACCTATGAGACGGTACCACTGGCTGGTCCTCCCGCAAGGGATGAAGAACAGCCCAGTGATCTGCCAGTGGTACGTCTCCGAGATCCTTTCTCCAATTCGGAAAGTGTTCCCCAAGGCGAAGATCGTGCATTACATGGATGATGTGCTTGTATGTGCCCCCGAAAAACCTTACCTGGACTCCGCCCTCCGGGAGGTCGTTGCTGCCATCGGGAAGGCGGGAATGGAAATCCATCTGGAAAAGATACAGCATACAGCCCCCTGGACCTACCTCGGAGTTAGGATCGCTGAAACAACCATTTCGCCACAACTGCTCACCATCCAGGACAGACCCTCTACTCTCCGAGAACTTCACCAATTGTGTGGGTCCATAAATTGGGTCCAGCCCCTCCTTGGATTGAAAACAACTGACCTGGCTCCTTTATTCCAACTTCTGAAAGGAGGGAATGCCCTTGACACCCCTATCACCATTACCCCGGAGGCGGAGGAGGCAATACAAAAGGTACAGACAGCTTTAATTGCCAAACAGGCACATCGGACTAACCCCGACCTTCCTTTTAGGTTCACTGTATTAGGAGATATCCCGAAATACCATGGGTTGATTTTCCAGTGGGACAAAGGGGTAAAGGATCCACTCTTGATCATAGAGTGGATATTCTTACCCCATTCTCCGTCCAAGACTATTTCAAGGCCACAGGATTTGGTGGCAGGGCTCATAACACGAGCCCAGTGTCGACTCAGAACACTAGCAGGGTGTGACTTCGCGTACATTCACATACCCTGGAAGCAAGATAAGTTTGAAGAAGTGCTCCAGGAGAGCGAAGACCTCCAGCTCGCCTTAGAAAACTACACAGGCCAAATTGGCAGTCAAAAATTAAAACATCAATTATTTAATTCGGATTTTCATCTGGCCCCAAATTTTGTACAAAGTAAGACCCCAATTAAAGACGCTCTGACCATTTTTACTGATGGATCCGGGTCGTCCCATAAGTCGGTAATGATTTGGAGGGACCCGGACATCCTCGAGTGGGACGAGGAGTTTAGGGTGGTCGAAGGATCACCCCAGATAGCAGAACTAGCCGCGGTAGTCAGAGTGTTTGAAATGTTTGAGGAGCGACCCATCAATTTGGTTACAGATTTGGCCTATGTGGCGGGTGTGGTTTCTAGGGCTGAGCATTCGTTGCTAAAGGAGGTCCAAAATCATAGATTGTTCAGGCTGCTTGCGCGCCTCATTGAGCTCCTCTCCCACCGCAAGCCCCCAGTTTATGTGATGCACGTAAGGTCACACACGAGCCTCCCCAGATTCATTTCCGAGGGGAATGCTCGAGCCGATGCCTTGGCGATGCCTGTGCAAGTCTGTAACATCCCTGACACTTTTGCACAGGCTCGCTCAAGCCACCAATTTTTCCATCAGAATGCTCCGGCCCTCCGGAGAATGTTCCATCTATCTCTGGAGCAAGCCAGAGCCATCGTGGCCACATGCCCCTCATGTCAGGCTTACCAGCTGCCTGCATTCAATTCTGGAGTCAACCCCAGAGGGTTGCAGTCTTGCCAAATATGGCAGACTGATGTCACCCACTTCCAACCATTTGGAAGGCTAAGGTACGTCCATGTCTCTGTGGACACCTTTTCGGGGGCGGTATTCGCCTCGGTGCATATGGGGGAAAAAGCAACAGATGTTAAGAAACATTTTATAATGGCATTTTAAGTACTGGGAGTGCCACAGCAAGTGAGAATGGACAATGGTCCTGCATACACATCATCCAGCCTGCAAAGGTTTATGCAGGACTGGGGAATCAAACACACTACCGGGATTCCCCACTCTCCTACCGGGCAAGCCCTGGTGGAGAGAAAACATAGAGAGCTGAAGAAAATCCTTGAACAGCAGCGGGGAGAGGCAGAGGAAAAGATGCCCATTGAGCACCTCTGCAAGGCTCTATTCACATTAAATTTTTTAAATTGTTCTATAGCAGAGCCAACTCCCCCCGTATTCAGGCATTTCACCAATTCGGCCAAGGCAAAATTAATAGAAAACTCACCTGTGCTGTTCAAGGATCCAGAAAACCACCAGATTGTCGGACCGGTACCACCAATTGTCTGGGGGAGGGGATACGGTTGTGTTTCCACCCCAGGCGGACCTCGGTGGCTTGCGGCCAAAAATATAAAACCGTACCTGATGCCAAATATTGACAGTTCCAAGGACAAGGAGGAAAATCAAGCAACGGCTTGGAAAAGGAGGAAGAAAAAAGATCCAGAATGACCTTGCCCCTCGACAGTGGAAAAAAACCAGGACGCGACATCATAGTGCCTGACACAGTCAGTCAATCCCAAACAGAACCCTACCTAACCCTTATCCCATACCCCTCTTACCCCACCTGCTCCCTAAGCTCCCAAAACTAACCCAGGCGTCGGGGGCGTGCCTGCCTAACATCACCTAAGTAAAGAAAAGAGGGGGAGATAGGGGAGTTGGAGTTTTAATTCTGTTTACAAGTATGCTTGTTAACTAAAGACATTTTCTTTAATACCCACCATTGCCCAAATCCAGCCACCTGAACAAGAAGCCTAAGACAGGAAGAACGATGATCGCAAACATCTTGATCATCACGCTTCTGATGCTGGGAGCCTTACAAGAAATATCGGAATGGCTTGTCCCTCAGCCAAAGGAAAATTTATGGATCACATTGGCCAAGTCCCTAAGGCAGGACAGTCTCTGCCTTGGCATGGATGCTGCCACAGACCCGATGTCAACTTGCCTGGTGGGTATCCCCCTGCAAGCGAATGAGTATCCGTTTGCAGGTAAAAGGCCCAATCCCATGGACATCTGGGACAACTGGACGAGGATCTTGCCGCAAACACCAGAGGAACCCCAGGAATTGAATCTGCTGGGGTCCTCCAAAGCAGCTTTCTGTATTCGATTTTGCTATCAAGTTAAAGCAGCCGATTGGCTCAACAACCCTATTCAAAAAAGATTTCCCTACAAAAATGTCGACCCAACTGATTCGGCGTACAATTCAGCTTACTGGTGTAATTACACCTCTCACACCCTCTCCAAGTCCAGCAAATTCCCCAGAGCTCTCCCTAGTGGAGTTTTCCTTATCTGTGGAAATCGGGTTTGGGCCGGGATACCGCCTCGTCTTCGAGGTGGGCCGTGCACTTTGGGAAGGTCATCGCTTTTAGCCCCCAACAAAACCCAAATTATGAATTGGCACAAGGAATACGATTCGGCCTGTCAAAAACGTGAACTTGTCAATTGGGACCCAAATTGTGATTCTCAAGTCATGGATTGGAGTTTTTCAAAGCGGGTGGCTGCGTCCATTTTCGTGCCCTGGGTGGCAGCCGCAAAGGCGTTGGGGGAATTATCTCACCTTGAGTGTTGGCTTGGTAAGCAAGCCAACCTCACATCCAGTGCATTGACCCAACTTCTAGAAGACGAGGACACCACCAGGCACGCCACCCTACAAAATAGGGCGGCAATCGACTTTTTACTCCTCGCCCATGGGCACAGGTGCGAGGAGTTCGAAGGGTTATGTTGCATGAATTTGTCATCTCACAGTAAAAGCATCCATGCCACCCTCGCCAAAATGAAAAACCAAATACTTCAGCTCAAGACAGAGGGTCGGGACTGGCTCCAAAATTTTCTTGACGATTTGGGCATCTCTAAATGGAGCGTCGGGCTGGTGAGGTCTCTTTTATGGATCCTGATTGTGGTTGTTATTGTTTTAAGCATGTTTGCCTGTTTAAAAAACGTTATCGTCTCCCTTGCACAGAAAGCCTTCTTAAGTAAAAGAAAAGGGGGAGATGTAGGAATGGTTTCCCTGGGGGAAAGATCGAGGAAGGCCTCCAGCGGTGACACCCCCTGGTGGATTAGTCCATCAAGAGGAGAGCTTCCCCCTGCACTGGAGGAAACAGTGGTCTGACCGAGACATTGACCACTCCTACACGAGTTACTATTGGTCAGGTTGCTTGTCAGTTGTTTGTCAATCTTATACCCTGTTCTAGAAAGTTCTACGTTACTCGGTTGGTGATTGGTTGTTTACCCTTGTCTCCTCCCCTTCTCCTCTCCCTTTGGTTGAACGTCCCTGACCCCTCCCTAGTTCCTCCCCTTTGGTAGCACCTGATTGGTTGTTTGTGTAGTATATAATGTAACGTTCAGCCCCAGTTTGGGGCTCTCAGGTGAAGACCCTAGCTTTGGAATAAACCCCTCAGCTGCTTCACTGTGAGTCGCTCCTTATTCTCCGCCGCTACTCCTGAGGTCTGGGCAGCTAAACCAAGAACCCCGACCACCCCTTCAGCACCTCCAGTTCCTGGGGAACCCTGGGGTTCCCTTGTCCTCCTCACCTACGGGTTAGAGGGTTCGAGGCCACCCAGGATACAGGAGGACTTCCACCAGCTCGCGGAGGTCAGGGACTCGCCCCCCCCGCCTGAGACTCAGAGACTTTTTTAACAAATAAAAAATGAAACTGCAGGAAAAAATATGTTCTGACACTATTTCATTTGATGCTATATAGGTGTGATATGGAGAAAGGGGAAGCTCATTAAAGAGACCAGTTCTGTTATCTCTTATGATAGTTATAATGAGCACTTAGTAAAAAGGGTTTTTTCACTTTGTAAAAGGTTTTACATGGACACTGGGTCTTTCCCCCTTTCCTCACATTTCAAGCATGACATGCTTTGACCTTTCTGGCTCCTTGCATTCAGTTTCCACACAAAACTTCAGGCCAGCTTTCTGTGTCATGACCAGGGCAACCCCATGGGCTTGGGCATCTTGTTCTTTTTCATCCTAGCTTGTTTTCTGCTAACTTGTTCTAAACAGTACAGCCAGAGCACTCACTGCATTGATGGATTATAGAATTTCCAGAGAGAGACTGATTCCATATGCCCACATGGCTACTGACAGCTTTCCAATTAAATTAACACAGAGGCTTCCAAACTGTCTTTGGTCAATGGCCCATTTCTGAAGCTTTCCCAGGTTTTTCTGGTTTTTCAGATAGCCACATAAGAAAGTTTTCATTCTTTATGCATAGAGTGGCATTGACTTAGATGGTGCATTAGTTACAGGAACAGAAGATATGCATTGCTGAGCTACTTGAAAGTTGAGGGCAACTGACTGTACTTGTGTACTTTTCATCTACAGCTGACTGATAAAGTCAGAAAGTTTTTTCTTTGCATTCTCACCTTTTGTAAAAATGTCTATGAAAGGTAAGCTTTTCTTTTCTTTCTACAGGACACCTTTCCTGAAAAAGCCCAGAGAATCTTCATAATTTTCCAAGGAGAAGAGCTGGGGCAGAACACAGCAACATCTCTGACATGTGAAGCTGCTGGGAGCTAATTCTCCCCACTAAACGACCTTACATGGTTCAGTAACAATCTGCTGTAGGAATCACTGACATGGATGATTGTTCTTTGACTTTTAACCTCCAGGTAATAGAGATTAAGTGCCACTTGGATGGAGACAATATTTTCTAACATTGAGTTTCTAATAACTACAGTATTCTACAAAACACACAAAAAAAAATTGAGATTACAATAGGAAGCTACTGATTCTTTTCTTCCTATGTTATAAGCTCCATTTGCCTCTGGGAGAAATTTATTCAAATACATTGTCCATTTAGTCTTCAAGTTTTATGTGTTTCAAAGTAAGATTGCTTGATGACCAGAAGAAACACTGTTATTATCAATCCCCATTTAAATTTCACTCCAGAAATTTTAGTAAGGCTAGATAGTGAAAGAATTCATAATCTTTCTTCCTTTAAGGAATACATAAAAGCCACAGCTGGCAAGTTAATCATTATATGCATTCTAAGATGGGGATTTTCATCAGCTAAATTATAGCTTGTTTAGACTTTAAACGTTTCTTATTAATTTTATTTTCTACTAAAGTATATATTGTTTTTTTTTTGAAAATGGTTAATTTTTTTTCTTTTTATTAATGGATCGTGTCCTGAAATCCTGTATAGTCTTTACTTTGTCACACAATAGAGCTCTTTGCATAAGTTCTGTCGTCCCCAGTGCTTCAATGAAAGGTTTCAATCTATGAGGGAAGAATGAATTTGCATTTCAGGCTGATTAGTCTCTCCCTCTCAGATGAGGAAGGTAGACAAATACCTTACTTCATCTTGTGTGGGCCGAAATTTGTGCAGTCCATCCTGAAGTGATACCGTTTTCCTATACCACCCCCTAACAGTCTTCAGGAGCCAAGTTCATTTAAGATCCACAGTACATATTTTTTTTTACTCACACTTTATTAATCTCTCATGCAATCTGCTAGACAGAGAGATCACTGCGTAGCTCACACTGTGATGCAGTGCATGCAGTGACCTCATGCAGGATGTTTTACAGCATGTGAGATGTGTTGTGCTGGGACATGTCACCAATAAAGGGCCTCAACCTGACAGCTGCTGTCCTTCACACAGTCAAAGTTCTAGACCACCTCTGGCAGACAACTGAGGGTGGGAAATCACCCTCAGTTTTCAGGAGTCAGACACAAATTGCATTAATTTTCCAATGTATAGATGCACTTGTAAATGTCTTCTTTAATACTTACAGTAGCAATACCTAGAGTCCACTCTCTGCTGTAGGGAGCAGAAAAACTTTTCACACTTAGTGAGGTGCTTGCTAGCTCTAATTAATGTGATCTCAGAGTACCTGAGTTACAATTATCTGTCCTAAACTGGGCATTCAATAAACAGCACCAACAAAAAAGCTGTTACTTCTGCATGATCCAAAAAATAAAATCACTGATGGATTTAGATAGCCTGGGGAGTCTGGGTAAAAAAATAACAAAAAATATCAATGAATAATGTAAACTAGGTGGGATGAGCCTATGAAACAACCACTTGGTTCTGACTGTGGCTCAGAGTAGCAAAAATGTTCTTTCTCAGCAAGGAAGGCTAATCTCTTTTACCCGCTTAAGTGGAAGACAAAGTATGCTACTATCAATCTTGAATATTTAGTAGTAGTCAATGCCTTCTAAACAGTAACTTCTAACTATCGGTTAATATATGAAGTAAAAACAGACTATAAGCAGCGTAAGGTTTTCTGAATTTATCCAAGTTCCTGCACTGGTGACTGTTCAACTCAATCTTGGATTCAGGATGGAGGGAGCTTTTTGTGAAGTTCAAGTACCAGTAATTACAATAACGTTTGACCCCACTAATATTGGGTTGTCATCACATCTACAAATCTGTATAGGAAGGATGAAACATAAGGGGTAATCTAAGAATTGTAAAGAAGGACCAAATGAAATGAAGAGCCATAAAAATGCACATAATATACCAAATAAGGAGAAAAACGTGCCTTTCCTCTTCTTTCTCTGTCTTTTTTAACACATTTAGACATTAGGAGTTATAAAAATTTAATATTCATGTTTAAAACCAAAATAGCAGATATCTGACAGTAATTACACTACATTTTTGGATCAGGCACTAAGGTGGTGAGGACAAACATTCATGATCAAATAGAAAAAAATATTTTTTACACCAGATTCCAACAAGATTTCAGTGGATTTGCCTCATTTGAAAGATGATTTTAGTGTTGGCAATACATGAGAAAGGTACATAATACTACTTAGTACTTGTTATTTAACATATTCACTGTATCTTATTGGTAACAGCACCCTTTCTTTCCAATTTTATCCCAACATCCACGGTTTTATGCATAGGAAAATAATACGAAAAGCTAGCTCATTAACCTACATTGTAATGATTAGAGGTGATCATGAGGGCATGAGGCCTGAGATGTAAGCTAAAATTTTCAAAAACATTTCAATGAAATTGAAAGTGACTTCAAGGCCAAGTGTCATTTTCAGAAATATCCTAGATAATTAGCATGAGTTTTAAAAAGAAGTCAATGGGAGATAAATGTCAAGTGCTTAAGTCTTACATGCCAGTGGGCCTTAAGTATTAAACTCATTTTTCAGCTTTACCATTTCTCTCATACTTTTCCAGAAGATTACTTTGTATCCAAAAAAAATTCCTACTTGTGTATACACATCCTGATATTTCAACATATAAATACCAGTTTAATTCTTTAAATCACAAGTATATGTTTACTGCTATTCATCTCTATAATTTATTATTTTCAGGAGTGGGAAGCAGTGCTTAATAATTCTCAGCAAACTCACAGCATAGGATTAAATTTATTCAAAAGACAGGAAGAAAAGATCATTCTTATCAATGAGCATTGCAATCTTTAAGGAGCAGGATAGATGGTTTTAAGGTCAGAGAAGAGTGGAAACGGCAAACAGATGTATGAGCCATCTCTTTATTTTTTTAATTCTGATTACTCTCTCCCAGGAGGAATGAAGAGGTCTGCAAAAGGAGAAGAAAAACATTCAGAATAAGCTCATTATCCTATCTTTATATCTGCCTTCTTCCTCCCCCACCAATATATTGAAATATCTCATTGACTAGAGAACATAAAATTTACCCTTGACTTTTCTATAATTTCTAATGATTTAAGTCCAGATTCATTAATATTTTTGTACATGTGATATTTTCCTCAAATCCCAGCAGTAAAAAAAGTTAATTGTTTTTCCTACATTTTCCACTGTCATTTCACCTTTTCCTTTTCTTATGCTGCTAGGGACAGCCTATTGTTTCAGTCCTGTAAAGGGATATCCAATATGTGCAAAAAAATCTTTGGAAAGCTAATATATCATGGAAAAATAAATGAAGCTGCTCTGCACTCCCTAAGGGATAACAGTCTTCTCTTACATTTCATGGAAAATTATGGTACTTACATTCAATAAAGCAATGATATTTTACTTTATCAAGGGCAGTGGTAAAATAGGCTGGGAAGACGTTGTGTTGCCTGTATAAGATTTAAACTTTTGCTCTAGAATTCACATCAAAAAGACAAAGAACATTTAAGTATCTACTGAGCCTAGGAAATTATTTCTACCTTCTCTTCACTTTTGTTATGTCTGAAGATGGAGGCTACAAAGAGGACATAATTTCTGCCCTATGACACAAATGAGGCAAGTACAAGATACCATAAACTACCTGATAAAAACTATTTTTTCAAGATAGAAAGGTATAAAATTTGTAAGCAATCTGACATATAAGGAGACATGAATCTTCAATTCATACATGAAATTTCAACACCTCACACCTCTAAATCCTTTCTATTTAGTAGTGAATATTATTCCTCACAGTGGGGAAAAAATGTGTTTTATGAGAGTATCATTCATTTTATCCATACTGACTTTATTCTGAATTGCTGCACACTTTTTATAAACAGTTAATATCAAATGTACATACTGTCTTTAAATAAGAAAAAAAAGCAACTTAGAAATGTGGAAGCATAAGGATGTGTTTGCATGTCTGTGCATTATGAAATTATAATTTTAAGAATGACCACTTAATTTTATTCTTCTGTGAATTTGTTCATACATTTGATTGCACAATTCTCTCTAAATGGTTTCTTTGTATTGGGAACAATCAGTCAGAGAGAGAAGTCATTCTCCTCACTGTTTCTAATGCACATTGTGCAACTAACTTTCAGAGCCAGCCAATCAGTAGCCATTGATTTTCCATCTGTGCTGGAGAAGCAAAAATTCCATGCTGGAGCTGCAAGTTTCAGTTTGAATCCTTGTCTGGACTACAGTCTCCAGAAGGGACTGGAGGTCAATCTGCACAGAGATCAAGTACTTCAAACCACAGCTGTTTTCCATGGCTTTTCTCACTTAGCTGATTTTCCAACACTTTTTTCAGAAAAGACAGTGTTAGTACAGCATGTCAATGAAGCTCATGAAAGGCTGTGCTGCAAGTACTGTTCAACATTCCTGGTAGGCCTGGTCTCTTTGAAGAGTCTTTGCAAGAAGGGAGAGAAGAACAGGCTTCAAATCAAAATGCAACATGGATAAATAGTGCCTCATTCTGGCCTAGTACTCCCCTGTCAGAGGGAACTGCCAGAGATGACATAAGTGCAACACCAAGAGGGTAAGATTCAATTCCAGATTGCTCTCCTCCATGACATATTTTATAGTTTATATAGTCTCACTCAGAAGCAGGTATTTTAACACAAAAGACATTGGCCTTCTCTGGTTAAGCCCTTATTTCTCCCACAGAAGAGTTGATTGCCCAGTGCTTTAGGCTGACTCCTCACTGTTTGCTGTATAGAAAACCTCATAAATATCTTCATTTATGGTGAATTTAGAGAAAAATACAATTTTATCAGCAATTGCTACACTTATTTTAAAGGGCTTACTTTCATTATAATTTCTATTATTTATTAAATGACGGAAGGGTTCTGTTGCCCACATGATTTCTTACAATGGTTTATCAGACTTATAACTGTGTCTAGAAAAATTGGGAATGCATTTGCCCCTTTTTGAGGTATCTTCTTTAAGAAGTGTGCATTTTGTTATCAAATGCTTACTAAGTAGAAAACCTCACCCATTTGGAATGAAATATGAAAACCTGTTTTAATGGTAAATGTAGTTGTGGAGGACCCGTTACACCCCTTACCAATGCATAAATATGAACAGTGATTTTTTTGGAAAGGAGAAACAATCTGATCCTTCACTGAATGCATACCCAGAATGCTCTGGTTTTTAGAAAACAACAGATAGCCTTTATTATGCCTTTTCATTTTTTATTTCTTTTTATTCTTTATGCATCATAAAATAAGACAATGAGCCAAATAACTCTAATATGACAAGAAAAAATGTTCCCAATATTTCTACTTAAAAAAAGCTGAAAGAGTGAGAAATCATCTTTGGAACTCTCAAAGGAAACTTTATTCCTTCAGCAAATGTCTGATTAAAGCAGCTAATATTTTTACTTTCAACCTAAAAACCCTAAAACTGCTTTCTTTGTAAAACTGTCAACAGCTTCTTTAATTCTCTTGATTACCTTCACCAACCATAAATTAATTGTTAAGACACTTGCAGATATTCTTTCCTTGATAATATTTTATTGTAAGACCATTTAAAGTTGTTATATTTGGACAAAAAAATATTGTTAATACTGTTTGCTGTGAGGTGTCTTTGTAAGTGTACCTAAGAATCCATCTCAGATTTCTTTTCATAAATCCATGCAGTAATATCACATAAATTTTTTGTCCTTTAGTTTAGATTCATTCTCTAGTCTCTAAGGTAATCTTCAGATTTTTTTCTAAAAAAAAGACAATTCTTTAAATACTATTGAAATCTTTAAAAAATATGCAAGAAAATATTTAAATATTTAACTTGAATAATGAAACAATCGGTTTAGAAATATTAGCGTTAGGAATTCTGTTTTAAGTATCTGAACTCTAAAGTCAAATATTTATTAAAAAAAATAGTTCAAAGTCATTTAGAAGACAATTTTTTTCCCTGCAATTTAGAATGCTGAAAATGGGGATGGGAACAAACGTTCTCCTAAACTTGAGAAAGTCAGGTAATTATTTAGAATGAAGAAAAAAACAAGGTTAAAGATTAATTGGATACAATAATTTTCATGCAAGAAAAAGGTTATTAAAAAGTCCTTATTTGTTCTTTCTGATTTGTTCTGATTTACTGATATTTAGATATTTTTATATTAAAAGTAGCCAACTGCATATTGAAGAATTCCATAAGTTGTGAGTGAGAATTTTCTGACCACACTTGGTAAATAGCTAGTCTGTTTAAAAGCTGTAAGACTCTGAAGTCTCAGTTGCTTAACTCCATTTAAAAATAACATGCAAGAGAATGAAAAGTTGTTGGTGTCTTGGATAAGCTTATTAGTATAGTAAATGGAAATGTGAAACAAGAACAGAAAAGATTTGTGATGCTTTCCCTGAGCCATGACTTTTTTTCAGAAGAAAATGGAATATGGAAAATAGAAAATAACACAACCTATAAAAGCATGAAAAATCCTAAGAGATGCTTTCAAGTAAGTCTAAGCTAAACCTAGTGAAGGTATTTTGTGACTAAAAATTGTGGATTTAAATGTCCTGGTATGCATGAGTAACAAAGGAAAATACTGTAGGAATGGAACGTGAGAATTTTTAAGCAGTTAGACAGCTATGCAGATTATAGATGTGTGTGATTGAGGGTACATGTATTTAGGTTATACAGTGACAGTTTTTCACCTACTAAAGCTAAAAGTTGACTTGACTCAGTGTCCTATTTTTTTGCAAAGAGCTGAAAGTTAATGTTACATTCACCAAGGGTTTGCTGCCCATAACTGTTATCTGTAATGTCCCTGCCATTTCANAAGACAGACGACTGGGGATACAAGGATCATATAGTCAACCCAGGACACATGGGCATAAAAATTCTTTGTCTCTAGAGTTAGGAGTCTAAAAACATCAGGATTCTGAATTTATATTTCTCTATGTTTGAAGAAAATAGATTTTGTTTAAATTAAGTTGCTCACCAAGCAGTGGGGAACAGCAGAGCCTCTACATGACTAGATATGGGAAATATGAATGGTGTGGTATCACACAAAACCCAGCACTTTGAATCCAAAAGTAGTTTAGATAAACTCATGCAGCATTTGAGGAAATTAATAAGCCTGTGTCAAGCAAACTTTCCTGTCTGGCCATTCTGGACCCACTCTGGCACCACCTGAGATTGTCACGGCTGGGACCAAAGTCCCTTGTCAGAGGGTGGCTTCAGGGACCCCCCACTCCATGCAGGCATGCCAGGTTTCCTGAAACAGCACAACAATTTAAGGCAATGCCTCCAAGGGACCTGGAAAAAAGGAATCCTTGGGCTCTTACACCCCCACAGTCTATGCACACGATAGTCTGGGGTTTCTCATCTGAGCCATCAGCTCCTGCTGTGTTTCTGTGTGTCTGGACACCTGGCTGGGACACAGGTCCCATGCCCTGAATGTCATACAAAGGGTCGGTGCGCTTGCTTGGGGCGGTCTCACCGTTTCCCACTCCTGCTAAACCTGCAGCTTGCACTGCAGCTGCACACCCAACTACAAAAGCATTCCTCAACATCTGTATTATCTCTGCACCCTCCCAAACCCAACTGAATGTCTTAGTAGTATTTCTGCTACTGGTTTGGATACAAAATTTGGGGATTGCTGTGCCCTGAACCAGTAAGAATTGAGGAAATGCACCAGGCTTTTGAAGGGTTACTGAAAGAGGTTACACCTATTTAGTGTCACAGTTATTTGATTCACTAAGGAAATAATTCAAATGTATCTTCAGCAGGTTCCAACTTTTGATTACTTTCCTGATGGGATACACCCAGGAATTCAGAGGAAGCTGACAGATGTAATTTGCAAAGAAAATCTCAATTGTCTTTGAAAGGTCATTTTGAATGGGAGAGGTTCCTGAGGACCTGATAGAAGCAAATATCACTACTATCACCATGAAGAACAAGAGGAAGATTGAAGAAACTAAAAGACTTTCGGCATCACCTTGGGCACAGGAGGTAGAGGAAATAATCCTAGAAACCATTTTCAAACACAGGAAGGACAAAGTGATTGGAAGTAGTCAGCAAGGGGAAAATCATGCTTTACAAACCTTGCTGATAGACACCTATAATCAGCTGGTGAATGAGTTGAGATCTCTACTGGGGCCACTAACCTTTCCTGTCTTTATTAATGACACGGATAATGGGACAGAGACATTTTCAGAATATTTCAGATTATATAAAAGTGGAAGGAGTAGTTGGCACACCAAATATCCAGGTGGCTTTTAAATATCTTCAGAGATGGAACATTCACAACCTCTCTGAATAATGCAATTCAGTACTTTGTTACCCTCACAGGAAAAAAAGAATTGCTGTACCTCAGGGGTTGATACTGCAGGCAGTACTGCTTTGGTTGTGCAGCTATTCACAGGGACCTCCACCGGTTGGAGAAATGGACTGACAGGAACCTCATGAAGTTCAGAGGAAGGACAAAGTTCTGCTCCCAGGAATGAATAACTCCATACATCAGATGGGCTTGAGGCAGACTGGAAATCAGCCTTGCAAAAAAGGCCCTGGGCATCCTGCTGGATCCCAAGTTAAATATAAGCTGTCAAGTGTGTCCCACTAGGAAAGAAAGCCAACAGCCTCCTGTGCTGCCAGCAAGTCAAGGAAGGAGACCCTTCCCTGGGAGCAGGCTGTCCAGAGTAGTTTTGGAGGTTTTATCATTAGAGATATTCAAAATCCATTTGGAACAACCTGCTGCAGCTGACTCTGTTTGAGTAGGTTACTCAGAGTAGGTGATTCCTGTAAGGATCTCTCCACCTCAACTGCTCTGTGAGTCTGTGGTTCTGGAATTCCTAACTGCCAAGAGTTTCCTTTAAAAGCATAGATGGAAGAAAGTACCAAAAGGGACAGGGTGAAGGTCAAAATGGGTCACACTCTGTCCCTCATCTTAGAACTGTTTCATTGTACCAAAGGAATGCCCACTAATAGACCATTGAAATAGTAAACAAATGGAATCAGGACAGTGCTGCTTGTCATCCAGTTAGAGGACCCATCAAGGACAGGAATCACTGTGGTTTCATTCCTAGAAAAAAGCTTGAAGAATTATAATACTTAATTTTCTTTATATTTAACCTGACACATTTTAATGGTACAAGTCAGAAATCTGATCATGAAAATGTGGAATTCAACAGAGAGTATAAAATCAGGAAACAGTAAAGGAACAAGTTCTGAAGTACAACATGCAAAATCACTGTACAATATGCCTGCAAATTGATAAAACACAAATTTTATATAGGCTGCTTGAATTTAAGGTTATACATAATGTCATTGTTAGGCAGAAAACATAAAGAAACATTTGATTTTCCCTTAGGTATGGAATTCAAAGTTTTAAGAAGTATAAAAATCTGTATACTCCCAAGAGCACATGACCGTTACATTCAGAAAGCTTTGTGTGTATTGAATGGTCTCTAAGACAGAAAAATCCTGTATGTAGAACTTAGTACAGGATACTAAAGCGAAACCAGACTAGAAAAATATTTCAAGTAGCTAACACTAGATCAATAGATAGAAAAACTGCCAGGAGGGGAAATGGCAAATGCGCGTTTTCAGTGTTTAAATTTACTGCTTTCCCTGTTTATTGCAATGAATGGAACTCATCTAAGACATAGCATTCATAGGTCTCAATATTCTTTTAGCTGCAGTTAATTTTTGCACTACTGACCTGATTTATTTTCCACTCCTCATTTTCACTCCTGGTTTATGTTTTAAAACTAGTGCATGGCAATAGCTAAAATTAGCACCCTTCCTCTGGCTTTTTTCTGCCTGTCTGTGTTGTAGTTCTCCAAAGCTATAAAAAAGAACACATCTTGGCAATTTATATGTGATTACAAACTAATCTTGGGAAAACTGTAATGTGCAATGTCACTACCTCCTACTATTAACAAAGGCTTTCAATAGGAAACTTCTCTTCACCATTATGATGAGAATGTGTATATTTCAAAGACTGCCTTAGTCTGCTGGGGAACATCACATGTAACAACCCAGCATCAGATTCAGAAAAGAGAGCCTTAATAAGCATCCCTACATGCAGAAGAATGGAAAGAAAAAGCTGAAAACAGTATTGCTGGCTTTCTGAGAGAAGGTCAGAAAATAATGTTGCTTCGTGTGATTACGCAGTCTGCCTTTTTTGGGACTGTGGACCAGGGAGATGGTTCAGCCTATTCAATTTCCTTAGATTCTTGCCTCTTGTTATATTGCCTGTGGACAAGGCACTAGGACAGTAATGGGGTATTTGAATGCATTGATATTTTTGTTTTCAACATTATATTTTTCACTGGGGTTTTGGGGGGTTTTTTTGGTGTTTTGGTTTTTCCCCCTGTTTCTTACTTTTGTTTTGTTTTGTTCTAAATTACTCTTCCAAAGCTTATATGTATGAAGAATGCATGCTTAGCTGGAAGCAATTCCAGCTAAAAATTAGTTCCTTCTGCCTCATTATCCTACTATTTCATGCGTCTCTGAAACTCTGCATTATACTCTAAAAAGCTTCCTAGAGATTTGTTGCCATAAGGCATCAATCAACATAACTTGTGATTAACCTCATACTACAGAATAAAAGTATGTCAAAACCTTCTCATGTAAATGGCTTGATGTGTACAGCACAGACATTTACCATGCCAGATTCCATTTATATTTATATTGATCTATTAGCTGTCCTGGCAATCTGAGTGGAAGAAAAAACCCTACAAAAATTAGATTTTGCTGAATACAATACAACAGATTGTAGTAAATACAAAAAAAATCAAACCACAATCTCTTAGTGCTGTTATTTCATATGGCCTGAAGTTGTTACTTCTGCAGCATTTTATTGCTGTGTTTGGACACATCTGGGTAGGTAGCTTTCAGAGAAAAGACAAAGCCACAATGAAGGAAACAGAAGACTCTAACTGTAGGCAGGCAGATGGCTACATGAAGAAATGTGATTCCTATCAGCCAACAGGAAGTGGAAAAAAAATCCAAGGACCTGAAGAAATCATGCATGGAAGAGAAAATGAAGAAGTAGATTAGTACAACATTGTAAATCATTTTTCAGAGCCTCAGGATAAATGAACTAATCCTTCTCATCTCAATGCCAAATATGCATAATTTGAAAAGAAGAAGAATAACTTGCTTAAAGCATTTTTAGACATTTATGGAGTAACAGATGAAAAATATGGCAGCTATTGCTAGGTGCTCTTTAAATTGTGCATTTCCACAAAGTATTTAATCTATTTGAACAGCTTTGATGAGGTCTCACAGGAGACTGATGCTTAACAGAACTGGGGTGAAAGGTAAATGTTGGTATAATTTAATAAGTGAAAGATAGAAAAAGAAGCCAAGAGTAGGTATACTACTGTTAAGTTAAGCAAGGAAGGAATCAAACACTGAATTGCTGCAGTATACGGCCACAGTCACTGTTACTTACAACATTTGTTTATGGTGGGAAAGATTCACCAAAGTTAGTCAGTTTGACAGTGATATTTCTGTTTCCTACTGTCTTCTTCTTTTGTGAAAGACTTTTTTTGGTGTTTGCCTCCAGAAATGCTTATCCTTTGTTCTCATGTCTCTTTCTGCTCTTTGGCCTTCCTTTATCGAATGGCATTCCAATTTGTCTTTGATTTCATTAGTATTTTAGTTTTACATCTGAAAAACCTCTTTCTACATAAGTGTGACAAAGCCAGATTAGTGCTGCAGAAGCAGCTGAACAAATTTCCTCTTCTGATATCAGAAGAGACAAGTAATGCTGAAGTGATGGACATCTTTGTAATCAGTGATACGTTACATGGTGAAGGAATGAATGTGGGTTCTTGTATTTGTTCATCATCATAAGTCACATGAATTGCTAAGAAACATAAATACATGTAAAATTAGAACTTGTTGAAAAAGAAATGCCCGACTTCCAAAGAAACTTTAGTTTCAAACAGATTTCATTTCATGATTTTGGAGAGCACTTTAAGGATGGCACTAAAATTTGATATCAGGTAATAATCATGATCTTGTTCCTCACTTTTCTCCTACACTTTGGACCTTTCTTTTCCTTTTTCTTGCGGGGTAGTCTTAGCAGAGAGTTGAATTTTATTAAGGAATGTAAGCATATTCTTACTTTCATAAGTAAGACTCATGCATTCTAAGAATATATGTATACAAAGCCAAAAACAAAACCAACTAACCAACTAAACAAATAAATTCTCATTCTTTTCCAGCCTGAAAAATATTTGTATTCAGTGTTTTCAGATGCTTTTGAATTATGCGCAAATTTTTGATCAACCTACAGACAAATCATTAATAATGAAAAGAATTTAAGCCAGTAATCCAATTGCTTGCTACAGATACCTCTTCCAGCCCTAGGCACAGAAATAACTGACAAATTAGACAATATGCATAATGCAGACGTAAAGATGAACAGTAATTCAGCTGCTGCTCAATTCTATATTATATATTACAAACTGTAGAGAATTAAATCAAATTTCTAAGCAACATGGCTTTAATGGATGTATATCTGTTGTCTTGCTCCTGCTAATGCATTATTATTCCACATAATTTTATTTTCTAGTTTGTTTTTTTTCCTTTGGTGACAATTTCTCTTGTAAAATCATAGTCCTCACTATGAATTTTGCTTCTCCGCTCCAAATCTTAGGTGAAAACCTCATGTAAAGACTTGCAGTTTTTGATTTTGAGACAACTATTCTATAACATAACATATTATTTAAATATGTCCCTTCAGAAATCAGTTATATTTTAACTGAATATAGAGGGGAAACACAGTGATGGAAATCCAGTGTAAACTGTCACCTTCATTTTTTTCATATTCATAATCCACCTTCTAAATATGCACCAATTCTAAATTTCTTATTTTAAAAATACATTTCTTGCTTCAATATGAAGAATTTTGAGATTTTACTACTATTTCCTATTTTTTAATTTTCCTCCATGCCAGCATATATCTGGTCCTTCACTGTGTGCCTGATTTTTTTAAAAGGCAGAAAAATTAACGAGGACTAGTTTATAATAGTTATGGAAATTTTCAGGGATTTGTATAAATATTACGTATTATCCAACATTTAAGAGACAAATTCATCATCTGACTCTTCAGGGAGTGTAAACAAAAGAAGGTGTGAGTTAAAAATAAATTTATTAGGAAGATTTTTATGAACTATTTATGTGTATTTGTTGCTGTTCTTTGATAATTCTAACTTCTACTCAGTGAGATGTGTTAAATTACTCCTGATTCTGGTTTCAATTCAGGCATTACAGGATACTACTCCAGTTTACAATTCCACGCTCTTCTTTCCTTCCAGAAGAAGGAAAAGGAAGCAGTGGAAAAGGAACTGGTAGGAAAGGGATGTTGCTGTCCTTGCCTGATGAGGAAGCTGCAACAAAAACTGAGCTTGAGCTACAGGAACGGGTAACTAAAGACTACTTCTGGTTTAGTGTCTCTAAAATCAGGAAAACTCTTGTGTGTTCTCTGCAAGTAAATGAAGCTGAAAGTCCCACTAACTCATACACAGAGAACTACTGTACCTCTTTGAAAATGCTGTATTCCTTTCAGCTTTGTTGTTGCTGTGTATCTGGCCTCTTTGATCTGTTTTTCTCCTTCACTGTAGAGCTTTCTCTCTTGACTTCACAAAAGTCAAAGAAATCAACAGAAGGCTTTCAGATTTAATTTGAAACATTTCTCATTTTGAGTTTCATCGGTCAAATCCTCTGATCTGATTTTCTCATCCCTTAAGACTGTCCACAATCTCAAAGGAAAACAGCTCTCAGGCCACAGGACTACATCTATAAATCTTCAAAATCCTGTATCTAGGGCTGTTTCATCTCTTGTAAACCTGCAGCATTGCACAGGTGAGTGATCATCTCTACCCTAATAAAGTTGGTAATGTAGTTTGAAATGAAATTTGATTCCTCCCTTTTTGGAAGAAGCAGTGCTGTTAGAAAATGAAATACAGGCCATTTGTTTGACAGCTACTCCATTATATTATAGCCAGCCTTCCTGTACTCAGACAAAAAGCAAGATGTAAAAAAGTGATATTTAGAAAAAAAATATGACTTGGTAATTGCACAAGAAAATGGCAAGTCTAATATTTTTATGTGATTTTAGTAAGCAGATTCTTCCTGAGAAATATCTTTCCTGACAAAATCAAATTCTACTGTTGCATTTCATATGGGTTTTAAGGGGCTGGTTACACAAGCTGAAGGGTAACTACATATTTAATGCCTCAGTTCAAGCTGATATTGCACAATACAGACCCTTATAAGTAAACTCTTATTCATGGAATACTATTTGACCATATAATGAAATCATGAAAATACCTTCTACCCAAAATGCGTTTAATGCATTTGTTAACAAGAAAGGTTTCATTGCCTTGCCATTAAACAACTTCAAGGCAAAGGGTTTAGAAAAAAAAATTCTTTTTCTACCACATGTAGAGACATCAAAGTGCAGCAGGAATTAAACCAACTAATCTGCATCTTGGTTGGTGCAAATCACTGGTTAGCTGCAGTCTACAAGTGTCTATTTGCCCTATCTTGGTTGAGCATTCTCCAGCCATGCTGCATTTCCCTACAAAAATTTTGTAAGAAAATGTTCTGACTCTCTTTGTTTCTGGTTTTGCTAATGAAATTTATTTATAATGTGTTTCTGGGAAGATTACCATTCAGTATAAATTTAAAAAACTCCAATGACATAGATGGAGTTTTGCTGTTTATACAAACTGACACTCTGGGTTTATACATATGCAAGGGTTGAACTCGATGACCTTGGGGGTCTTTTCCAACCTTAATGATTCTATGATGCTATGCTATACTGTTTTCCATTTGCACATGATTGACATTTACTATTTGATTTTCTGAGCTGAGACAATATTCAAGTCTCTTGAAAGTATTCAGCAAGTCCTTTTTTACTTTGTTATGTGTTTCCTGTATTTTCTTTCAACAATTTCAACAATAGACTTTTAAAAGTATTTATTTTAGATAGGCTACTGCCTGAAAGAACCAAGCAATAGATTTTCCCCCTTCCCTGTGTTTCCATCCTAGCAGAAAAGCTATTAAAGTAGGCAGAAATCTGATTGCAGTCTCTGTTTTCTAGCATTCTGGAAATTGGTAAATTTTTCTTTCTGTGATGGTGAGAAAAAATATTAGGGTGTATATAAAATATTAAAGTGTATATAAAATGAATTAAGTTTTAGGGTTTTTTTTATTTCAAGAAATATATTCATGCAAGCAGTCTGCCTGGGAAAAAGAAATCATTTATTGCCCTTTCAGTTCCTTCCTCTTACTATTTTGTTTTCTTTAGTCTGTTTACTTATTTTCACCATCCCTCTCCAAATTGCTTAAAGATTCAGCTACCTTCTCAAGTTTCCTCTCATGTTATTTTTTGTTTAGATGAGCCAAGTAGAATGCTGAAACCATGCCCTACAGCTGTTGGTACCCAAATGCAGGCAATGAACATGATTCAAATATCCGACAAGGAGCGAAATATGAATAAAAAGTTTGATAACTAATAAACCTGAATAAATATTCAAGTTAATCATGGATAGACTGTGATTTTGGAAAATAATCCAAGTGACTATTTGCTCACTGAATTAATTTCTCAGCATCAGTTAGAAAGGAATGCAGACGGTGTCCCTTGCTGTAGCCTGAACACTTGTTTGTGAGACACATGGCTATTCCAACACCACTGAATGCCCAGTTTTGCTTCAAGAAATATGTAGTATATTCAATATACACTCTTAAAATGTATTAATATTAATCATACTTACAGGTACATTACCAGAAAAGGAGTCTCATCTCATTTTTAAGGCTCCTTCAATATATTCTGGAATATGTATTCAGAGTTGGTCTACTTATATGATAAAGATGCCTGAAGACATGCAGGCAGGCTTTTGAATACTGTATCATCTGATTAATATTTAAGATCTAAAGAAAATTGATAAGGCAGCTGCAAAAAAGTGACATCAAATATAGGGAAACATTTCCTTCCCTGGAGGGCTTTTGACCAATGGCGCTCTGTGGAATTTCTTACCAAATGTGAATATTTCAGGTTCTTTTAAGTTAGTTTTTCAGCAAACATTCAACTGTGTGTGATGTGCAGCTGTTGGGGATATTTGAATTTCATCATATTTTGCTTACCATTTATAAATAGTTTCATAGTTTTCCTCATTTAAAGAAGCTTCCCATGATACTGTAAGGGATATAATTTGTGGTAGTATTTAAAATGGTCATGTTAGTATTGAACAGCTGTTCACCCAAAGGGGAATACAAGAAGAAGCTGTGTGGTTCAGAGATAATAAAGACAAACTATGGGTATGCATTCAATCACCTTGAAATCCAGCCCACATATTCAGCTTCATGGTGCAGATTTTAGGACAGGCTGAGGAATTTAAGAAACCAGTTCCTCAAAGAAGATTCATCTAGAATGTTTTACGATGGCCTTGTCTTGAGAAATTTCAAGTCATGGATGTAACCATCTACAATTATTTCTAAGAGTTCAGTACCTGTAGTGTTTTCAATCCATGCTATAAAAGAATATTTAATACATCCATACAGCATTTTAGTATTGCAAAACCCTATACAGAACTGAACTTGGTTTTGTAAATATTTTAATACATTTTTGTCTTTCCTGCATAAATACGTGGAATGGTAAGATTAATAGTAATTTAGTAATAGTGATTATATGTTTAAACTTTTTTCCTAATCTGTTTGGAATTTCATACTATTTAGACTTCTTCCTTTGAGAGAAATTAGCAGAGATACTTAGAAATCCTCAAAGAATGCTATGGAAAGAATTCATAAAGTAATGTCTTCTGTAATTTCCTCATTTTTCTGATTATTGGCTTTCTATAAATGTTTTCCAGTATTCCTTGGGCAGACTCCTTATTCACATTTATGCTGTATTTTAAAAAGCTTTTATTTTTCCCTGTTTGAACAGTTTAAGTATTGGAGATCTGTTTTTTGAATGCAGAGTAGCCTAGAGAGTATGGGAACACGGCAAGTTCTTGGGTCAATATCTGTCTTTGGGTTTCTGTAGTGGTTTTGTCATAATGAGGCTGCAAGCTGAAGGAACTGTAGTAATGATTCATCCTCACCTGCACAGAAATCTGGATAGGTGGGATGAATCACCCCCTGGAGATACTCATCTCTCTTCATTAAATGAGGGCTAGGGGAGAAGTGACAGCATGGACCAGACAGCTAACTCCCAGAATGTCAATGTTAAATGAAAAATTTAAGTAAATTTTGCATAAGTGCTCAGAACCTTTTCTATTTTTTCTGTCATTGGATAACTGGAGAATGTTATTTCTTTCAACACCCTTCTTAGCCCAGAATTATTCATCTTCAAATTTAAAGAAATAGTTATGGCTGTCAGAAAATTTCTTATATCAATGTGTGAAATATTTATGTGTGAAGTCATAATTTATCTGATCTGAAATCAGCATTTCACCTGTTGTCAAATGGAAGGGCACCTAATGGAGACAGTTCATCTCAGTGCAAGCTCAGGGAAGGTATCCCACGCACCTGATATTTGAATGATTCGAAACTGAGTGTTCTGAGTCCTGCCTTCTATCACAGTAAATCAGAACAACAAACCTCTCTCTCTTATTTGCAGATTGCAAAAGGAGCCTAAAATAAATTAAGTTCTCCAAATAATAATTTTAAAACAAATATTTTATTTAAAAGGCTGATGTAGTTTACACTTTTAATGGTCTATTTGTCAAATGTGAAACCTGGAGTGAAGACTTTTGGATCAACAGAGAGTTGCACAAGTATTTCTGGGGAGATACCCATCTTCCTGAAGCTACATTTCCTTCTGTTTGGTACTGTGGCACTTATATATCGACTTCTTTTTTTGGGAACTGCTCTTTGGGGTAGCTGTTTTCCAGGGTTTTTCTTAGGATATATCATGTCTTAGTCTCTGGAAGCCCACAGAAAAATAGCTGAGTGAAAGCACAGCTGGTAAGTACTGTCTAAATACACATACCCTGAATGGCATATATATTTACATGCTGTTGCCCAGGTGATGTTTTTGCACATGTGGAAAGCATGTGGTAAAACAATCATTCTGCAAAAGATGACCACATGAATGAGCAGAGAGAAATTTATTAAATAGAAACAGAAACAAATCCTGAATTTCTCTCTTTACTTGATTTTTTCTCCTTTCTTGCCTTGTAACTACCTGTGGCAAGGAATAGGGAGTATAATAAGGAAAATGTAGAATCCATGCATTGAGATAAAAGCAGTTTAAGATTTAAAGTTAATAATAATAGCAATAGTAACAATAACAATAATAAGTAATAATAATAATAACAAAAACAATAATTACAATGAAATTGAGAAGGAAAAAGAAAAACTGAACCCCAGAAGAACAAGTGGTCCACAGTCCAAAGGTCCACTGATTGTTGGCCTACCCTGTTGGACTGATAAAAATGTTTTCCTCATGCAAACATTTGTTGAACCAGACTTGCACACTGAGCAGAGAGATGCACTTGAAGGGTGGTTCAGGTGACTGTGATACCATACAGTATTATATTGTTCAAATACTCTTTCTATTATCTGCACAGTTGACTCCTTACAGCAGATTATGTCGCAAATTCTTGCAGGATTGAATATATTCTCTTTATAAATGTTAATAGGATATGAGCTTAAGCAGATATAAATTAGTGTTCAACTTACATGAGTTTTAACACTTGAAACACTAAAACCTCTAGAGAAGTGACTTATAAATTAGAAGAGTACCACTGAAAGCAAAGGAAAGATGCTGAGATATATCATACCAGGTTTTGGCCTTGACTGCTTGAAAAGATTATTGTTATTGTAACCCATACATAATGGTAATTTGACTCAGCTGTTAAGTATAGTGTTGACAATTCCAAACATCTAGTCTTAGTAAATGTATGATATTTCTTCATACTTTTAGAGAAAGGAAACAAAAGTATATGCCTATGAAATCAGAAAAGAAACTGGCTAGAGAGCACACTTAGGGTACAAAA
Source organism: Drymodes brunneopygia (assembly GCA_013400955.1). Taxonomy (NCBI): domain Eukaryota; kingdom Metazoa; phylum Chordata; class Aves; order Passeriformes; family Petroicidae; genus Drymodes; species Drymodes brunneopygia. The sequence goes on along the minus strand of VZTZ01020195.1, from coordinate 167,684 downwards.
CTCACTGTTGATCATATATTTCAGAAACTTAATGCACTCCTTTTACTGATTTGATTGTTCTGAATACAACCTTTTTTTAGCTAATTCTCCAAGATTTAGATTATGAAAGCTCAAAATTTAACCAATTTAAGGAATGTTAAATTTGTAAATGGATGCATTTTATGCTTCTTTAACAGTTTTAAACCTTTCATTCTCAGGTAAAAAGATTCTATGATGGGAAAAGAAGAATATAAAGTAAACACTAATTTACTAACCCAACCTTTTTTATGAATAACACTTTCTTTTAATGGTACATTTAGCTAACACTGAATTACAGAGGAGTTATGACAGAAGTACATATAATGTCTGCATTAATATCAAATTAATCCTTTATGATCAATGTTATTGTCATGAAAACAAGATGAATTAATTAAACAAATCACATAAAATAAAGTGTCTTATGCAGCTTTTTAAACTTGGTTGGGTATTAATTACTCATTTTCTTGAAATCAGAAGATCCATTTGTTTCCATTGAAGAGAGACTTGAACTACAATGTTCTTCAGTGATAGGGAATACATTGTGTGGTGGTCAGCAAAAATGAGCAGTTATCAATTATTAACCACTATAACAAGTAGTGAAACGTTATGCACTCCTCAAAATCAACACCTAATACCCAAAGAAAATTAACTGATAATGCAGTCTTTTTATTGATTTTACTTGGCTTGCTCTGAGATCTTGGAGCAGATGGAAAGACTGCTTTACTATGCTGGATATGTCACTTATCTACTTGCTCATATCTTGGGGCATGGGGCTGCATATCAGAGAGCAGAGGTAATCTCTAAAGAGCTTTGAAGATGGCCATCTCTCTGAGAATTCTTAGCATATTTTCCCATTGCTACCTCACAGAAATCAAGTAATACAAATCATCAAAATACAGTGAATAATAATAGCAATGTCAGACATTGGCTTCAAGTTGCAGATCTACTACAGAGTTAAAGAAAGATCCTGCAAAGCTGCTTCAGAGAGTAAGAAATGTTCATTGATCTAAAAATCACACAGTTCTGTAAAACTCACTGAACATAATAACCTCTTGTCTTTGAGAGATAAGGCTAACTAATATGACTTGCAGCCTAAGAAATTTTTATCTTCCTAATTTGTTTCATTAACTTGTTGTGATTGTTATTACAGAAGGCCAGAGGACAAGTACTGAATTCCATGTCAGTCATCATGGTATAAGAATGTGATTTTGTATTGGAATGAAAATTAAAAATATTTGTTTCTGTTGCCGGGCCTTTGTTTTGAACTCTTCCTTTCTTCCCCTTTTAAAGAAAGGAATGATGTCTAAATGAGTAATTTCAAAGGTAAATTTACATGTTTTCATAGGAGAAAGCTTTCAGAACACGGCTTCTGTAATTACAAGAATTTTGGTTTTATTCAATGGAGCTACCAGCTTGGCCCTTGGTACGTCTCCATCAAAATTGGTATTAATTGATATTAATTGATATTTCAAGGTATATTTGAGGTTAGATGTCTCTAATTCAACAAATAAGAGCTTTAAACATAGATGTACCTCAGGTCAGTACTCATCTCAACAAACATGGAATGAGTGACAAAAGAGAGTCCACTATCAAATCCTTCTGAGAGAAATTTTAAGAAAACTTGAAGAGCCATTAACTAAATATTATCAAGGTCTTAGAGAAATGTTTTTTCAGCTGCAACATGCTTCAACACTGATTTATTTCAATCAAAATTGCAATATTTTTAAGGTGTTTCAGCCGAATATAATTAATATGTAATATTTTCATTTGATTTCCAAGAAAGAGAATAGATAATAACAGATGGTAATGCACGTTTGTGTCAAGTCTGACAGTGAGAAACGGGCAATGACTAGATCCCTATAATAGAAATGCAGTCTTTGATAAATACATCTTATTGTCTTAATGAAGTTATGATATTCCACTCTATAGGCTAGACTGAAATAGCTTTATTTTTTCTCTTACCACACTGTTAATGACACACAAGTGTCTCAGGGTTGTCCTTGTGATAAAATATTGTTGTAAATGACAATTAATGTAAAAACAGCTCTGTAAAGTACAGTAATATATTTGTAGCAGAACTGAACAATTATATTAGATCGTTTTAGTGATATATATAAACCCGTGTTACATGAATTAGAATGTTGAGTGTCATTCCAGACTTTCCTAAGCCCATCTAATTAAACGGCTTTTGTGGGAGAAAAATTATAGTTATTTGGTTCATTTCCCCAGTGGATGTGTCGTCAACACCTTTATTACTTTAGAAGTCCAGGAATACTGAAATCCCCCAAAGGTTCCTGATGTTGCCCATTACTGTGTTTTTCCTTGGAGGAATAGTAACTTCATCATAGATTATAGCTTAAACTCAGTTTTCCAAAACATGATAGTTTATGAAATTATAGTATGGGCTATAACATTTGTTGTTGATTCATACTCAGCCTGAGGCAGAAATTCTGCTGCCGTACAGGAGGAAATTATGTTTCCTTGAATGAGAAGGGTGTATGACAACTGTAAACGCAGGCACTAGCAGTTTGATTTAAAAAAATAAATTATTTGCTGTTATCTGAATATTCTGCAGATCATGAAGCTAGTGGACTGTTCTTAATATTCAGTTTAATATTCTGTGGTGCCTTTGTACAGGGCAGTAACATCACCATCGCATTTGCTGCAGTATGTGCACAAACAGTAAATACTGGATTACATGCCAGTCTCACATATACCAGTGTCACTCCAGAATAACAGTTCAAATCAATGAAGCAATTTCCCTGGAATCAATCAGGCTGAAAACATTTGTGAGGTCAGAAAATTTAGCTCTACCATGGCCTTTCTCCACATCCTTTCAGCTCCAGATTCCTGTTACTGGTTTTGCACATGGAAACGGGACATTAAAGGAAGTTAAAGATATAAAATTAAGCCTTAAATTAGCCTGAAAAGTGGCTAAGGTTGCATTAGCTTTGTCATCTTCACAGACTCAAAAGGTTTTAGAAAGCTATCAGTGCTTTTTGTATGCATGCTGCTGTGTGAGAAATAATGTGGTATGGAAATGTTCAGGCTCCTTTCAATCATCTTGTCTTCTTTACAGACTGAGAAATTGAGGGTCTAAGATACACACCAGAAAACTTCTAAAATGAATATGGATCTCATCCTAAGATTTAAGCTAAATTATGAACGTTTGAAAGAACTAAGGCTGACTGTAGGAAAATTCAACGAGAGAAGGATTCATCCAGTACAAGTGTCAAGAAATCTCTTCAGATGCTCCAGAATATTAGAGACGTGTCAAAGGACAGACAGGTGCAATCTGGGACAGAAAGACTAATGCTGCTATAAAGAATCAGCTGAGACAGAAGGAAAATATCTCAGAGTACTCAAACTGCTAGTAATTGTTCTATATAGGCAACTGAAACCATTCATCTGTTAAAGAAGATTCAGACATTTGATATTTCTAAGCAGAGACAATTTTGGTTTGATTTTTGACATGGTAATGTTCAAAGTTTTGGCTTTACAGAAATCATCTTATTTCTTGACAAGATAATATTCTTGAATAATTACTTCTAAAGCATAAAAGAAGGTGATATTAGAATGTTAAAGGCTACATTTCACTTTGCATATTAGACTCAAAGATATCTGAGAAAGCTCATGTTATCTAAAATACCACAACTTCTTTGTTTTCAAATTTTGCATAGTATAAGCTCTCTGACAGCTAGGACAGAAACCTCCTAGGAATGATCCAGACATCTTAGTGTCATAAACTGTAATACCTACAGTGATTCTAAAATCCATTCCCTAGTCTGAATTTAACCTTTTGGATCTGAGCACTGCCTTTTTAGATCTCATCTAGACTGTGAAGCAAAATTACTCTCTCTCCATAACCTATTTGAACAATTGTGGTTTACATTGTTTTCACCTTTAAGTATGAATTTGAATAATGCATGACATAAAATTATAGGATGCACATTTTAAATTGAGTTAGCACTGCATATCATCATATTTTGCATCTCCTGACTTGTGTATGCTTGATTACTCAGAGTCAATGTTACATTAATATTTCTTTATTTCTATTTAATATTAGAGAGTATGTCCTCCAAATCCTGTAATGGTGTCTTCATAGCCACAGTAAAGCTGGCAAATATTAGGCTGTATATTTGTGCAAATATAAATAAATTCATTGAAATTGTGTACTGGCCAAAATCCAGATGTTGAGAGTAGCTATCAGAGCAGTAGGTACATCTCTGCAAGCTCAAATAACATCTTTGGGTTGAGTTTGATGTAGAAAGCTCAGATGAAAAAAAAAAAAGTGGTATTTATTATGATCAAGGGAAAGAGCATTAAGAAGCAACTCAATCTGAACATCTCTTATTTCTCCACACATCCATGTAAGGCACATGCTTCTTATACTCAAAAACTGATTTCTTGCAACTTCTTGAGGAAAACTGAGAACATTCTTTGTAGCCCTGTAAGCCTTTACAGTTTAGGTTCAGGGTCTATTTCAGGAATCTTTCAGAACTTTTCAGTGTTTCAAATACAAAGTATAGATTTTCTTTAAACTTTTCTTCTCTTTTTGCATTTTGTATAGTTTCTCTTTGCAGTCAGGAACTGCGATGCAAAACCTCCTCTAAAGAATGAAAGATATAATAAAGCAATAGATGAGTTTTGCTAGTTGTGAAGGCAGAAAAATAGGTGGCTGAACACATTCTGTAGGAGATGCTCTTTCTGTAAAGAAGCTTCCTGCANATCCCGACACCAACGAACTGATATTAAATATTTCATATTTAATAACATTCTAATCGTCATCTTGTAAATTGAATCTATCAGCTAAAGGAGTTAGATCTTTTCTCCCTGGAGAAGATAAGGGTCAACACAGTNGATGCTCTTTCTGTAAAGAAGCTTCCTGCAGCTCCTAGCTCCTCCCCCTGGTGGGCAAATCCATTCCCAAGGAAGTTCACCCCTGATCCCGTTACTATGGTTTAGCCCTGTTCTGTATCTCCCCACCCCTATGTTCTGTTATTAGTTACTCTATGTGTCAGTCATAAGTTCCACTCCTCCCTCGTTCCAGAAAGTTCATTGTAATACAGTTACTGATTGATTATGTATCCTTGTTCCCTCCTCCCTCTCCTGCTCAATGGTTGAGCTAGCCTGGTTCCGCCCCAACTCCTCCCCTCACCCTATCCCTGATTGGTTACCGTCTTTGTAGAAAACCTCCTGCACAGCCCTTGCTCGTAGCTCTCGGCAGATGGACCTAGCTGATTAAACTCGTGTTACTGCCTCTCCGGGAGTCTCTCCTT